>VWZK01014227.1:47637-135968 GCA_013396935.1 Baryphthengus martii | reverse complement strand
CTATGGGAGCCTGGATGCTGCTGGCTTGGATTTTCAACAATCGAAAAAAAAAAAAAAAAAAGGCAGAAAATAAAATGCACCCCCTGGTTTCTTTTCATCTTTGGATTAAGCTATCATTTCTTTGTCATTCCTGTTCCCTATTGTCTTAGCAGCTCTTCCTACACTTGAAAGATTTTACTTTGCTCAATGTGATCAATAGCCAAGAAGAGCAGAAAGAGACGATCATCAACACAAGAGTATATCTGCGTTGACTCTTCGGTGGCTCTGAAAACGTGCAAGTATGGTTGGGGAGATGGAAAATAATATGAAACACTCACTAACAGCATGTAGCATAGAAACTTAGAAAACCACTGTAGTCATTGACTCACAGATGGTCAAATGAACAACATGTTTCTATTCCTGTATTTAATTAAATCTTAATTATGCCACCAACAGGGTTCAAAACAGCATTATGAAACAGCTTGCATGAATACCAAAATACGATTGGTTGACGAGACTTTGAACTCACGTAATTATCGTCCCCAAAAAAGCACACACGTTGGGTCTATAAAGCCTCTTCACCAAGCAGCCCATTGCACCACAGCACAAGAAAAAAAAGAAATTCAAGTAGAATATACTCAGTTCAAGATATGGAGCTGATAAATGAAGAGGAAGATTTCAAATTACCAGTGAGCCCAGTTAAAAGATGCTGGGAGTCAGAGGGAGACTTTGGAAGCCTCTAATATGCTCTGGATCAGGCTCTTCCATGGAAGCTTTGCCTCTCACCTTTGTTGGTCTGTAGATAAAACGGGCCTGTAATAAAATCAAGCAACTCTAAATTTAATTCTTCCACCAGCTGATCACGTGAGTTAATTAAAAACAGTTGCCCAAAATATTCCTTTGAATAATTTTTTTTTTTAATTGTTGAAATAGGACCCTTTATTGAGAAGAAATATTTTGGAGGATCTTTCTCTTTCATTTTTAATATGGCGTCTAAAAAAGAACAACTTGTAAGCGCATTTTCCCAAGGAGTTTAGTTTTCTGCAGTGCTTCCCAGAGCAGGGAGCTGGGAATTCCCCTGAAATAGAGCTCCATCCTAAATTCATATCTCAGGCTCTTCTTCCACATTTTAATGCTATTTCAAGCTCTTTTTCAACTTCATATTCAGAGCAGAGGTCACCTGCTCCTTTCCCACTTCCAAGCATCACATGGAAGAGCTACACATCTGAGAGTGGTGTCCAAGGCGCACCCACCCTACGAGCCATAAAAGGTTCAAGAAAAAGCGCAAGAGATGTTAAAAAAAAAATCCTTACTGCTTTTAATTTCTATGAAAGATTTTCCACTTTAGGAACATTTTCTTTGGTGGATACACTTAACACCTGTCCAATAACCCTCCAGCCTTGGTCCGAAAAGACATTTTTTCTGCACAGACCAGTGTATGGAGGGAAAGAAGGAAGACGAAGAGGTCATTCTATCACTATATTTTTCTTTTCATCAAGGTGCTAAAATGTAAGCCATTCTATTGAAAAACCATTAGAAAAAATATGATGCATTTCATGACAGAATACATGAACTCTACATTTTTTTAGGGAGGTGGGCAGAACAGTTAAGGTAGAGAACAAGGCTCTGTCTGGATTTGCAATTTAAAGCTTAAAGAAAGAAAGAAAAAATTTTTTGTCCAAGATCCATAATTTGTTGAGGGTTAGATCTTCAGTGAAAATTAGAAGTTTGCAACGGTTTCAAATTTTAGGAATTTTTACCTCCTCTGCCCACCTTTAGAGATATTTTAAAAGATATTTTAAACATTTCTAAGGAACGCAGACTCGTTTTAAAGAAACTTTTCATAGGGCAAGAAAGTCAGTTGGGTGATGTGAAATCACTGAAAAACTTTAACCTCTTTGAACCTTTTGTTTGGTTGGATCTCCTGCATTCAGAAAAAAAAAATCCCCATTGAAAATAGAATCATAAAATTGCTTAGGTTGAAAAAGACCTTTAAAATCATTGAATTTAACCTTAAATACAAAGGTTCTTTGGGCAAAGAGAGAACGAGAAACCCCCTGGATGGAAGAAATCCTGGCTGATGACACCTTCATGCCTGTCTCAGAGAGGAGGTAGACCACAGAAGTATCCAAGATGTCCTTGCATTGCAGGTGCTTGATGCTACTGGGCATTTTGCACCCTGGGATGGAGACTACCACTGCCACCACCTCACTAAGCTAACAAAAGCACGGGGAGAAGCGCTTGTGGAAACCTTCGCTCCCTTGAATTTTCATTTTCAAATGAAACATGACACAGATACACACTCAGTAGATGGCTGGCACTGCTCCCACTTCCTATAAAAGCCTACCATACTAGCCGAGAGAGAGAACGTCTTTTCACACCCCTTACTCACACTTTTTGATTTTTGAACTAATTTGATTACTGATTCATCTTGAAAGGAGACCAGAGTTTTTCTCAGGTTTTCCTTTTTTCCCCAGTGAGGCCTCACGCTCCCTGAAATACCCAAAATCGCTGACACAGTGCGCTCCTCCAGGAATCTAGAGCCTTTCCCACTGAGTTACAAGCTGCCAAGGAGGCTATATTATAACAAAAGAAGTTTTTATATCCTCTTGCAGGCAGAATATTGGAAACTACCATGAAATGTGCATTATAAGAACGGTATTTGTAGATGGTTAGAATCAGCTTATTTAGGAAATTTCTAGGTGATACGTAAACACGCTATAGAGAAAGACAGAGACATCAACAGTGGTGCAGGCAGTGTCTGAACGCTCTTGGCCCTGGTCCTGAGACTTAATATGTTAATAACTTGTCCTTATGAGTCACTGCAGTGAAGAAGCCAGGATTGATCTTGTCAGATTTGGTAAGTGGACTGAAATGCAGTCACTGCCACTTGACTGTGCAGTGGCTCAAGATGGGGCTGGACAAAACATCTCCATCACAGCAGGAATGTCATTGTTTGCTAGGGACAATGCAGAGGAATATTCGGTAAAATATTAAAAGGACAAATAATAAGACAGGGGAAAAAAAAGTGGGTAGAGTTGAAAAGGGAAGATGAAAGACAGTTAGGTAGTGACAAATTTTAGGCAGAAGTATCAGTGGACTCAATGCAGGTGTCTGGCCAAAGTGGTCCGGTTTGCCATAAACAGGAGGTCAAAACGATCAGAGTCCCTTTTGGCATTAAACTTCTCAGCATTTAACCAAAGCAGCGAAGAACTCTAATGGTTTCCAGGAGGCCAGCCTGAATTTTCACCGGATTAGCAATTTGGGCCATCCCATATTTCCTCAGTTTTGCTCAAAAGAAGGCCACAGTACAAAGAAGTGCCTCTCGGTGCTTTCTGCACCCAACGCTCACCTCTGAAATCACAGAATCCCAGCATGGTGGGAGTTGGAAGGGATCTCTAGAGATCTTGTCCAATCCCACCCTGCTAAAGCAGGGTCACTCAGAGTAGGTTGCCCAGGATCATGTTCAAGTGGGGTTGGAATCTCTCCAGAAAAGAAGAAATGAAATGCAGCAGTGACAGCAAAGCAGACCGGCAGTAAATATTACTATTGAGCAGCCCAGCTGATCAATCCACAGCCTAAAAATCAGGGTGATGGATGCTTTCCTCTCCCCTTCTGCTCTGTACCACTGGCAAGGCAGGTTTTGCAGACCGAGTTACAGATCAAGCACTGCCATGCAAGTTGGCTCCATCCACCACCTTGCACTGAATTCCCTGAGCAGAAGCTGATGAGAAAAGAAAAGACAAGATGCAGGGAGCTAGCAAATCTTCATGTCTCTGAAAGTGTTAGATTTCAGCTTCTGCATTTACTGATAGCACCGAAGAAAAGCAAATCTAAAAGTAAACAGATTTTTCTTGGGGAAAGGCAGCACATTTTACATATGAGTTTTACAGGGTAAAACCAAACTCCCAGAGTGACTTTGTAGTCAAAGTGTCTGTAAAAACAGCACCTTCTGAGTCATTAGCTGTGATCCTCGCACACATAGCTGCCAACTCTAGCAACAAACCCAGCTTTCGTGCTCTTGGGTGTGTTGGGGCTGCAGATTCAAGCCGGCTCTGCGAGAGGGAGCTCCATCCCCCTCCGGCTCCCGTCCTCCCAGGACATGTTATCCTAAATCCTCCTGCAGAGTCCGATTCCTGGCACGGATGTGGGAACAGGAAGGAGCCCTGTGAGATGTTCAGGTCCCAGCCCACGTCCTACAAAGAAACATCAGGGCTGCCTAATCAAGAGAGAAGATTTTTTTTCTAACCCTAAAAGAAAGCCCATAGTATGGTTCATTCATTTGGAACTCATCATGAATTCAATTTCTTTACCAAGAGGAGGGGGTAAGAGGGGAGAGGATCTGTCATGCACAGGAACTCCCTACTACCACTCTCATCAATTCTTTCATCCCTCTTTTTCTCAAAAAGGAAGAAAAAAAAATAAAATCAGAAAGAATCAGGAACTGCTTCATAGCAATTAAAAAAATACATATTCTCCACACCCTGATTTTCTCTGCTCTGTCTTCTTTCTGCTGACAGGGAGATCTTCCCAAAGGAAAAGAAAAAGGAGCAAAGTAAAGGAATGAAAGAGCTTATTCCCAGAAAGATTTCTCCATTTTTCTTCTAAACTATGAAGACTTTTATGTGAGTATTTCAAACTGAGGGTTTGGGCAGAGTTCCCTTTTCAAGAGGTAAGAAATAAAAGTAGTAAGAATTCTTCTACATTTGATTGTTCCTCGAAAAAAAAGGTAGGGGATCTGAAAGAAAAGGGAATATTTACATTAATTTCCAAATTAAAAATGTAGACATATCAAGAATTCATTGCTTCCTCACTGTGAAACACTGAGGGGAAAATATTGAAATATGTAACTCCCAAAATATTACGATCTGTATTTTCCAGCACAAACAATAGGAAAAAAAAAAAAAAGGAAAACAAATCTTATCAGTGACATGTTTTGGCCCCTGCTATCCAACAGCCTCTTTCTTTTTAACCCTAGAGACTTGTATGTGGGTCAAGTGTAAGACCAATCGCCCTCCTCCCACAGCATAAGATTCAGCTTATCATTTCCCAGGTTAGGAATGTGCATTTTGCAAAACTCTCTTTGGGTCAGTGATTGGAACTGAAGTCCAAGGCCAATTCTTATTCCATATGAATCAGGTTGGTCCAGGCCTAGCAACAGCAGCCAGAATATCAAATATATGACAAAACTGGCCTACTTAATGATATTTAAAACATATGGCACAACAATGCACCCCGCATTTCCATAGCTTCATGCATTACTGATACGCCTTGCATTATAATGAATATATTAGTACACGTTGAATTGCTGTCTCCCCCTCCCCCTTCCCTTCACATGGAAGGATTTCGTCATATGTCTGCTCCACTCTGATTTTATTATTCATCTGTGCTCCGTGCCTGACAGATGTTTGCTTGCAAATTCCTAAATTGGTTTGCACTGGCCTCACTTCGCTCTTGCTGCCTTTACCAGGCGATTGACCCCATCGCGCACAGGGAGCGATGCTGCCTGCCTGCTCCTGCCTCCTTCCTGCTGCAGGGAGACAAACCCATAGGGCAGGCGTGAGAGATAATGCTGAGAACATGTATCAGCGGACTGAAAAACCGCTTTCTATCTCTTTCCTGTATGTTTGTGGTCTCCAGTCACACAGCAGAGAGGTGCCCAACCTAGAAAGTTCCTGCATCAAAGCACACATCTAGGGATTGAGGGCTAAGAGGAAGTGTCTGGGGGCACTGAGGTTGATAAATTGCCTTTCAGCATCAGACTGAGCACATTTGATTGATCCAAAATTGTCACTAAAGACAATTAGTCTTTAGTGCAGTTAGCAGGCTCGTATCATCACAAGAAAGCACACAAAAGCCATCTCCTCCAGGGTCCCATATATCTCCTCGATTGCACGTTATGTTTCTATAGACCTTTGCCAAGCCAACATCAACCTCGCAAAAAAATTTCAGGTTAAAACCTCCCTCCATCCACATCCATGGAGGCATTTTTGTACAGAGAAAGACAACTATATTATAAGATCAATCATATTTGAGGCTTTCAACATTATGGTACCAGTGAGGTCAGGCTGAAGATTCGTCTTTTGTAAGACGTGCAGTAAGTACTGCTGCATGTAGCCTTCTGCTTTCCCCCAAACAAAGCTTTTCATGCTTGTGAAAACATCGTTTAGGAAGTTCTTAACTTCCTTGAAAACAAGTTGTTTATTTTTAAACAACAAATTTTTTTAATCTTTGCTTTCTGAATGCTTTTTTTCAGCATTTGCTCCTGTAAAAATCAGATCCCACTAAAAAAAAAACAAAACAGGGAGCAACTTTAATTACAAAATACCACTGAACTCTGGTTGCATAACACGCTGTTGAGACTCTGACGTCTCTAGCTTTTAATTTAAGCTTTGCCACGTAAGCTAGAAGGTATGTGTCCCACCAGACCCAACAAAGGTTCAGGAAGCGCTGTTTGTGCTTCTGTAGTGAACTGGAGACCTTCGCTCTTTTTTAGCCACCCAAATCTCACAGTCCCAAAAGTGAGGCCGACCCAGGGCAAATCAGAGTCAACAGAACTGTTTCCATCACCCTGCTTGAGGCTGCTTGTAACCTATTTTATTTTTGGTGCAACCAAACTCTCTTCTCCTCAAGTTTCTTTCCCTGCTTCAGCAGAGAGAAGAGCTTTCCAGTGGAGAACACAGTTTCACAGAGGTGACATCCAAGTAAATGGCTGTTTACGTGTCTGCAAGTAGCTTGGTGCTTGCAAGGGACTTTCCATGGAATTCAAGTGGCTTTACTGAAATCTCTCAGAAACGTCCCATCTGCCCACTGATGAGATCCCAGAAAACAGAGAGTGGCTGGAAGTATTTCCCCAGTTACACTGTGGATTTGTGCTGTTCCCAAGAGATTACTCTTGAGTAGAAGCTATTTTATATGAGCAGGATCGTAAAGGGACCTCCTAAACTGGGGATTCCCTCCCCAGTCCTTCCAGCAGCTGACAGATCATCTGTCCTCCCGCTTCAATTTGTTTCCACCCAAAATTGGCTTCATCCTCCACTCTATTCTCTAATGTCCTCCAGAAAATGACTTATCCCACTGCTTTTCCTTTCCCTTTCGATCAGCTGAGCAATTCAGGGAGCCATGAATGGCATCTGTATCCCAACCAACAATGGTAGAACTACAGAGGAGCTGAACTAAAATCCCCCCAGACACACCTATTGTCAGAATCCATGGCAGCTTCTACAGCCAGGTGGCTCCAATGCTAATTTTTTCTAAATGAAAGGGTGCCTGGCAGCACACTGAAAATGGAGCCTTTGAAGCCAACACACAGCTCCCCGATGTCTTATTACCTTTTCAGATATACTCTACCCAATCAAAATCATACAGATGGTTCTGTCGTGAGTGCAAAAGAAATGGTTTCGGTGTCTTCCCCCCCATACAAAACATAAGCCAGCTTCTACAAAGGATCTTCCAGTTAGATTTCCTCCATGTGTTATTTTTATGTATCTTCCAGGGAAATGCAACTGGAGAATTTAAATTTAATAAGTGTGGGATATGGGGTGCTATTAAGTCTTGAAAGCACAATCAAGCAACGGCAATGCATCAAAGGCCTACAAGAATATTGCAAGGAATTATTGGCCCTTTAGGAGGCTGAGACACGACAAATGCCTACTGGGTTTGTACTTCAGCCCCCTTGGGAAGGCAGAATTATTAAAGGTCGCCATAAAGCCTGCTGAGAGAAACAAAGTTTTCTGCTGACTTTGCAAGTTGTGGATCAGACTCCAAGTCACCTGATAGAGGATATAGTGGAACCGACAGTAAACTTTATCTTTGCCAAAAGCACAAAAGAGAAGGAAATGAAACATCACAGTAGTATCAATGCCAGCAAAAAAAAAAAAAAAAAAAAAAATCACAGAGCTCAACTGATAATGAAAAAGCTGGGGGAGGTTTAGGTTGAGGACAGGTATATGCTTTATAGCTCTCCTTCTTCAACAATGAAATGCAAGTTAAAGGACCTTGTGAGCTAAAATACACAAAAATGCAATACTTTGCAATCCACCACAGGTTGTGGTGCTCATCCTCTTGACAAGGAGAGTTACTGTGCAGTGTTACCATTTTAATTCAAGGACTAGATAACACACAGGCTAGACGATACGCTCAAGCTGCAGCTGCTGCCTATGTCCCCTCCTGAACTGGGATGCTCCTGAAGAAGATTTGAGCATATGCATCACTCCTTAATTTCAATGTGATAATTTTATGGTTGAAGTTGACTGCATAGGATATTGTTCTCTCCCACAGAGACCAAAATGTGCCTCACCATGAAGAGTGTGGTGGTGTATCCAGCCCTGTAACTCACCTTAGAGCTTCACCAGAAGGAATATTTCTCAAGCCCACTTCTAGGACAGACCAATTAGAACTCAGTGTCTTACAATAGGTGCTGGAGAGAACTAAGGTCTAAGAAAAATAATTTCTGCTCTCAGCTAAGCAGGTTTGGCTGACTGTACCTTTTGATGCTCTAAGTGTAGCTACTCAGTGATTTTTTTTCCCCCCTTAAGTGGAAAATGTCAACTTTTGGCATCAAATTAAATTCCAAAGTGAAACCAAATCAGCTGATAATCAAGCAACTTGATTAGAAGGTATCAGCCCATTGCAGCCCATTGCTGCAGAAGAATTCAAAAGGGGCGCATTGGCTTTCTGTGTCCACTCCACTTGTGGCCAGTCAACCCAAGACATGGCAACCCAGGACACAGCAAGCCCCCTCCTGCTCATCTGCCATGGCTTGTCAGGGATGTCCAAAGCAGGGAGCAGGGGCAGCAGGCAACTAAATAAAAAGTAAAGGAAGTAAAGGAATCAGAGTTAGGGTGTCTAGTATCCAAAATAAATTATATATTTTCTTAGGAATGCTGGCATGTTTCACAATGTTGTTCTATTTAGAAAACAAATATTTTTCACTCACTAACTAATTCTGTCAGGTTTTCCTTTATCTGCTTGATAAGAAGTTTACCAGTCAACCAGGGCATTCTCCAAGGAGGTATTCCTTCCTTCTTCTAGGCCATTAAAATACATCAAAACAAGACATAAAGGACTTTAACTCACTTTACTTCTCAGTTGATACCCAAGGGATGCTCACCAGGTCCCACCCGCCTGCTAAGACAGTGAACCACTGAAGACTGTCAACCTTCAAAAAGCGTAAGCCACCACTCTCCTGGAGCTATGTGTTAGTCTCATATTCTTCAAATAAAAAGCACTAAGCAGGCTGGGATGCTGTATTCTGTCCTTCTGCTGTAGGAACCTCAGTAATGTCTAAAGGCCCATGGAGAGCATGGAGAAGCACTGTCGGAAAAGAACTTAATAAAAAGTTAAAGCATGGTTGAAAAAGATGGCTAAGAAAGGAAGAGTGGCTGTGATTTTTGAGTAGTGTTTCCAAGAAAGGGAAAACAAATTATTTTTTTTTCCATCTAGGTATGGGAGAACGGCTGTGATCTGGCTCAGAACTAGCTCCATAGCCTTTGAGGTGGAAGGTGTAGCTCCCTGTTTTAAGCAGATGAATATTAGGGGAGATTTAGCCCCTTTGCTTGAATTGACCCAACAGTGACAATGACCCAACCCATAGAACTTTTCCTTTCTGGTACAGGAAACCAAGGTCCCATCCCTAGGATCCCACCACCAAGCTGATGGGGAGTGGGAACACTTCAAAGGCAGGACTTTTCACTGCTGGGAACCATGATGAATGACCTGTCACTCAGCAGCGACCTATCTAACCCATCAACAAGTGCTGCTAATGAGCTGTCCAGTCTTCCCAAACCAGAAGGCTTATGCAACATGATACGTAGCCTCAACTATGGCTTAAACCCTGGAAGAAATGACTGGGGAATTATAGTGCTATGGAATGAGAAACAAGGACAGACGTTGCCCTTTTTTATCTGCGGGAAGGATGACTCCAGGGTTAGCAAACTGAGTAGCTCAGGTATCAGCCAAAGCCAAGGTAAAGTTCAGAGCTGGCCAGAAAGACTGCAAATGGTTTATGTTAACTGACTGCTTCCTCTTCTCCTTGAAAATTCAGCTTTCCTCATTTCAGAAGCCTTAACAAGCTCCCCCTTGTTTTGCCATGGCATTCAAAATTGTGATTTCTTTCAAATTCTGACAATTCCAAAAACTCAGTGAAGCTCCAGGACAGCTGTTCCTGAGGCTGTTCTGGGGCCACCAGCAGATACACCCAGCTCCTGGGAGAGGTTTGCCTTCTCCAGGCAGAGCTATCTTATAGCTATCTGTGTCCTAGTTCAGCATTTTGGTTTCCCTTCTACGCAACATCTGAACTGCAGAGTGCTGTACTTTGTGGTTAAATTCTAGAGGTACCTTCAACAGTTAAATTTAGTTTGCTAAAATTTAGGGCAATGAATCCCTCCTCTGTGTGAGTGTGTGCATATCCGCTGAGCGATCCACCCAGGCAAACAAAAGCTGCTTCCTTGGCACACATCATACAATTTTTCAAGTGTCATCTGTGCAGTTAGGAGGCATTTCTCAAGGCCCTCTGGCGTATGTGGCAATAAGGAGACATACCACCAAGCACCACGTGTCCCCCTGGCAAAACATTCAAAGTAGTTTGAGTGTAGATGAGGAAAGCTGATTTGTAACACGCTTTGAGAAAGACTCTTATGTGGACCCATGGGGAAAACCTTTATTATGATGACAGTATAATTACTCCAGTACTTTGCTTTCCAACACCTAGTTGCTATCTTTTCACCTCACAAAGCAGTTAACTAAAAGGCTGATTTACTTTCAGGGTCCTGGTTAATCCTTGAAAATACTGAAATACAAGAATATGAGCAACAGTACTTTTGAATTTTTCTTGGTGAGCTTTTCAACCATGTGAATTCACAGTAACTATGGGATTCAAGATGTTTGAAAAGAGTAATTGAAACACAGTCTACTATGCTTACTACCACAGTTGGTGGTTAGGTCCAAAACAGGAGCTGCTTTGTCCATCCAAAGGAGCACAGTATTTGTAAAGGCCCAGCAGGAAGTTTCCACCCTGGGACCCCTTCAGAGGGGGCTGTGGAAGGTGGCTGAGTTACAAGCCTTAAATCTGTTTTATGGGATCAGTGTCTTCCTTACATTGTTTCTGGGGGAAACAGAAAATTCTGTTTCGCAGGGGAAAGATGACAGCAAAGTACTGATCTGAGGCCACCAACTTCTGCAGACCTGTTTTGCAATCCACAGGGAAAGAATTCACAATGAGGACCCAGAAAAAAACAAAACAAAACAAAACAGTCCCTCTGTCCATGGCCTGGTCAGGGAAATGAAGTCAGTCTCCCTACATTAGTGTCAGCTTGACCAAACCCTTCACAGATCACAGTCTGCACTGGCACTGCTAAAGTCAACCAAAAGTTCACCTCAGGAGCAAAGCCTTGGCACTTCAGTGGAAATAGTTCTCCATCTCCAGAAGATGGAGAAGCTGACTAACAATGCTAAGAAGTGGAAGCCAAACTTAATGCTGTCTTGAATATACCTGCCCTGAAGTGGGTGTTGCAGTCCAAAGAACCACTCTTGGAATAGACGGGCTGGTTTTGAATTCTCCTTGCTGTTCATCAGAAGCTCTTCACTCCCAGTTTAATAAGGCTAGAGATGGGGTGAGGAAAGTCAGGGAGAACAAAATATTTCACATGCTTTGATTTTCCAGTTCATGAAACAACATTTTAGTTTTCCCTAGCCCAGGTTTTAAGCTAGAGTTACTACTGCTGCAACCGCAATTAATACTTCACCTTCTAAAAAGAGGATAAAAAAAAATCTGTCTTCCTCATGGATTCCCGGGAGATGTTCTGCTCCGATATGCAATTAGTGGTGGCCTCGGGTAAGTGATCTAAAATAGAAATGTTATTTTTGGAATCATGATAGCTACTACTTTTTACTGCCCCAAATGCCAGTTCTTCTTTTTGCTTTCGCTACTATTAAAAATAGAATCCACAATTGCAATACCACTGACTTTTGGTTTCTTCCTATAGCAGGACACACACTATCTTTCCAACACCACTGACATGAGAAGTGACATGGATTTCTAGTCTTGCCAGCAAGCAGTGATCAAATATGAAACACTGTCAAGCGTCTGAGGCAGAACCATGTCTAGCCTACATTATCCTTGTCCTACAGACAACAGAGCTTAGACAACCAGGAGCTGGTTCTCCAACAGCTTAATGCTTGAGCCTCTGATGCAATACCTGTTGAAGCCAACGAAAAATTTCTTTTCTTGTTTCAGAGGGGATTCCTATCATTCAGGCCTGTATTTGACATTTATGTAACTTTTAACAGCTGCCTACATCCCACGGACGTTAGTGGGACTTGGATGCATCTCTCTACTGCAAGGCATGCTCCAGTGCTTTTCAGGATCCCAGGCCTCAGGTAGAAAAGACATGAATTACAGTTCATTTTAACAACCTGACTCGCCACAACATTTTTCAAAGTTGATTATGATTTGCATTTATCATTATTATACTGCAGATAGTTTGTCCTGTCCTTACACACCACAAATAAAGCAAACTCTGGGAAAATGGCCCTTGCAATTCACACCTTGCTTGGTCAAAGTTTGAACAGAGCTGCCAGCTGCATCAAGGAGATGGATGAAGGGCCGGTGGAGCTTTCACAGCAGAGAGAGAGATCCACTGGGAAAAATCTCTAAGTCATTCCCTTTTCTTTTCTGTCATTCTCCTGTAAACTCTTCCCTAAAAAGGTCTCTATTTCCCACCTCCTCAAGCACAAAGCTGATGAAGCCAGATAGAACCACCTAACCACGTACAGGGAGAAGCTGCCACCTTGCTGCCCTTGGGCAGGCATCAGCATACCCAGCTGCCCCAGCAGCGCCTTTGCAAATCAAAAGCAAGCCTTGACCTCGACTGAATTTATCGGCAGGATTAGCGAGCAGTAGGACTTGCTGTCCCCGGGTCAGCCTCTCCTTGTCTGATCCTCTGAGAGTTTAGAACTGAGGAAGCAGAAAGGAAGAACGGGCACATCAGCTGGTAACAGTTCAGAAACAGATGTACATTCCTGCGCAAGACTCCGACGTTAGCGTATCCAATTACTTTGAAACCGTGCTCTGCTCCAACCATCTTATCCCTAAAGTCGTGCTCTCCTTGCCTCCTGCCTCTTATCTGCACTGCTCACTCACCGCTCCTTTGCTTTTGATTATAAGCTTGTCACTGCAGGGTGAATGCTTTGGGAAACATCCGCCCACGTCCGGTTGCTGCCTCGGCACAACATGAGGAATAAGGGAACAAAGTCCACAAAGCAGAAGTGTGACACGAAACACGACTGCAAAGACAGCACATGGAAGATGCACACGCCAGATCCCATTTAGTGGTTGCTGCACAAACACTAAGGAATTATCCCTTAAATCACACTAAAGGCAAGAAAAATAAAAATCAGCTTCTTTCCACCTGGCTACAGTAGAGATCATTCAGCAATAGATGCCATTTGCGATGGGAACATTTCTGAAAGAAGAAATGCTTTTCTCTCCAGCAGTAAGTACAAAGAAGGAGGAAGGCAGTAAGCACAAGAGCATCTTTCTCCTTTCAGTTTGCTCCAAAAATTTACATTCCTGGCAGCTAACCCAGTAGAGGGGAAGCTAGAAGAGCAGTCTGAGCGCATTGAGATGCTATCACCTTTGTTGTCAGGGGACCCAACCTTTCCCTGCTTCCTACTGTGGGTAGAGGGAAGGGTGGCAGGAGGCAGAAATCCAGATTCTCTCCTCCAGGGTTCATCTGCTGGCCAAGCTCTGCCAGGGGGACAACAGCACCACAAGTTTCCTGTAGAGAATAAGCACTGTTCCCAGTCAAGGTTCAGTGTTTCCATCTAGTAAGAAATTTTAGCAGCCCGATAGCAGCGGAACAGCAGCAGCAGTACCATGGATGTCACTTTTAAACAGAGCATTAAACTTTCACCAAAACTATTTTTCATACTGCCGTTTTTATTTCCTAACCTCTTTCTTACTCTGCTGCGGTAGCAGGGAGGATGTATCCACCCCATCCTCCTTTGCCAGCGGTACCTTTGTCCTCCCCCACAAACCTCTCCAAATTCTCTCTTCCTTCAGGAGAGACAGATCACATTTCATCTGGGGTCTGCGCACACGTAGCCTCTGCCTTTGGTCTGCTCCAAGGGAAGATATTTGCAGCATTGTCAAATCCTACTTAGCTCTGGCACTAAGCACTGCCAGGGGACCAGGCGGCCGCAACGAGTACACACATACACAGCAGCTCTGGAGCGATGCTTGTTGGAGCCGGGCTTATAGACTTCGTAATTATGATACAGTTGAGTTCCACCATAAATTTCCCCTAATGAAGCCTGCCTGATAGTAAAAATCTTTGCGCATTTAGAGGTTAAGCACGGCAGTGATTCCCCGAGGGAGAAATCCTGCCTTGCTTTGTCGTGCAAACGCTCTTTCAGACTCATTCACAGAAGCCAGGCGGGAAGCTGAGGCTGCTCAGTTCTTTATTTAATATAGCCAGGGTATGTGGAGGGGCTGATCTGTTGCAGGAGCCTAATCCTGCTCTGTCTCACACAGACCCAAGAGCCGTGACCTAGAGCATGAGGAGTAGCAGCCACTCCAATGGACCGGGCCACTCAGCTGTGTCCTTTTGCCACCATGGCTCCAGTGTGATGCCCAAGAGCTGTATGTCTCTTGCTGCACTTGTGTGGGATGGGTCCAGTGGTTATCACAAAGGCAAAATGCTGAAAACTGAGCATTTTCAGATACATCCACGTAGCCCGCCTCAAAAATCTCTCCATCCCCTGGAAGTACCAAGTCCCACACGATGAAAACACCATTCTTTGAGAAATCAAGTCCTGCCTTTGATGGGCGAAAAGGAGGATGCAGAATAAACATAAACACACAAGTCAGGGGGAGAGGAGAGATAGCAATGAGCAGCTCTGCTCGGTCTCAAAAGCTTGTTTCTACTCCTTGTGCTCTGAAACACTGCCCAAAAATGCAGCACTGCTCCTGCTCCGATCAGCCTTTTGCAGGCACCTAGAGCACCTTCAGGCAGTGCACTCCGAGTACTCAGCCTCACAGCCCAACTGCCCTCCCATGCTCCCCGCATCCCTGCAAATCCACATTGGCTTACCACCATAAATGTGGTGTGAGCACAGAAGAGCTGGTGCCATTAGCACGGTTCTCCCAGCAAACAAGTCCCCTGTTCTTTGCAGCTCGAAAGTACATGTGTCCCTCTGGTCTTTAGTGATGGCTTCTCTTAATACTTGGAAACGATACCACACGCTAAGAAAAGGAGGCTTCTAAATACCTCAAGTACAAACCAAATACCCCTTTATGAGGATTGTTTTGCCCTCCGAGGCACAGTTTCACATCGGCACCACTATCGACAGCTGTTTTTTTCGCTTACGGGACAGGCTCGGGGCTGCTACTCAGGTTTCCCCAGCATAAATGTCACTTTTCCTAACTCAGCCAAGAGTGGTGTTTACCTTCAGGTCCACGGAACTGGTAGATACCATCCCTGTGCTCATGGACCTGTAGGTCGCAGATGCAGAGCAGTTTCAACCCTCAGCCCCAGCCACCAGCCTCAAGCCCTTCTGGAAACCTGGCTTTGGGGTGCGAGCCGGCAGAGGCACTCGTCCTGACTCGATAGGGTCTTAAATTGGATTAAAAATCTATTTGCAGAACTGCCTCTCTTTCCGACTTCTGTGCTGCACCTGAAAAACTTTCCTTTTGAAAGCAAACACAGGATCTCCCCAGGGGCTGCCTGGGGAAGTCTTTCCACTATAAACATTACCTACCAGTAGTGGAGTCAGCCTCAGGCAAGCCAAAATTCCTTCTCCTACCAAGGAACACTTTCCAATCAAACCAGACATTATTTTTTCCATTAATGAGTGTTGATACCTACTGGAAAACTTTGCAAAGAAATCCACTCTAATTCTTCTGATATAACATATACATTTTGCAAGTTTCTTTTGTCTTATTTTTTACAATTGTTTCATTCTATTTTCCTGCTCCGTACTAAAAACATGATCTTTGTTGCTCAGGAATGCGTCTGTTCCTGCAATTTGGGCTGTAACTGAAATCAGAGGTCCAAAACTGACTTTGCTCTGCCTTAGCTCCACGGAAGCAAACAGTTTTCCCACATTTTCCCTGGTGTGATGGAGAGGAAAAATAGATCCATCATCTTCTGTTCGATGCATCAGAACCTCTGGAGCTGCTACCACAGCTTTCATTCGCAGGGACACCATGATTTCAACAGCAGGGTATTCTGGAGGAGAAGACGTCCTCCTACCTACCTCAGCTCTTGCTTCCCTAAAAATGCTATATAATGTCTATATAATGTCAGGGGGTTGGAGTGGGAAACAGGGAGAAAAATGGCAGGCAGAGGGCCTGCACGGCCAGCATTGCCACACTGGAGTAACATCTGTGGAGTTTTCTACAAGCTGATTTCCAGATAACCCGTATTTTGGGCTCCCCTGGCTTAGTCCAGCAGTGCCTTTCCACCCTTCCCCAACTAGGGGGCTTGAAAGGGCTTCTCTGGCTGCCCCCAAACCTCCACGCTTCCCGCAGCTCAGCATGCCCAAGGGTACTTCTACCACCCCGAGGGATCAGAAGGCAGGTCCTCACCCCATCTCCCGAGAGCAGAGGGTTTGGGGAGCAAGAATGCTGCAAGAGGCAGCTTGCAGGGGGGTCAAGGCCCCCAGCATGGGGGTTGGGGGAAGGGGATGCAAAATGAGGCACCATTCTGCAAAAGTGGCATCTTCTTGGGCACACAAAGGTTCGCCTCCTGATTTAGGCAAGGTACTGCAGCCTGGCTGTGAAGATAGGAGTGGGACCCTCAGCAGTGTGGGCTGCGAAGCAGCCTGCAATGCTCAGCAAGCAGAGCAGCACCCCAAATGACCCTGGCAGGGCGATTACTCTGGAGGGGTGCTGCAAATCCAGCATCTGGGGGGGTAGGAGGGGTGGCGGCATTGGGGGATAGCCAGCTATCTTTTATTCGAGGTGCATTCCCAAGTTAAGTGTAACATAAAACTGTGAAAGTTTAGCAGGGGAAAAGCTTTCCTCCCACTGACCTGGCCGGCCAATCAGAAGGGAGCCCCGCACCTCCCTCACTTCTGACAACTATTTAGCAACTGAGCTCAGCTAAAGTTTCCAAAAAGTTAGAATAACTTCCTCTCTCCAAGACCTCAATTTTTTGCACAACCCCAGTCCTTGAAATAAGAGCCCTTCAAGCAACCTGGAAAACGTTTGGTCAGCAAAAAAAAAANAAAAAAAAAAAAAAAAAAAAAAGCCCTTCTGTTTTTCCAAAGGATCTGTCTCAGGAATTTAAAGCACATTTAAGACACACACACACTCACATAACATAAGGAGGGGGGGAAAGTCTCTTCCCCTCCCCTTCTTGCAGAAAGCATGGAAGAAAGCTCCAGTTCTCCTGTTTCCCCTGTGGATAGCTTGGGGACCAGTGAAGAGGAGCTGGAAAGGCAGCCAAAGAGATTTGGCAGGAAGAGAAGATACAGTAAGAAGTCCAGCGAAGATGGCAGCCCCAACCCAGGGAAGCGGGGGAAAAAGTCCAGTCCCAGCTCCCAATCTTATGAAGAACTGCAGAGCCAGCGGATCCTGGCCAATGTCAGAGAGAGGCAGAGGACTCAGTCGCTCAATGAAGCTTTTGCTGCCTTGAGGAAAATCATCCCCACTTTGCCCTCTGACAAACTGAGTAAAATCCAGACTCTCAAGCTGGCGGCACGGTATATAGACTTCCTCTACCAGGTGCTACAGAGCGACGAGATGGACAGTAAGATGACGAGCTGCAGTTACGTGGCTCACGAGAGGCTGAGTTATGCCTTCTCCGTATGGAGGATGGAGGGAGCGTGGTCCATGTCAGCCTCCCACTAGCCACCGCCCAGGCCAGGCGAGCCCAGCTGCTGAAGGGGTAGGTACCAATTTCTCTTCTCCTGGATGATGCTTTGCGTCTCTCTGGCTGCAGGATGAGGCTCCCGTGGCTCCTTTTGCCAGCCCGGCTTTGCTATGAGGCTCGGTTCTGTCTGGGGAGAGGTGGCATGGCTTGGTAGGGTGCAGGGATGCTGTTGGGTGAGAGGTGTCGGGCCACAGAGCTGGAGGTGAGACAGGCAGAGTAGATGTGTCCGGCCCCCTCCTGCCCCTCTGTGCTTGTCAACATTTTTTTAAAAATGAAATATCTTCCAGGCAGGCAAAAATGAGATATGCCCCATTTTTGCAAAAAAGCCAAGCATGTTTCTGCTCTGCGGGGATGTTGGAGCCAAGAGGCGACCGGTGTTGAGAGCTGACTGATGAAGGATAGGGGAGAAGCCATCCCTGCATGAGATTTTCCAGAAAGCATTACTTCAGGGAAGGGTTTTAAGAGAGCAAAAAGCAATCAGTACAACAGGCTGACAAGGGGATCCAAAACAGCTGCCGCCCTACTCCACAGGCACTTGAGCCCCAAAAACTCAGTGCCGAACCATCAGCTCCTGGGGTGGCCGCATCCTCTCCCGGCTCAGGGGGGAATGAGGGGGTCAGCAGGACCCTACTGGGGTTTAGTGACGGGTTTGTTCCAGGTTGCGTTTCTCTGAAAAGAAACAAGCAGCAGATGTCGGCTGCAAGCCCCGGGCTGTGCCCCTTCCCCCTCACACAATAAAAGGCAAACAAAGATAGAAGAAACTCTGTCAAATTCTAGTATGTGTTTGGTTTCCCTTCCCCAAAGTGCCAGTGAAGCAAAGGCTGGTGTTAGATGTAGTTTCTTATTTACTCTTGTTTCTAAACCCTTCCTCATCATTTTCCACTAGCGTAAAACTACTTCCTCTTAAGTTGTCTTTTTAATATTTGGGGAGGGAGAAACGAACAGTAAGAAAGGGAGGTTAAAAGAAAAAAAAAGACTGTTAATAACACCCTCATCCCAAGCTAATTAAGCAGAGTAGCTCTGCATTCTGTCAGCCAGAGTTTGCATATGGCCAGTCACTCTCTGGAGCTTGGTACATAAAGCAGAGCCCATGAACCCATTTCACCCAGCAAACACTCAAAAGGGAAATTTGTTCCTCCCTCGTAACATTGCCTGTGATGTAAAATGAAATAATTTCATCTTGCAGAGAATTGGCTTCTTAAAAACGAAAAGAAAGTTTATCCCAGCCCGTTGGCCAGGCCTTTTAAAAGAGGCAAATCCATCTCTGTATTAGCAGCAATAAACAGCCCGTTTAAAAAAAGAAAACAAAAACCCTTGATGCAACTGCCGTGCCTTGTTTGAAAAAGCAAAGTGTTTGACTAGGACTCAAAGCAGTATAAAATGTAGACTTAAAACCATTTTAGAAACCGCTTCAAGCAAATGTTCTGCTTGCATCCTGAAACTGTTTTTTAACCGTCATTAACATTTTCGCGCACTTGTCTAGGGACTCCCCCCAAAATGTTAGGCTGTTCAAAAATTGATTTCTCTCCCCATCACACAAGCTCTCTGTTATTTAGTTTTGTTTAAATAGGTAACACTGCTGCCATAGGTTTTGTGGCTATTGCTGGCTTTACTATTTTTGTGCATGCTGTGCCCTAATTTCAACTGCAAAAAGTCAAAGTTGAGTCACTTTTATAAAGGTTTGGTTTATCCATTTAAAGAGAGTGCCTTTTCCCATGCTAATCTGGTTAAAAGCGCTACAGCAAATAGATTTAAAAAAAAAAAATACACCACACAAAACCCCAGGCTTCTTGTCAAAAACAGATGTAAAATGTCCCAAACACATATTTCTTCAGCAGTTTAGATTGGCTGAATGGTAAAGTGCTGGGGTGAAATAATGCATTTATTCTGTTGTTTCCCAAACGATGTGCTGCCATTTCACCAACGATGTTTTAAAAACTGTTATCTAATATACAACCATTTCTTTCTATCACACAGTATTTCAGCAGGAAAACCTGATTTTTTTTTTTTCTAAACCCTATTTAAAGATTGCTGTTGGTTGAATTATTAGCACTGCTCCAACAAGGGGGGATTTTAGATGTAAGTACTCAGATTGTCATTTACCAAAAAGAAATTCCGAACGGCATTTCATACCGAAAACCACAACGTAGAAGCAAACCCTGGCACGTTTTCGGTTTGCTTGGGAGGAAATCATTATTCGGCATCTCTGCCGTAGCCCAGCTGCCAGCCTGATGGTTAGAGGTGGCTCTGCTCCTTGTTTGGGTGCCTCGTAGAAGAAAGTAGCCTTTCCCCAAGCCCCAGGACTTTCCCCCCTTGCCTCTCCTTTCTGTGCCTGCGTGTGCGTGCACACGCATGCGGTTGAACTGTTGAAAACGTTGTTGACAAATGGCCTGGTGTGGTGTGGTGTCAAGTTCTGTCGTTTATGGCGACAAAAATTATGTCTGCCAGCAAAAAAAAAATAAATAATAATTATTAAAAGTTACAACAGGAACCTTGAGAAACCCGTTAAAATGGGCAAACTTAGCTGGATGGCATGACACAAGCTTCTGCATGGGTTGTTCCTGGCCAAAGGAGATTTTATGCATAAAGGGGAGCAGCCTGAGCAGTCTTGTCAGAAAAAAAACAAAACAAAACCAAAAACACACACACAAACCCCACACAACAAAAAAAATTCAAGATACAGGTATTGGTTTTTGGGATCAGCCTAGGGAGTAGGAAGCGCTGCAAATGTTGAGTGAGCATGAAGGTGTGAGGATTGCCGCGGCCATTCTGTCTTTTCCTTGGGTTTCAGGGATAGTTAGGCAAGGAAAGGTTTTATTCTTGGAAGAGCCATCGTTCCCTTTCGGCCACAAAAAAAAAATAAATAAAAAAAAAATGAGAGGAGCCTTTGGATTAGAAAATCAGAGCCTTGGGACCTGGTAAAATGCCACCTGGCCTCCGTGAATGCCAGCAGGTCACTTCTGCTCACTCCTCTGGCCACGAGAGGTTTTCCTGTTCTACTCCATGTAATTACAGGCAACTTACTCCTGTTGTTTCAAGAGAAACAGGCGCAGCTTTGCAATTAGTGCACTAGGATGTTTGAGTAGACATAGTGACACTGAGCCTTCGTCCCCTAAATCTCCCCATCCTCATTGTCAGCACCTGTGCCCCTTCTCTTGCAACCACCTTCCTCTTTTCCGTTCAAGGTGTACTAAACAAAAAAAAAAGAAAACCAAAGAACAAAAACAAAACACTAAAAATTCAGGAGAAAATGTTCCCTATTCCATTTAGTAGGAAAAAATCCTGTCTACCCAGGGTGTTAGGAGCATCAAAGTATATGTAGCTCAGTAAGACCAGTCTGCCAACAACCCCCTTCTTCCCACTCGCCACAAAAGCATTTGGGATGAGTTCTTTGCCTCCCCTGGGCTGACACTGGTTCTAAAAACTCCTTTCCCATCTTTTTTTTTTGTGGTAGGGAAGCTGCATGAAATGTGCATTTGCGATACACAGCCCTCTTACCATTGCCCCGTCAAACTTCCAGGGCTGTTTCCAGTATGAAACACTATCGTCCTATTTCATTTTGTCCTTAAAGAAGCAAACAGATGTTATCTCTGCTGGCCCTGGGAACAACCTAATTCTATAGTATATGAAAGCAGTACAGTTAACCAAGGGTGTTGTGACACTGGAACTGAGCCCTTCATGTCCCAAATGCCCTATTTTTTTTATACGCATCCTTAGAAAAATGTAAATACGTTTCCTTGACAGGAAGGATTGTAAAGTTTGGTATTTACATTAATAGGCTTGTAGTGGGAGGTTTTCGCCTTAGTGTATTTAAGAGCCCAGCAAAATGCATTTTGGATCTTCTGTTTACATTCGTGTCTTTCCTTAGGAAAGAATAAATCTGTTACACAGCAGACACCAAATACGTTGCATTTAGCCAGAAAATGCTCAGGCTCGGAGACCTGAGAAAGAGAGGGTGCAAGGAAAATGCTCTGGAGAAGGAGACATGCAAGTCTGCTGCGGGCTAGATATGTACAAACTGATTACCGATCATCAAGATTTAGAGATATGCACGGTAAATTGAAAATGGATCAAAACCGAAGGACCACTTAAGAAGAGTGGCAAAAGGATGTTACCACAGCCCTGGCTCTGGCAAATGAAGTAAGGGTCCTATCAGGAGATATGTGCATGGAAGGGTCGTTAAGGGAACAATCAAGGCACATATTTCAGCTAAGTAGATCTAATTTGTCTCCAAATTAGTCATCCTCACACAGGTCATTTGTGTAGAGTGGCTGTAATTAAGAGCATATGAAGTATTCTCATTAAAATAAAGAAGAAAGTTGCAACACCTCTCCTTTGCAATCTCCCTTCACATTCCTTCCTTCAGGGCTATTTTTGGGCAATATTTCACAGAGTTATAGATAGCAGTGATAAATTAGCCTTGGAGATCACAGCAGCCTCTCAGAGTCAGTACAGATCCTGTAACCACCACCGCAATCTCTTCTGGGGACATTTCTTGTCACTTTTCCCCCCCCTAGCAATATTATTATTTTTATAGCTGTAGCTCTGAGAATCATTTCCATGTGGTTCAGCACAACTTTGAAATCTCCAAGCCTGAAATCTCCAGAATTTATGTCTTGCTGTAGAGCCATAGGAACAGGGCCATGAACACATGAGGGAACGCCACCACAAGGCCGAGCAACAAGCGAGCTCCATGTATAATCGGGGACTTACAGCTGCTTGTTGGGGAAAACATGTATTTCAGGTGGCTTTTCCCTGCTCCAAGCTTTGCAGAAGATTGGGAAGGGGAAAAAAAAAAGCTGATTAAAATAATATGCTGGGACAGATCCTCAGCTGGCTCCGAGAAATCTTGCTGTCCCTTGCTCGCTGATGATCATATCTGACATCTCTTGTGAGTTGCTCAGAGATCTGAAGAGTGCTATAAACCATCACTGCTGATTTACTTCTTGGGCAAATTCGGAAATGAGGAAAACCAAGAAGTCCTCCAGTTCACCATGAGTAGCCTTGTGCTAATTAATGATTAGCACTCAAGAATTAAAACAGTAGAAATATTGGTGGGGGAATCAACCAAAAATAAAAACCAACCCACACACCACACTCTAGGCAATTTAATTAGATTTGTCCTTGTAGAAGATGACCACTCAGCAACAACAACTAATCATACACAAATAACAAATTAAAGTCAGCCAGCCAACAAATCAAAGCAAGGCAGCCCTTACCCTCATACCCATCTCTTTAAACAGTTCCAGGCTGAACTCAGCTGACAGCAGCCAATCCACCCAGCCCATGTTGGGGCACAGCAACCGTACCATGGGGGTCAGCTTTTGCAATGCCCTTGTTCTTTCCCTAGCAAGGGGAGCCAGTTAAGCAGCAAAGAGGATTTCTCCAGCAAACTCCCCCTCAGCTGGGCTCTTTGTTACACTCCGCTCAATCTTTCTGGCACTGCTGCTGCTTGTACTTTCTCTGTGCGTGTGTGGATGGGCATGCAAGGTGAGGATCAGGGCTCTGGTAGCTCTTCCTGATGTGCCGCTTCTCCTGCATTAAAGCAGAGTTTGCTTTGCGGGATTGACTGGTAAAAGAGACGGTCTCTCTTTGAATTTTTCCCATGATCTGTCACACAGAGTCTAAGGCTTTTGGCTTTTAGTGGTACAGATAGTATTCATTTTGGAAGAGAAAAAATAAATAACTAAACAAATCAGCTTTTTTGCCTTTGAAAATGACCTGTGATATTATGGGAAGCAGAATCAGGAACCTGCAGACAGGAGGACCTTGCTGGAGAAGGGTGCAAACAGGACAGGAAGGATTTTTGCACCACTCGTAACAAATGTTGAATAAGCAACAACTGTTAAACTCGTTGCTAACAGAGGGTTTCAGAGTCCATTAGATCCCTGATCTCTCTAGACAGTCCTCCAGCAAGGTCTGAGCCTTTTGGGTGGAAAGGGCATTTTTATCTAATCCTGTGAATTAAACCCAGGAAAGGCAGCCCAGACGCTTTTCCAAACCAGCAGCCAGTGGGTGTTTTTCAGTGCATAGAATTTCATCCCAACCCACAGGACCCCTGGTCCAGGGTCTCCCTAGGAAGGGGACAGCCAGGCAACCTCCGCCAGACCTCTCACACAGGCTTTGTTTGTGGACCTTCACATGATTTGGGATATTTTTATTGGCTTCTGCATTTCAGCAACGGATGGGAGTTAGACAGCTTCCAAAGAGCGGTCAGACATCAAAAAGAAAATAACCCTTGTGCCCTGAGATGTACGGTGAGCTGGAAGTGAGCTATAGTCCTCCTTCCTCCCATCATCTCCTCTCTAACCTTCAACCACAGCCTGGGAAACAGAAAAAGGAATGGAGGAGAAGAGACAGATGTCTACTAGTTCAGCTTGATATATATTTACTGCAACAGGTTCAGTAAGCCTCCACTAGCTTTGCTGGAATCCTTAATAAGATAGTTTTGCCTTGTTAACTACCATCCCCAAGAAGAAGCTTTACCATTTCCTTAAGAGATACTAGACCTGCCAACTGCATGCTTTAAAAATGTGTGAATTAGGTTTTGGATTAATTCAGCCACCAAAAATCCTCATGAAGTAATTTTTGTGATTATGCCTTCAGTGTAAGCTGTTTGAGACTCCTTTAAAAAAAAATCACGTGTTTGTGCTTAAGTGTAAATAAACCTTAATGCTCAGCAAAGAGAGATGTGGGGGGATCATGGCTGTGCTGGGACTCCTGATAAAAAAAGAAATAAAAAAAATCATCTGATCCAGCTTGGAAAATTCAATAGGGTGGGATGGAGCCAAGGAGAGGCTTCCACACAGAAAGAAGCATTTTATATGGCTGGGGGATTCCCCAACGTATCTGCACCCAGTGTCCCCAACACCAAGCTCTTTAACAAAATAAATCTGCCAGAGGGATCTCGCATGGCCATAAATATGTATGTTTAAAACTGACTCGTACGGCACATTTCATGCACACCGTGATGAAATCTCACTGTGTAATATGGCTTGTTAGAAGAAATTCCTGGAGGGGAAGCTCAGGAAAATCATGGAAGTGTTAAAAAACTTTAATCCCTCTGCACTAAGTATGCCTGGGGGGGTGCTGTGACACCCTGATACCCCTGTGCTGTCACCCTATGGATACTGTCAGGATCACGGCAGCCCCACAGTGCAAAAAAAGCTACCCTCAACAGGCTCAGGATAGAGAAGTAATGAAACATTTTGTTGTCAAAAGGAAAGTGGCAAAATGTAATTTTGAAAAATGTTTTATCGCTGGTCCTCTGCATTTCACTGCTTTACTTTCAACGTTTAAACAGCCCCATCCCTCTGCGTCTGCTGCAAGCTTCTGCCAAAGGTCACATATATAATAGCACTTACAGAAGTGCTGCTCGCTTCAGAATAAAGCTGTAAGCTCATCCTTGGGCCTTCAGAGTAAAGATTGTGGGGGAAAGCAACGGTGCAAGGCTGAGGTGCACACGTGGCACAGCCCAGGAGGAGCTCCAGCACCCACGGGTGCTCAGCAAAGCCATCCACTGTGAGCATAGGGCATAGTGACGCTCCCAGGCGAAAATCATCCAGACCACAAACCAACCATTAATTAAAGGAATTAGGATGGGATAAAGCGTGTCAAACTCTCAGTGCACTGAAACCAAGCACTTCTCTCCTTGTCCATCTTGCACACTTCAGCACCACCTCCATGCCATGTACACAACAACTTGCATCCCACCTTAACAATTCTGATGAGTTTAAGCCCTTCCCCCTCCGCCCCCGAAAACACACAGGCAAGCTTGCCCAGAGGGCTGTGGCACACAAGACATCATTGAGTGCCACAGTGTGAGGTGGGTGGCAGGAATTGAGCCTGTGCAAGCACATCTGTACAGAAGTAGAGAGTTTTTGGTTATGGCAGTGTCTCTGGGAGTACCAGGGAATCACCACCATGGAGACTTCTCAGTAAGATACCACGCCATAAAACCACATGATAAAAAGCAGCCCAGATGAAATATTATCTTTAAAATATCTATGCATATAACACAAACATGTATTTTTACACATTGGATGAGACGGCTATTCTTCATCTGTTAAAGAAATTTATTATTTTGCCTGCTAAGCTCATGAAATTTCTGATATCAGTGAGCTCTTTTTGCTGCCTCTAATTGCCTGCAAGATGCTTCAGGCACAACCCTGCAATCTCCACATTCAGAGCTCTCTTCCAGCTCAGTGGAGTTTTATGCACTGAACAACCAGATATTTTGCAAGAGGTTTTTCATCCTTTGCCACAAGAAGGGCTGTTTAATAAATTCCTGATAATATCAGCACTAAATAATCTCTCTTTTATACCATATGGGTCTGAAACATTCACTGTTGGAGGGGAGCTGAAGCATGACTTGAGTGCCCACTTTCTCACCACCTTCCTCCATGAGAAGTGAATTTGCACTTGGGTGTTGATGCCAAGAGATGGTTCAGAGCACTAGCTTTGGAATTGTTCAAGACATGTTTTGTACCCCAAGAATAAAGGGGATCAGGACACCCCTTTCCAGTAATCCCCTGGGAAATGCTGAAAACGCACAGCCTAGCAAACAATATTCCTTATGATAACTTACTGCGCATGAAGGAGTAACAGCACTGTTTATTACCAATTTCCTTGGCATGAACATGTCAGAGTGACATAAAAAGACCCCATCACTCCAAAAATATTATTACATGTAGCCCCAGGCCAATATCATGTGCCCAGAGGACTGGGGATATGGGATAGCACTGAATTGGGTGGTCAAAACACACCCATTTTCAGTAAGACTGAGTTAATCTAGAAGTTTTGCTTTTAACTGCTGTTACTTTGTAAATCAGGCACCCACTCTTGATAGGTGACAAAAGGTAAATATTTTGAAGTGGTTGAGGAGCTGAAGGGAAAAGGACATGGCTTTGAAACCTGTAGCTATCTCTTAGCTGTGAATTATGTCAGAATGAAAGTGAAATACCTGGCTTAAAAAGCAACAGTTGTCAAATACATCTCCTTTTTTGATACTGCTTTATCATTCTCATATATACCATTGACCCATTTTCTGCTGCAATTAGAAAGGTTTTTCTAAGTACCATATAACACCTTAGCAGGTGTGTGTACAAGTCCTGAGTATGTTTTATACCTGCCCACTCATCCCTGCTCCTACATAAAATAAATCTCCTGTTTGTAGCACGTTTGGCACTATTTCCTAATGCCAGAATTTCACTCACTGTGCAAATCAGTCACGATGTGCTTTTGTTCCCCCGTGCCGTTTGTTCTTAATCTTTCATTTAAACACTACTACACATGTTCTCACATAGCTCTCGCAACATCTGCGTTGTTTTAAAATACAAAACCTCTTTCTAGATAGGAAATTCATAGTCTCACCCCTTCAATTACTCATCCACTGCTCTGACCAGTCTGCTCTTCAGCTCTGCATTACTTCAGGCACATCCTTAAAATTGCACACACGGACAAAATATTTCAAAATGAGGGGTTTCTTGGTCATTTCTGATGACCCATGCCAGTAGATCCAGCCTGACAAAGAAGCTTAGAGAACCCCAGGAGAGACATTCCATACAAGTCATCCATGCAAGCTGCAGCTCCTATGCTGGGCACCCCCAGCATGAGGTCATCTTAACTTTGCATCTTAAAGAAGTCCTCCGAACTGCACTCTCCCTATGCCAAGGGCGTTTGTTCACACTGTTGGCACAACTGACTTGTCCTTGGGGCTGGCAGGAGCCCCTGGTGCAGATGAGCTCTAGGGACCGCATAGTGGTCCTACAAGCATAGGGCAAGCTCCTGGGGATAAGGTGGTCTTGATCACACCAAGGAGCTAGGCATGGTACTTTTTCATGGGACAAGGCCAGCATAGCCCAAATGTGCTTTGGGAGGCAAGGGCCAGCAACACTATGGTGGATGCAAAGATGGAGAGGAAGAGACAAAAGCTTCCTGGACCTCTTTGGCTAAAGCTTTGCAGGAAGACTTGTTTCCTGGGACTGTTCGAGGCACTGCTGAGTTATGAGTTGCTCTCTAGGTTCAAACACTGCCAGTGAGGCACCTGCAGCTCTACGGCCATGTCACAATCAAAGAGAAAACTCAGGAAAGTTGTTGGCCCAGTGGCACAACACATAGCAGGGCTTTTGCCCCTGAGCAAGATCACTGCTTCCAACAGCTCCACTTTTTGTAGGTGTGCATGTGAGCTGGCTGTGGCTGGAAATGTCCACTTTGGGAAAGACAAATCAACCCTGAACACAGCTCCAGCCCAAAGTGGCCAGCACTTTGCAGGCATCACTGGGACTCCAGCCTTTAATCCTGGTCCACCCCAACAGCATCTCACTGCAGGACAGGAGCCCTCAAATTTGGAGTCTCCACCTCCCTAGTTACCAATATCCCAGCACCACTTTGGGAGGTAGCACCATCAGGCTTTTACTCCAGCAGGTCCAAAAGGCATTGGATGAGGCTGAGAGGCAGATGAGACTGTTCCTCCCACTTCAATTTTCTTAGGAAACTAAGAAATTTAAACAAAAAAAAAAAAAAAAAAGGAGAAAAACAGCATTTGGCAGCAAGCAGAGGGTGGGGATCCCTGCCAAGGCCTGGACAGCTGTACCTTCTTCACTAGCGAGTTGTATGATCAGCCAGGGCTGTGCTGAAAGCCAAGAGGAGTTACCATAGCTGCCACATTGCATTTTGCTGATCCTCCCTCTGGGAGACACCTTAAAGAAACAAACCCACCCTAACAGCTACGCCAGCACTTGCATTCTGCCGTGCATCAGAGGAAAACTATGGGTGACCTTGCAGGGTTAGTGTTTTCTGCTAGATTTTGGGTGTCGTCCCCCACCCTGTCCCTATCCCCCCCGTCCCCATCCCCCCTTCCCACTTCCTTTTCCCCGGTCTCCAGCATTTATGATCCAAGACAAGGGGACAGGGAAAGAGGAGAGTAGTTTATACACAGAAAAAATAGTTTTGTATGAAAAGGCTGCCAGCCCCTCCTATTCAGGCCCCGGCAGCGCTCCCATGGCTGGACCTTCCCGACAGCTTGAAATAACCCAGGAGACTGTGCAAAGCCCTGGCAGGTCCGATCCTGCTCGGCTGGAGGCACACACAGCTTTGTGGCCGGGACCGAGCTACCCCCGCCTGTGGCCTCGCATTGCAAATCTTGAAGCTTTTGCCTGGTGGGGGGCTTAAAAATAGCAGAAGGGAGGACTCACGTCAGAAGGAGGGAGGGAGGTGTGATGCGCACGGAGGAGCTTTGAGGAGCGCTGATGGGCTGTGCTTCGCTCACAGCAGATAGTCACCGGGAGTGTTCCTCCGAGTCCCAGGAAGTGGCCGAGGGGGAACGTCCGCTCCCCTCCCAGCTGGGCAAGTAACAAAACAAAAAGCCCTCATTTCTTTTTAAGCAGAAAATTATTCTTCCCTTTCCTGAGGACAAAACCAAGAGACCTCTTTCCAGGTGTTATCCCTGCTCTTTGTCCCCTACACAGCAGCCAAGCACTCCTCAGGCTTCAAGATTTAATTTTAAGCTCATCAGTGAAACAATCTTCTGATCTCCAGGGCTTTCTTTCACATAGCCTGCCACGTGGGTTGTTTGTTTTTTTCCATCATAAAACTCATTTTCCTTGAAAACATCTCCAAAAGATACTTCCAAGGTGCTGAGCTTGATCATAAGCCATACATAGTCCTCCAGCTTAAACATCCCAATGACGCACAAAATTATTTAGCTGCTCTCCCTTATCCCAGCAGCCCCATAATTAGCAGTTTCCCAGTCTTAGAGAGATCTGTTTGTTGAAAAAGGTGGGAAGTCACAGGAACCCGGCACAGCTTGCTCTTGCGCTCTTGCTGACTCAGCATTTTCAGGCACTAGAGGGCATGATATACGATGTTAAAGGATAAGGTGGGTTTGAGGTTGCATCCAAGGGGCACATTTCAGGGATGTCCAACGGGGAGCATGCAGCGCATCTGGGAGCAGCCAGGAGCTGCCCTGCTGCACAAAGCAAAGGGAACCTGAATTTTGCACTGAGCACGTACTGCAGTAGTGATCACCAGGAGAGCGGTCTTCCAGATTATTTAATTTAGGGTCAGAACACCAGACAGCAGTGAAGGCATAAGGAAGAGCTTTTTCACAGTGAAGGTGACAGCACTGGAACGGGCTGCCCAGAGAGATTGTGAAGCTGCCTTCTCTGGAGACATTCAAAACCTGGCTGGACACATTCCTGTGTGACCTGCGCTAGGTTCCTGCACTGGCAGGGAGGGTGGACTAGATGATCTTCTAAGGTCCCTTCCAAACCCTAAGATTCTATGATTCTTCCACTGGCTGCCATAACTCAAGGTGAAATATTTTGCCTTGCACAGGGGATGCTCTGAGCAGGGTTCACCAACACTGTGCAGCAGCTTCTGGTCAAAAGTGTTTAATACGCACACACGCAGCAGGCACAGACAAGCTACACTGCAATTGCTGTAGCTCAGATTCATGCACGTCAACCAGCTGTTGCTCAGGCACTTGTCAAGATACTCTTTTTATATAGAAAAAAAAAATGGTGGGTTTCTTTAAAAAGTCTCACTACTTTCTCTGAGGTGTTTTTCTACATATGTGATCAAAGCTGTACTGTCCTCATTTTGACAGGATATTTTAGATTAGCTCCAAACAAAACAAGCACAGGTCTACTCTGCTCCATTATCAACAGCCACTTCAATAAACCACCAAAACTGTAAAAATTTACTCCAAGCATATCACACAGCACAGACCTTTCATTAGTGAAAGCCTCATAGAATTGGCAGGCTTCAAGAGCAAGGTAATTTATGGTCTAAACAAGAAAAAAAAAAATCATCTCTCAAGCCTCCTAGAGCTCCATGCAGGGAAGCCCTAATACTGCAACAGCAGCATGCCACCCTGCAGCATGGCAGATGCAGATTTCCCATGGCAGAGCACAGAAAATATTGTGGCCTGCCAGCCAGGAGCAGCAGGTTGCATCCTAAACAAGCAATATATTTTTTTTTGACATCACAACCTGTAATATGCAATAGCAACTAAATGGACTGGTTTGTGGCAGGGTGACAAATGCCAGGAAGCAGCCTGTTACTACATCATAGGCCAGTGGTGCTGAGGGACACAGTTTAGTGGTGTACTTGGCAGTGCTAGGATAACAGTCAGACTCTGATCTTAAAGGTCTTTTCTAACCCAAACAATTCCCTGATTTTGTATAAAGAGCTCAACAAATACAGTGCAGGCACTGGATGCAACAAGCATCTTTCCCAGGTGCTAGTACCCACAGGTCTACTGAAAACATCTATCCTTCACTGATGGACTGAGCTCTTTTGAAGTGTAAAGATCACTTAGAGCAGTGATCATCCCACTGCACTTGGCACTGGTGAGGTCATGCCTCCAATACTGGTTCAGTTTTAGGCGCCTCACTGCAAGGGCATTGAGGGGCTGGAGCATGTCCAGAGAAGAGCAACAAAGCTGGTGAAGAGCCTAGAGCATGAGTCTTGTGAGGATTGGGCCAGCAGGCTTTGCTCTCCTTGTACCCATAGCCCATCCTGGGGACACTCATCTCTACTCCCTAAATGAAGAAGCCAGGCTGAACGTGCTCTTAGGTCAAACCCACCTTGCCCAAGAGCAGAGCAGGAGAAGCCCAGGAGACCAACAGCAAAGGAAGCAATGGGCTTGGGAGACCAAGGAAGAGGCAACAGGCAGCAAGAGCAGCTTGGGTTGGGATTTATCAAAGGGAGGCTGAGAAGCGTCACCCTAACATGAGGAGCCTGCTCACAGTGGGCCTATCTCTATCAGCCCACAGGCTTTCCCCTGTCTCTCATGCCTAGGAGCAACCTCAGCCAACAAGATGACTTGGCTGGGTCTCATCAGATGTGATCCCCTGGCCAGGCAATGAGTCACCTAAAGCCAAGCATCTCCCATCCACAGCCTGTGCACACGAGAGGATCTTGGCAGACATGAGCAAGGGGAGCAGATTTCCCCCAGAACAGACACAAATCACCAATTTTATGCATTTTTTTTTGTGGATGGATGGTGCCTCAGTTTCCCCTCTGAAATGCAAATTCTAGCACTTTTGAGTGTGTGTTGCCTGCCCACCTTGTAACCTCTCCATGAGACAAGATCTTCCTACAAACAGAAGGGACATACATGCCACCAGACTGCTTTTTCTCTGCCGAGTCCTGGGCCTCCCAGCCAGCCCATCCTTCTTGCTGCTTGTCCTCTCACTGCACAGAACATCCTGTCAGTACCTTGTATTTTTAGGTGGTTTTTGCATCCCAGAGTGATCTGAGCACTGCTAAATGGAAACTTGCTCTGCACTGGGGCCAGGCTGAGCAGTCCATCTACAGCAATCTATATGCATTTCACAGCTTCTCGTTTCAGCGATCTAAATTGCAGATGTGTGCTTTAGATTTGGAGAGAGACAAAACGGAAGGAAAAAGGTTAAGCAGCTCTGTGAGTCACTCCAATACACGACCTACTGTTGATTTAGAAACCTACCTCAGCAGTAAATACAGAATAAAGTTCTCCAAACTGTTTAACCTTTTGTATTCTGGCCAGCAAAACAAATAAATGAGAACAAAACATCCCTCCGGAGTCAGAAAAGCAACAAAGCTGGAAAACCCTGCAGTGGAGTTAGTACCAGGAAAAAAGTGACCCAAAACAAGTGACCTAAAGGAAGAGGGGTGGGGGAGCAAGAGCAGCAGACATGAAAGGCGGAGTCAGGCACACGCATTAGCAGAGCAGATAACGGAGAGAGCGCGGAGAGCAGGCTCCGGGAACAGCTCCAGCCAGGGAAATGCCGCAAAGGCAAGAAACAACTTTCCAAACGTGCAGAGGCAGGCTGCATAACGAAAAAAGTTTTCAAAAGTAGAAAATACCGCCCAAACTCTGCTCCTGTTGAATCAGACTGGTTTGGGTTGGAAGGGACCTTTAAAACTCATCTAGTCCAGCCTCCTACCCTGCAGCGAGCAGGGCTATCTGCAACTAGATCAGGTTGCTCAGAGGCCCCCGGTAGCAAGACTCTGGTACAACAGGCAGCAGCACCCACTTTGTGCAGAAGAGCCATTTGCACCCAGAAGCTCCTTGGAACTGCACAGACCCAACATGCCCATTATAATCCCCGATTATTTATCCAATTATATTGATTGTTGCTTTCCTGGGGCTAGAAGCACCAGGCTGAAGGCAAACGACTCCTCAGCTGCATAACTCAGGAAGACCTCAGTTTGTGATTCCAAACAGGCATTGCATACAGCTAGACAGGAGCATTGATGGGAGAATTAACTTTACTGCAGGCAAATAAATCTGACTGTTCAGGGAGAGTGTTGAGGAAGCTCTACAGACGGCTGGCACTGAAGATGTAGAAAAGGCTGTGGAAGGAGGTGTCCTTATCGCAGCTCTGGAAGCCCCTGTAAATTTCTGAAGGCAGCTGAACCATCCAAAACCCCAAGATCGTGTTGAATCACTTTTGTCTTAAAAGTGCAGGGTGTAGCAGCGGAAGGAAAGCTTTCCCTGGGATTTGAGGCACTGAGTGGGAGTTGAGAGAAAGGCCAGCATCTGCTGATCTCAGGGTACCACCAGGAGAATACTGCACAAGGATCTTGAGGAGTTCATTTGGGCCAGAGCCATCCTGAGGTCTCCAGTTAAAGAAGAATCACTCAAAAGCTGTGCAAAGGGACTGGGGGAGCCAAGGGGGCTTTAGAGTCCCAACAGTTGCAATGATTAAAAGTAAAACTGATGAGCAAGCCTTTACAGCATAAATCAGGCTTTCCTTAAATATTTAAGCATGCTTTAAATCAGCAGCACTGTGGTTCACAAGCCACCAGAGATTTTGCAGAGAAGGGGATGCATTTAAAAAAAAAGAAGTCACCATTTGCAGCATACTAATACAAAACTCAGGGCAGAGACAGAATCATCTGCATAGTGCTGGTGGATAAGAATTCAGACCCAAACATCTCTTGGACTAATTTTGTCCCCTGATTCCCTAGGTTAGAGGTGCAGCTCTCCTCAGAGGTACAATAACTGCTGCTGAATGCAAAGCTGAATTTCTTTGTTATAAATCACCCTGATACCTGGACCATTTCTCTCCTCCACCCTTGCTATGGAAACCCTCTTGTGTTCCTACAGCTTTCAACAGCCCATGCTCCTGGTTCCTCCCCATTCCCAGGGAGCTGCCAGCCCCCAACATAAGATCTGAACTGAGACAGGATTTAAGAATAACTTACTTCAAGTTTTTTTTGCTAGTTTTGAAGATTATGTGTGCAGGCTTTTCCACCTTAAGTCCAAAGACTAGAAACATACTCTATTAAAATACTACATTAGTTGGCTGAATAAGATATTACATGCATTGTTAATAATTAAAAAAATTACATGAAACTTAACAAGATATCAATAAAGCAGGGCTAAAGCCAGACATCACTACAGCAAAAGAGGTTTCTGGTGCAGAAAGGAAAGCTGAAATCATAATTCTGCCATTCCAGGTTTTGAGCCAGCAGCATTTCCAAATTGTGGGCGTTTAGATGTGTTTCTGTACTTTCATCTACTTCTTTTTCTCGCTTCACTGTAGAGCCTAACACACTGGCAGTTGCTTGTTACATTTTAGACACAAATCTACAGGATTCTCCTTCATCCTGCAGCCCCTCCTGAAAAAGCAGGATGAGACCTTGGGAAGATGCAGCTTTTTTTGCAGTGTAACTATAACAGATGATGATTGGTGGTACGAGGGAAGTAGAAGGGATTTGAGCATCAGCTTCCTCTGAAGTAGAACATACCCACACCAATTACATGGAAGGAAGGAGAATTTCATGCTGCTTTTGAAGCCTTGTGCAGGGAGGAGTATTAAGAAGCGTGATCAGCGAGATTAGAAAGAGCTGCCAGGAGTGCATGTGCTCACGCACATCTCCCTATCCTTTGATGGTATTGAGTTGAGCCTGACAGGCAGCAAGGAGACCAAAACTGGAAGAAGGCGCAAAGCTGAGGGAATGTGAACGAAGAGCTGGGATCATCTCCTCTGCTCTCATCTCAGCAGAGGCAAGTGATGAAGCAAAGCACAGGGGAGCAAAGGGAGTTGAGGGAGAGGAAGGGGGAACAGAGTAGGAGAAAGAGCCCAAGAGACCAACAGCAGAGGAAGCAAAGGGCCTTGGGACACCAAGGAAGAGAAAAAGGCAACAGGCAGCAAGAGCAGCTTGCGCTGGGATTTATCAAAGGGAACCTGAGACTGACCAAATGTCACAATAGTGAGGAGCCTGCTCACAGTGGGCATCTCTGTCAGCCCACAGGCTTTCCCCTGTCTCTCTCATGCCTAGGAGCAACCCTCAGCCGACAAGATGACTTGGCTGGGTCTCATCAGATGTGATCCCCTGGCCAGGCAGTGAGTCACCTAAAGCTAAGCATCTCATCCACAGCCTGTGCACATGAGAGGATCTTGGCAGACATGAGCGAGAGGAGCAGATTCCCCCAGAACAGACACAAACCACCAGTTTCTGCAGTCAGAGCCTAGCTTGTGTAACCAGGCACTGCTCCACTGGAAGGAATAAACTCAGCTCCTTTCATTAACGCAGCATAGATGAAAATAGTTTGTGTGGTTTAATACTGGAGAAGTCCAAGAGCCTCGTCCCCTGGATTTAAAAACATCCCATAACTAGAGATGAAACAGCCAAGTGAGGTGATGGGAGCAGAATAAGGGCATTTCTGGAAGGAAAAGCAATGCCAACAGTTCTTTTTAGTCTCTGGAGCTGCTGTGGTATGGCACTCTTCACTTTCTTACTCCATCCCTAGTTTAGGGGCAGCATGCAAGCCCTTGGAGATGACCTTAGGTCCTTCCTTCGTATACATCAGGATGCTTTTGCAGCATGCTGTGACCTGGAAAGGAAAACGGTCTGGTGGAATAACCCAGGAGTATTTGCCAAGGAGGGACTGAGGGGAGGGAAGGAAAAGAAAAAGTATTTAATAACTCCCAAATAATTTTTAAAAATTCATTAGCTATTGTTTCAGCTGTGTAACCTCCTGAAGGGACTTTCTAGACAACCAGATTAGGCAGTCAACTGAAAATATAAATAAGTATGGAAAGGGCAGAGATCACTTTCTTCAGTCATATTGTGTGGGATGTCAGGTTAAGTTTCCTGTAGTGTGCATCCTTGTGCTTCCAGGAGATGAGTGTGGCCCAACAGCTCCCCCAGCCTCTCCAGCTGTCAGGCATGGCACAATCAAGTGAGTTATTCTCATTTAGGGAGCTTTGATTTCCCAAGACTTCCTGCCAGTCCCACAGGGACAGAAGCCCACTGCATTGCTACAGGATTTCCAGCTGCAGTTCAAGTGGGCTGCGACTTCAGACATGACACAGAGGTGAGCTCCCAGACAGGCACATGGCTCTGGGGAAAGACCTTTGTACTTCTAAGCTGCAGCACTCATTTAGGTAGGGACAAACCAGAGAATTCTTTTCCATTTGCATTTCTTACTTCCACCTTCAAGATAAAAGCGTGTGCCACAAGAACCAGCCAGCCTCCCTGAGCCCATCGCCTAAAACTTCATTTCAATCACTCGTTTATTGATATGGGTTTAAATAACGGCTGTTTTTAGGGTGTCTCTAAGTTGAGGAACAACTGATCCTTAGAAATCTACCTGAAATTACCATTGATGTGAGGACATAGTAAGAAATACAACTAATATTTGCTAAGAACTGAGGATGAGGCAGAAGAGGAGGCTCTCCCTGCAAGGTGTGATGTCTAAAACCAGAATCTCTTTGGCTGTTGATGATATCCTCATGCTTGTTCCCCCTAACAGATGAGAACCAATTTTACAATATTACACATATGTATATACATGCACACAATATGTACTGATACAGGCAAGTGCTACCTTACAGGTATGTTCCTATGTAGGGGAAGGGCATAGCTTGCATATAGATATGAAGAGACATATCTGTGCCTGAATAAGAGTGACGATCAGAAATTTCCAAAAAAAAAAAAAAGCATTTTTAACTGGTAAACAGTGCAAAGGAGTGAAAAGTACTTAAATTAAGCTACTACAGACATCTTACACGTCTTCACACCTACAGTATGCTTGAAGTCAGTATATTAAATAGAGTATATTAAATATAGCATCACAGATGATCTGTGTATTGTGTGCAGAAGTGTGCACACACATTTCTCTAGAGCCAGGCAGACCAGTACTTCCCTACACCCTACCTGCATGCAATTTGACTTCTTAAGGAGCCTTTAAAGCTTCCATTTCAACTGTTAAACCCAACACCTGGTCTTGCTCATGCTTCACAAAGACACATGCAGATTTAACCCAGGGGATAAGGAACTTAAGGGAACATTTGGCTGTACTGGAGATGTAAGCCGCATGCAAAACTCAGTTGCACGGCGCAGAAAAGCTGTTCAGCATCATCTGCAAACGCAAGCACGCAAATGAGAACCCAGGCGGCAGCTTCAGAGCAAGTTCCCGATTCACAGGAGAACAAGCTCAGCTCAGGTCTGCACATCCTAGGACAGCTTGTGAAGTTCAGAGAGGAATGGCATTGCCAAAGTCAAAGCACAAAGTCTTTGTTTTGAACAGATGCAGAGAGCTCCTCTTTCCCCCCCACCAGCCCCCTGGAAAGGAGATTGCATCAGTACTGCAGTCATACAGGTCATTATCTCAGTGGGAACCTAGCAGAGTTCAGACTCGGAGGTTCAAACAAGTCCAGCTTGCAGCTGGCAGACTTAAACAGGACCAGCCAGCTGGCGTTGAGCTGAGTCATCCATACTAATTTGGTTGAAAATGTTGACTTAACTCATTCATTTAATCACCAAAATCCAAAAAGCCCTGACAACTGGAGACAAGAAAACATCCATCTGACTTTTGCAGAATGACAGACTGGAAAAGACCATGGAAACTGATTATCCAGAGCTTTTTCCAGGCTTCTATGTGCATGCTGCAGACAAATCAAGTTCTTGGTAGTCATTTGCTAGCCTGTTCTGATTTAGCAGAGCACACTAGACGTCCTCAGTGTATGCGTTAAATCTCACTGAAGCCAGCAGGGCTGATGGCACACGTTTGGACACTAAGCATGTGCTTAAACACTTCGATAGAGATAAGCTAAGGACATACTGACTTTTTTACTCCTTTAACAGAGAGATTTCATCTTTGCATGTTCCTTCCTCCAGGAGGTTGAACTTGCTGGAGCGACATTGTTCATTCCCCTTTGAAAAACAGCAGCAAGGGATCAAGCAGCTTTGTTTTACCTCTTGTGAATCCATAAACTCCAGAAGTGTGAGGAAAAACTGACATGAGAGCTCTAAAGTGGAGAGCTTATTTATAGGAAAGAAACATGAAACAACAGCATAGGAAACTGGTAGACCGCAAACAATACACCACCTTCTATGTCCTCTCCCAGGTCAGTGATGCACATTAGAAAAAATTTAAAAAATTATTAGTTAGTCATTGCAGAGGAAGTTAAAACCCTCAGGAGGTTGGTTGATGGGGATGAAGCTCTTGGAGCAGGGCAGTGGGTTGGGCAGCTCTCATGCTGAGCAACTCAGAGCACCATCCAAGCTGGAAACACATTGCTAAAGAGGTCGTGAATAAGATTGATCCCTTTCCTGCTTCCCATCTCTTGCTTGCCCGCCATCACCCACGTAACAGTTTCAGGAAAGCCTGTAAAGCAGCTGACCAACCTCAAACCAAGTTAAAAACAATGATGCTGGCCTTAGGAATCTTGGAAAAATGAGTGATTCATGGTTGCTCAGAGTCCAGACAGGGACTGGTAGGTTACTGCTATCTTCTCCCAAAGTGAGATGGTGACATCAGAAACCACAAAAATAACAATTTAATATTTCACCTACGACCATCCCCAAGGGAGATTCACAACCTCAGTGTTATTGCTTTCTCTCCTGGAATCCCTGCTGTTACCTGAACTCAGAGCCCCTCCAGTAGGCACCACAGCCTGACATACACAAACAGGGCTGAAAACCAACATGGACATTCAAGCATTTGTTTGATCAGAGCCAGCCAAGAGGTTGGAAGCAAAGTAAACAAGACCATGCTGAAGCACAACATATTAAAAAAAACCCCCACAACCCTCCACAGACTCCAAACCTCCTTCCAGCCACACAAGTAACCTTACCTCCTGCCACTTGTCCTGCAGAGGCTCACTTGATGCAAAGCTGTGTTGGGCACCTCCAGGCAGTAGAGAGTCAACTTTGAGAAGAGAGGGGCAAGAAGATAAGGGGCTGCTTATAAACATCAAGGCAGGGCAGGAAGGAGATCATTAACCTAAAGACCAGCAGCTGGGTGAAATAATGAGGAAAAGCTGAGAGATTTGAGGTTGTTTAACCCGGAGTCTTTTCAATGCTCATCAATATCTAAAGGGAAGGGATCAAGAGGATGGGGCCAGACTCTTTTCAGTGGTGCCCAGTGACAGGATAAGGAGCAACAGGCACAAATGGGAACCCAAGAGGTTCCATCTGAAAAAGAAGAAAAGCTTCTTTTCTGTGAGGGTACCAGAGCCTGGACCAGGCTACCCAGAAAGGTTGTGGAGTCTCCTCTGAAGACATTCCAAACCTGCCTGGATGTGACCCTGGGCTACCTATTCTGGGTGTCCGTGCTGGAGCAGGAGGGTTGGACAAGACAATCTCCAGAGGTCCTTTCCAACCCCTACCATTCTGTGATTCTGCTTGTCAAGATGAAATTGGGGATGCGGCTGGTTTTAAGCACGGGTGCCATCTACATCGAAGGCAAAAGCTGTAGAGTTTATGAAAAGGGTCGTATAGTCTGGTACTTGCAGTAAAGGATGGAAGAAATGGCCTAATAGACAGATGTGGGACTCAGGATGTCTCTTATCAGGGTTGTGTCCTTTTTAATGTAGCTGTCAGACCATGGAAGAGAGAAAAAGCCTTCGATCAGGCCATGATCTACCAGCACACTTATTGAAAGTCACTGTCATTGTTCCCAGAGGCATTAGTCATACACAGGGTGTCCAAAAGGTGAATGCAGCTGATCTGGTGTGCAGCAGGGCTCCTGTCTAGAGCTATGGTCACCCCAGCCCCTCACGTCAGCTGGTGGCTTTCTCTGAAGCACAGTATGGTTAACGTCACTGACATGCACTGGGGCAGCTTACTTGATGACAAGTACTTCTTACCGCAGCAGGATTGTTTGGCATATAAAAACATAACTCCCTCTGCATGAGGGCAACACCCTATAACCCCACATATCTTAGAGTTGGACTGTTCTTGCCATAAAAAAAAAAAAAATCATAGTAGCTTTATTGACTGCAGTGGAGTTAAGCCAGTTGATTCCAAGTGAGAATTTGCCCCCTTGACTTCAACGGAGCTGTGTTGATTAATCCCAGATGGAGATCTGGCCTGGTACAATCCCTTTCAAAAGTCCTGGGAGATTAGTAACACAGAGACTGAATCACGGCTGTTACTCAGAGCCTGGGTGCTTATCAAAAACCTGCACCTGCCACTGCGCGGAATGTTGTTGGGCTGGGGCTGAGCAATTGCTCAATACCAGGTCAGATGAGCCTTGGAGCAGCCTGGTCTAGGGGGAGGTGTCCCTCCCCATGGCAGAGGGTTTGGAACTAGATGATCTTTAAGGTCTCTTCCAACCCAAACCATTCTGTGATTCTATGATTCTATGAATTGCGACTGATGAATAAAGGGACCAGGGTGTGGCATTCTTCACATGCTGCCTCATGCGAGGGGGAAGATGCCAAAGTAGCACCCTTTCTTCAGCAAACATCTGGGAATGTCACCCAGGTTGCATGCCCTGGGTTCTGCCAGAACCCGGCCATGGTGACATTGAGCATGCTGGACAAGGAGACAGAGAAATCCTGCTTCTTCCCATTAGAAAGGGCTTTCTGTGATGTTCTGTGAAGATCCATGTAGAAATTGGGGGTTAAATCAAACTTCAGGGAATCTGCCCCAGCTGCCCCAGCATCTGTTTTTACCAGTTTTGAAGAGCAAACACAGCTTCATGCACCAAAGGGAAAACTTTATTCCCTACTCTGAATGCAGGGAAAAAATGGTCTTTTTTGAGCAAATGCTTCCAAGTCTCTCTCAGGGCAGGCAAAGCTTTGCTTCTCAGTGTTACAGGCACAAGTGGCACACTTCTTATGGGGAACAAATCCACTGTAAATTAGAACTGCTTGACTTTCACAGCAGTACCTTTATACAGGCACCCAGACACACGTGTGCCCATGGAGAGATGGTGAATCTGTGCCATGTGTGGTCAAGTGGACAAACACCAGAACAGATCAATTCAAAGGTGGGGATTGATGCTTTTTCAGTCTCAGGTGGTAGAAACGCAGCATGGACAGTACATACCCCATCCCCCCAGCCCATTAATCATGCCGAGGCATTACCCCTGGCTACAGGATGCCAGTGACTCTCCCCAAATGGACTTTCCACTCAATTTGCTTTGAGGTTGCATCGCACAGGTCAAGCTGATGATGAAAGGTCTTGGTAATGTGTGCAGAGGAGTTGGGAAGAAAGCAACACCTAAGCTCGCAGATCACTTGCTCCAGCTCTGCCTTCCAAGCATTTCTGAAGTCAGGCATCTGGAGTGTGATGTAAGCTGAAGATTGATCGGCAGCAGCACATGTACAGCTGTGCACATCTGGCCTACAGGTGTTTCAGCTGCTATTTGTCAGTGACTATATTGAACATTAAAAAGCACCCAGAGTTCGTAAGGAGATCGTACCTGTCCTGTGGATCGTTCACAGAAGCCGATGAAATGCCGTGGATTTCATGGAAACTGTCTCTGCTTTTTAGTGGGTGGCCCCGGGTCTTTTTGGGTTTTGATTTTTTTTTTTTTTTTTTGAGCAAGATGTTTAAACCATAGATGCTTTTAAAGCAGGGTTCTTTGTTGTTGTTATTAATTCTTCTGGCATTAATCGGTGCAGTTGAGTTAGTCAGAATGGATGTCTGCTATCATCCACTTGCTGATTTACTCTTAGAAGTCAACAATATTAGTCTTTGTGCTGCACTGATGAAAAAGAGCTGTCTGTTCCTCCTTGTGCTCAGCTAGAGAATCATAGAATCAGTTCACTTGAAAGAAACCTTGAAGATCAAGGTTTCAAACCCCTCCAGGGATGGAGACTGCACCACTGCCCTGGGCAGCCTGGGCCAGGCCTTGACAACCTTTCATTTCCTCTTGTCCTGTTGCTTGTTTCTTGGGTGAAGAGTCTGACCCCAACCGGCTCCAACCTCCTTTCAGGGAGCTGGAGAGAGTGAGAAGGACTCCCCTGAGCCTCCTTTACTTCTGGCTGAACAACCCCAGTTCCCTAATCTGCTCCTCACAAGACTTGTGCTCTAGACTCTTCACCAGCATTATTGCCCTTCTCTGGACACACTTCAGCCCTTCAATGTCCTTTTTGGAGTGAGAGGCACACAACCAAGCTCAGTATTGAAGATGTGGCCTCATCAGTGCTGAGTACGGGGGCACTGAAGTACCTAATCTAATCAGGGCAGGGCCAAAGTGGGGAAATGGGTAAGAAAGGGCTCATCCATGGGATGAACAATGCTCGTTATTTCCTGTAAAGATGCTGTCACACATGAGGTTTGCAAACTTGCTTCACACAGGAAAAATAAGGGAAGCATAGAATCATAGAATCACTATGGTTGGAAAGGACCTCCAGGATCATCTAGTCCAACCTTCATCCCAGCATCCCTAACCCCTAGACCGTAGCCTCAAGTGCTATATCTACTTGTTTTTTAAACACCTCCAGGGATGGTGACTCCACCACCTCCCTGGGCAGCCTGTTCCAGTGCCTAACTGAACTGTTCCAGTGGCTAACTGAGCCAGAAGCTGCTGGCTGAGCAGGCCAGACAGAAAGAGTTCTCTTGGAAAAAAAATAAAGCTTCAGATGTATATATTTATTTTTAGAGAAGGTGTTTTTCCTACAATTTGTATTATTTTGGCAGGAACACAACAGGGAGGAGAAAAGGTTTCCCTTTGTCCTGTACTGTCTGCTGTTCTAAAATGGGGTGGAGGTAGAAGGGTATTTTTACAGCTCATTTCATACTTGCAGTTGTATTTACTCTTGCGGAGGCAGACAGGGACCAGAGACACATGCCACACACCATGCAGAAGCCACTGTCTTCACATATTCCCAAGAGGAAAAAGAACCCTCTTCCTATTGGTATTTTCCTCCCAGATGGCCTCAGTCAGCCTAAGAGAACACCTTTGTCTTGAACACCGATATATTTTACTTCCCAAAGAGCTTAGTGCAGATACACAGTCATTCATTGTAGCTCAGCTGATGGTATAATTCGTTAAGCCATAACAGGTCATGCAAATGTCTCCTAAAATAAACTGAGCCTTAGTTTGAAAGCTGTAAGAGGATAAGATTTGCATGTGGCTTTTGCTGTGAGCATCTCAGCAGAAGTGTGTGGCCCATCTATGACAACTTTGCCCTCTTTACCTGATCACTGTGTCACGTATGTCCGTCACTTTGGGTCTGCACTTCAGATAGAGAGAACTTAATGTCTGCCCTGAATTGCTTGTGGTCTCGGACTGGAAACCATATTTATCTGAGCAGCCCAGAGGATGGAGGATGGGGGGCTCACAAGACAGAAGATATGAAATCACTGCCCTCATCCTTAGCATGAGGCTCATCAGCTTCAGAGCCACTCTTTAAAGGACATATTTGCATCTGTGCTACAGCTCTCCTCCCCAGTCCCATCTATTTTCCTTGAGCTGCCTGACTTTTCCTGACTTTTTTCCACTCTTCCTCTTCCTTCATTCCATACCTTTCTGGTGCAAATCCAGGCTCATATGTGAGTACCTCTGGGGAGGGCAGATGAGCCCAAAGAAACAGTGATGGGTTTTCTCTGCTGCTCCGTTAGCCAGGAGGGCTGGTGGTGGCTGGCTCCCCTCTGTCCTTCTTTGCCCCGAGTCACGGGCTTTCTCTGGCCGCCTGTCCTTTCATGGGTCAGAAGATGCTGGTGGTGTCTCACAGCGCTTGTTCTTCTGAGCCACCCACGAGGCAGAGCCGAGGACAGAGCTTAGATGGCCCTTTCAAATGTCAAAGCAGCTCTGCTTTTTCCTGCTCCAACTGCTCATTAGCAGCTTCCGCCTCTCGGCAATTTCTAGCTGCGTTTTCAGTGATGTGCTGCCAAGATTTTAACAAGGGGCTCCCACAAACCTACCTCTTCCTCCAGCTGCGACGAACCCCACTGCCCCGCAGAGGCTGTAGGGCTGTAGAGGAGTGCAGGGCTGGGAGAAATGTTCTTCTGGGGGAGCTCCTTCCTGTTTAAAACTTTTTTTTTCTTCCTTTTTTTGGTTGAATTTTCTGATGAGAGAGGGACACAGGACCTTGGAGCAAACATTACTAACTGCCTAGAGTTTGCTGCAAAGAGGCAGGACATAACACAGAAATTCTGAGCATCCCAGCAGCAAAATGCTTCCTTGCAGAGATCTCACTTCTGCTCCCTACTGTAATGCCAGACCCAGGTGACTGACTTTATCTGGCCTGGGGTGATCAGCCACAAGTCAAAATGCCAAAGAAGTGAATTTGTCTAGATGTTTTGGGGTCCCAAAAGGCAAGTTTTTCCATGGAAAGGTGTTGAGCCCACAAGGTTCTGGATGTGATGGAGACCCCCTTGTTTTTCTTATGTTGATGGGCATGGGATTTGCATCGGGGAGAGCTGGTGTCCCAGAGGAGCCCTGAGCTTGCAGGTTTCTTGCAGCTCAAGGATGAAGTTGCACCTGCCCTTCAGCTTCTCTCTTTGGTAAGCATCTCTTTCTTCTGCTGGAGTAGAAAGGAACTAAAGCGCCAAGGAAAGACCAACAACTCAGTTATCAGGAGCTAAGGAAAAATGGGAATCAGAGCATGCAGGGGTGTTAAACTTGTTTGTGAGGGTTGCAGCCTCCTCTGGGCCTGGAGACACCTCTTCTGCTCCAGATAGTTTAGCCTTGCCGAGGTACACCTGAAGCTGGGAGAAAAGGAAGCTCATTTTCCACTTTTAAATATAAACTGAGTGCAAGAAGGTCAGCTGTGTAATAGATACTGAAATAGTAAAGTATATGGCAATCAAAAGCAATCCACTAACTGCTGATTAATATGTTAGTAGACAAGTCCATCAATTATAGATGAATAAAGCAGTTTTAAATTATGGGCTCTTCTGGTAAACACAGCAGCGTCAGATTGGATTCCCACAAATAAATGGTACCTCAAGCATTTCTAAAATGTCCGTTTTCAACATTTTGTTGATTTTTTTTTTTTAAATAAAAAAAATAAATCTGGTGAAAAGGAGAGGAAAACTAAAGTGACAAATACATCGCAGTATTGTTAAATTGAGCTTGAGCACCTTATAGGCCTGGCAGCTCTTCCAGGACAGCATGCCCTGACATCTACTCCGTAGATAATATCTATTTAAATGGGTGGCCATGGGCACCAATGAGCCTTTCTGCAGTGGAGTGAGGAAAAAAAAATAAAAAATTGAAAGCAGCATTATTCAGATGTTTCAATCAGTATTGGCTGCTTGCTGACATAAGATTTATTTGGAAAAAAATGAATCAGCCTGTGTCTCTCTGCTGTGGGTAGTTGTTTATGAGAGGAGTACTCACAAGCACCCCAGATTTATTTCATCTGTGGGTGAGGAATTGGTTTTGGCAGCCAGTCCGGTCCTCAGCCTCGCTTATGTGCTCCATCCTGCTCCACCAGCCAGGACAAGACACGGGCAGGAGGGAGCAGGGCCGTGGACTTACCCATTGGTTTCTTTTTTTTTGGCATTGCCTCTTCAGGATCCTTCATTGTTGCAATTTTTCCCGAGGTGTGAGCAAGCCATCAACCTTTCTCTGTGGTGCGCAGGATGGGCTGGGAGACAGAAACAGTCTCAAAGTGAGGAGAAAAGGCTTAAATCTCCGTTTTCTTACACCACATCCCCATCAAACAGCTTGTTATGTTCCTGATAAAAGAACAGGGAGCCACTGCACACAGGGAGGATGTTTTCCCTCAGACCAGCCATGAGCAGATAAATCCTCCAAGGTCTGAAAACCCCGGGGTAAATTAGATTAGAGGCTTTCCTCTAGGCAGCGAAGGGTATGTTTGGTGATAATTAGGATGGAGGGGCAGTCCGCAGCTCAGGAATGAACAACTGCGAGGGATGGATATGTTTTTAAATGGTTTCCCAGCTGTAAGATGCACATAATTGTGGCTTTCCTTCATCTGGGAGACTTAAAGAGCGGATGGTTGATAAGGATTCATACCAGCAAAGGCAGAAAAACACAACCCAGGGTATCTGGTTTCAGTCTCTCTGTACCCACAGCATTAGATCTGATTTTGGCCCTCTCTCCCCGCTCTCTGTGTGTACACAATTATCTGAATTCCTTTCTCTGCTGCTTCCTCTGAAACCTTGCAGGCCTGCCCTGCTGCTTTTTCCGTTGCACATTTGGGCTCTCTCCTTTCCCGGCCCATGGAGGTGTCTCTTCCACAGCCACGAGGACCAGCACTCCCTGGAGGGAAGAAAAGAACCATCAGGATGTGAATTCATTCTCCATCCCCATCTTTTTAGCCCTTCGTGATGGGAAGCACCCTAAAAATCAAGGGATTTCTGTGCTTTTTTAAGGTGCCTTTACTTTGTGTCTCTTTCATACCTCACCTCTGCTGCTCTCCTCTGGTTGTGTTCAGAAAGAGATACCCCAGCCCCTTGCATTGCATCTGGGTATCCTCAGGGACTACTGCACAAGCAAGTAGGGGTTGGTTTCCCAGGCAGATGTGTGGGCTGCAACAGAGAAACGATCAAGGACACGACAGGCATTGGCGTCTCACCTCACACTGCTGCTCTTTTTTTTCCCCATCCAGGTACCCGGTTGTGGTGTATCCAAGTGGAAGGGGGACCCTTTCCAACTTGGTGATGTGTGGAAATAGCTTTCCAAAATACGTCTCTCTGCCTTTCTCAGGGGTTGCCACGGGCTGGCTTTTCCTGCAAGGGAGAGCATGTGCTCATTAGCTCGCGAAGGTCCCACTGCTGCTAAGTGATATGGTATTTTCCCTAAAATGTTGCATTTGCTGCCATCCAGATCACTAAAATGTTTTAAACTTCAAATGTATGCTACCATCCGTTTTGGTTCTAGGGACAGCTGACAACTCCATCACATAATTTGAGAGTATCCCTTTGGTAGAGATCCAGCCTGCAGAGACATGTAGCTTGATATACACTATAGGCAGAATAGCATATGTCTTCTTTTGACTTTAATATTAAAAAAAATTTAATAAAAATACTTGAGCATCTAATAAAACATGCATAAATATGAACCAAAAATGCAGATACAGAGTTTTCCCATCTTTAAACAGAACAGAGACCCATATTTTTATAATCTCACCTAAGGATTTGACCAATTCAGCGGAAATTCTGTGTGTGTGTTAATTTGGGTTTTAGCCTTTTTGCTACAAGTTACATAGAGATATTTCCGCATGGGAATTGCAGAATCGAAGAGCCTTTGAAATCTCTTCTGGTGTCACTCTGACATCACTTTCTGATGGCCAGTTTTGACTGACAGAGCAAAAGCTTCTTGTAGAGAAGCTCTAAAATCTCTAGCCTTTAGAAACATGAGGGGCTGCCTTCAGTGATGGAGTGAAGTTTGGAGTGAAGCAGGTGGAGGGAGGACAGCATCAGGTGGAGGAGCCTTCATAGGAGGGCTCAGGGTGTTTGTGGGCATGGCAGGAGAAGAGAGGCAAGACTGCAAGCTCAGCCTTGCACTTGGACACACCTTAACTTCTGCTTGCTACCTGACACCAACTGCTTCTTCAGGCAGGGGGGAGACAGGAAGCATCCTACCTCCCAGGCTCGAGGCGCTGTTCTGGTTTGCTAAAGTTTGGCCAAGAACTCTGCTGAGAATACATTTCACCTTATCTAGGTAGAAGATAGGTACCTCCCAACCTGCTGGTCATGAGTCCAGCTCCAAGCCAGCTCCTGGCAGCTACCAGCTCACCTCCAACCAAGCACATCTCTGCTGCTTCATGGCAGTTACAAGTTTAATGGCACTATGATGAAAGCCAAGCCAAAATACCTCCCCGTGTTTTCTGCCTTAGGTCTGCTTCATACGGCTCACAGAAACACTCAGCCCGTGCATAGTTGGAAGGCAATTTTGGGAGTCTCAGAACTAGGTCAAAACAAACTTAATTTCCTGCAGGTCCAGGTGGAACATTGCTTTGCAAACTGCGTGATTTGCACGCTGCCTTCCAGCTTTCTACCCACTGCCGTCCCAGCCTCCATCACACAGTCACAGGGAAGCCTTCAGCATTTTTGGAGCACGGCTGTTTTCCACTCTCCCCATGCTTCAAAACAGCTGGACCATTTTTGCCTAGGCTCCAGAAAACCAAAACAATGACAAGAAAGAGGAATCACTGTTGGGCATGGAAAATTTTCAGCTCAAGTAACATAAGTTTCAGAAGATTTCAAACAGATTAAAAAAAACACGAGATGCTGGAAGGCAAAGTGTACAAACTTGACCACGGATATTATGATTGCTACTTGCCATAGGCTTTTTTAAAGCAGTTGTTCCCAAGTCAGCTGTGAGTGATGTTCACCAAGTGATGGTTCAGCAAGCTCAGGAATGAACAAGGTTAAGGTGTGAACTGGGGGCGTTTGGCAGTGAGCCCCTCCATGTAGGACTCCTGCCCATGATGATGACGATCTCTGCCAGATGAGGTGATTCCTATGTCCCCAGAAAGATCTTCCTGGGTGTCTCAGGTCTCTGCACTTCAAGCTGCCACAGAGGTCTTAACAGCAGTCCCCTTAGCTGGCAAATCTGGGGCCACAGAGGTAGGGAGAGAGGAGCCCAGGTCTCCTGACACAGATTGCATCCAGCCTACTGTCCCATTAGCCAGGCGAGACAGAGCTCTCGTGGCCAGAAGTAACCCAAATTCAGACTTTCTGGTCTAGAGAGTCAAGACGCTGAGATACATCCTCCCCTCCAGCTTGGCATTTCCTCATCTGAAAAAAAGAACAACGTGATTTCTGGAGCTGCTTGCTTTGGCATTCCAAAAATTCACATCAGCCCATGCTGACCTTTTCTCTCCAAAGGCACAGGGGCTGACACGTGCACCCCTAAGTCACGTTTTGCATTGTTCGCTGTTGTTTTTCCCCGTCCCCGTGCCTACGGGGCACGACGCACACAGCGCTTGTGCGGCGGGCAGGCGTACCAGGGCTATGACATCATGTAATAACCCAACTAGCCACATTTATTTATTTTGAGAAAAACATTAAGGACAGCTGCTACTTAGCACCAACTGAAACATTTTATTGATTTTCTAAGGCAGGAGCGTCCTCTTTTGTGTTGTAACCCAGCATTGTGTGAACCCGGTGGTTGGACTATTCCAGAATAACTCGTCTAACATCACATTTTCCTCCTCTTGATAAATACAGAGAAACTATCCAGCCCTGAAGGTACACTCCTGGGTAACAATCAGAGACGTCACTGCCTGACATGCTTACTCTGCCCCATCTTGCTCAGGTATTATCTCCAAGCAGATCCAACTCCACAGGGCACTTCTCCTTCTCCATGCACCCTCTAACATGCCCATAACATCTTACCAGCAATTGTGCACGACCTAGCACAATAAAGCCTTAATTAACAGCATGGACAAGGAGCAGTGATAGCCTGAGTAGACTTTTGTTGTGTATTTCCCCATATTAATCCTTTCTGGTTATTCTCATTTTGGAAGGATGATTTTGAGCTGGTCACGATGGGGATCTCCAGCTGAGTTTGTTTGAAGTTTTATCGTGGGCTGGTTTAACATTTGCCATCTCAGTGTGCATTTGTTTCCCAGAGAAGATGATCGCAAAGCTCTTTTGTTGCCCGTGCTCAGCCATGCTGCCTGCTCTGCTTGCATCCTACCTCTTCACCCTAGGCAGCCTCCCTGCTCATTGGCTTGCCTCCCAACAATGCTGGTCCCTGCTCCAAACCTCCACAGCCTGCAAAAAACCAGCCCTTGAAGTCAACCTGCCATTCAAATGAATGTTGTGGGGATGCTTAAAGAGCCGGCACAGTCTGAGGAGGGAGACTGGGAGGCAAAACGTGGTGGCAGAGACAGTGTAGAGCTGCTGGGACAACATGGGATGGTGCAAAAGCTCGCGAGGACCACCGAGACAGGCACACATAGGGTCAGTGAGGAGCATGCCCACTAGTGTCACCTATAAGAAATTTGTTATTGCAATTCAAACTCCTTTCAACAAGGATGCTTGGTCACAAACCGCGTCTGCTCCAGATGTGCCTCAAGGCAGCAGCATCAGCCCAAGGGCAGCATGCCCTGTACTGACCCACTGAGTGGGCCTGGGGTCTCAGCTTTGACCCATGCTGGCTTATACTTCCTGAAGTTGAAGGGGAAGGGGGGAGGAAACAGTCTATAAACTTCTTGGTGACTGCTGAAATCAGTACCAGGTGGTGCAGGGTGAGCAGCTGGTGTGTGCTGCACTGTGCCATCGCTCGCACCCCTCATCCCCTGCTCACTGCTGACCTCATCCCCAGCCCCAAATACAAGGCAAGAAGGTGGGACAACACCCTCCTGGTAGGAATTTTGTCTGGGTTAAGCCTTAAGCCTCCGTGAAGGGAGAGAGGCTGGGTTATGGGGTCAGAAACATTTCTTTATAACTTTAAAAGAAATTGAAAAAGCATCCTTTAAATAACCCAACAACAAACACAACAAACAAATAAACTCAAAAGCAGTTTTCATAGAATTATTGAATGATTTGTGTTGGAAGGGACCTTTCAAGGTCATCTAGTTCCAACCACCCTGCCATGGGCAGGGACATCTTCCATAAGACCAGGTTGCTCAAAGCCTCATCCAGCCTGGTCTTTTGCTGCATTTCCTATTTTATTTGCACTCTTGGTCATGCTATGGAAGTTGTTTCAAACCCTTTGTAATCAAAACCACCCTAATAAACAAAGACATTTGAGACCCGTTGTGAAATTTCCTGCAGCCAGTGCTGTTCTCTTGCTGCCACCTTACATCAAGCAAGCAGCTCTCGTGCTTTCCATGCTGTGCTCTTGGACTGGTGAATGCTCCTTATGGGGCTGGGAAATGCTCTTAAAGCAAGAAAAAATAAAGCAGCAGACTCTGAATTCTCTGTACTGCATTGGGTCTGTGATACAGCCATGCATAACAACTCCACTCTGTGTTACAAGGTATAGCATAAGAGAAATGCTTGGATTGGTTAAATCCCATGCATGCTCTAAGAGAGGAAGTGGTGTGCTGCAATTTCCCGACCAAGGAAACTGAGGCATGTGCAGAGAGAGCAATTACATTGCAAACCTGTGCATGAGCTGGGATTAAAACTATGCTCCGCAAGGTCCTGCTGTACTACCACACCAGCTTAGTGCCAGGAAGAAACTTTGACCTCTCTCTGTGAAATCCGCTATGGGCTTTGCTACTCTTAAGAATCCTAAAGTCATAGAATGGCTTGGGTTGAAAGGAACTTTGAAGATCATCTAGTTCCAATCCCCCTTGCATGGGCAGGGACACCTCCCACTAGACCAGGTTGTGCAAGGCCCCATCCAACCTGATCTTGAGCACATCCAGTGATGGAGCATCCACAGCTTCCCTGGGCACCTGTACCAGTGTCTCATGACCCTCAGAGGGAAGTACATAACATCTAATCTAAATCTCCCCTCTTCCAGTTTGAAGCCAGTACCCCTCGTCCTATCACTACAAGCCCTTATAAATAGTCCCTCTCCAGCTTTCTTGTACGCCCCTGTCAGATATTGGAAGACCTTCCTGGAGCCGTCTTTTCTCCAAACTGAACAACCCAAACTCTCTCAGCAGAGGGGTTCCAGTGCTTGGATCACCTTCATAGTCTCCTCTGGACTCACTCCAACAGGTGTCTCCTGTGCTGAGGACTCCAGAGCTGAACCTAGCACTGCATGTGGGGATCTCACAAGAGCAGAAGAGGAGAATAATCTGCCATGATCTGCTGGCCACCCTCTCTTCACCGTATGGCCACATGTCCCATAATATCCCATAAATCTCATAAGCCCCATAGATCCATATCTTACCATTCAGCTGCCCTGGGAAACCTTCAGCCAGTCCTGCAGGAGCACATTAAGAAACCTCTGTGGGTCTGTCTCACGGGAGTGGAGCTGGAAAGTGCCACAGGAGTAGGCTCCAGCTGAGTGCCTTTACAGGTTTTTGACAAATGCCTTGCTGAGCCCCACTGGGATTAAAGGATCATAAACATGAAGCGCAACCTTGTGAGGGTCCATTAAAGCATAAAATAATTATGGAAAAGCTCTCTATAATTTAAGAGGAGGTGGAGCCATAAGGGCCCTGTTGACTCATTTTATAGCTCCTGAAGGCAAGTGGGGCTGTGCTACCCCTTTTGGTGTACAATGAGTTGGGGGATAAGAGAGAGCCCTTCTGGGAGCTATGCACAAGACACTGGCTGGAGCCAAGATTGCTGCTGGAAACCAATACGGACCAGTGGAAATGAGATCTTGTGCTGCAGCAGCAGCCAGAGCAGGGCATCTCACATGGAGTTAAAGATATGGGTTTTCAAACTGCCAGCTCTTTGACCCTCTCCAGTTTTGGGTGGGATTTGGAAAAACGGTGGAAAGCTTGGTATTGCTTTCTACCTGGTTCTACCTTGATTTACGTAGCAGCCAGGTTCAGAGAAGAACAGGGCGCAGCAATATCTCATGTAGCTGGCAGCGAGCTTCCTCCACTCCTTCTGTTTGCTGGAGAAAATAATAAATAATAATAATAATGACCATCTGAAAATCACTCCATGACATCTTCCTCCTCCCTGTATTTTATTTTCCCAAGTCCCTCCCCAGAAACACCAGCATTAGGAAAGGGCCAGCCTGTCATCAGCCAGACGTGCACATACGCCAAACACCGCTGCTCACACACACCAAGCAGTTAAGCTTTCCTAAGTGGTCCTGGGCAGCCTGTCAAGTCCCAAGCTCATCTGCAGAATGTGGTTGTAATTAGATAATTAATAACTTTGAGAAGGAAAGGAAATAAGTTAAATGGAAGCTTTCCTTAGTGGGAGGAAATAATTATATCTGCTTTTTGATATATGAGCTGAGGTGGCTTTTTGAAGCCAGAAACAGCATCTTGCTTACAAAGCCCTCCCTCCCCCAGGTTAGATGGGATCTCCCATGGGCACGGTTGGCTCACAGAGTTTGCCCCACTAGCCCACAAATGAGTGGCAGCAGGTTGCTGCAGATCAGAGCAAACCCCACAGGTAACAGGGCTCCCTGAGGTGTCACTGCATCTTGTCACTTCCCAATAAACGGAGCAGAGGAGAGATGATAGGTAGGATTGGGTCACCAGGAACTGCGTGGAAACCAGGGGTTTAGCACAACATCCCTCAGGGCTGGAGATGCTACTGTCAGCATATGGATTTAATGGCTGTGACATTACCAGACTCTGAACTTAGGTTACACATCCAAAGGTCAAAGAAGTTGTTAGGTTTAGGTTGTTTGTTTTGTTGTTTTTGGATGTGCTCAGGTATTGCATAAACGTGTTACTCCAGGATGGAAAGAAAGAATATTCATTCCCATCAGATGTTGCCTGATTGTGCAGAAGGAGCTGAGAGTCTCTCCGGGTGGGGTTTCAAAGCCCATTTCAGATGCCTGAGATCTTGCCATTTCACTTGCTGGAGGGCTGCTCTGGGTGCACTGAATCTTGCCCTGCTGCTGGATTAACCATGTGCCTCCATGCTGCTGGCACCAGGAGCAGGTCTCAGCATGTGGTTACGGGTGCTCATGATCCACAGCCTTGATCGATAGGGGAGAAGAACTCACCAGACAACTTATCTCAGAAGGATGTCTTGTATTCAGTGTATTTATTTTTCTGCTTTTATTTTTTTTCTCTCCAGACTGTCCAGTGTCTGAGACTGAAGTGGAATTGGGATGTATCCAAGTTTGTAGCTTCTGAAACCTTAAGAACCTCAAGTAAACTGGTCCAAAAGACCCCTCTTGACCTCCCTCACTCTGAACTCTTGCAGAGCACTTAGACTGAGCAGAAAACAGCACCAAAACTAAAGGTCTGAAACTTTGCAACATCTCTCCCCCAAGCGACGGACCAAGGAGAAAAGAGAAGTAACATTCCTGGTTGCTCGTTGTTGTTGGGTTTTGTGTGTATCTGTCTGTGCATTTGGTTTTATTTCTACTTGTTGGGTTTTTTTCTAAAAAATATTAATTCAGGAATACATTTATGAGAAATCTTTGAGTTCAGATTTTACTTCCCCTTCAAGACCTGATTTCTTGTACAGTAATGTCAAAACTGGACCAAGGCTCTCACACAAAAAGAAAAAGGAAAAGAAGAGCAGAGCCCACCGTGTCCCTAGCTCCCTGCATGATTTGTTTCAAGTACAGCCTGGATTACAGACTGCCCTCCACACTCTTCTGCCTCTTCCTTATTGCTCCATGATTTGCTACCGCTCACATCGCCCCCTCCCTTTTTTTTTTTATTTTCTGTTCCAGTGTATATGTTGCTTATTTGTTTTATTTATTGAGATATTTCTAACGAGCTAAGAGACTGCAAATGTTGCTGTGTATACTGCTTCTCTTGCCAATAAAAATAAAGATGTCTTGCAGCTACCAGGGGCATGAGGTTTACATTCTTGACTGCACAGCTCCAAGCAGCGGCTGAGCAGCTTCCTTGCACCTCGCAATGTTTCAACACTCACTTATTTGGGTAAAGGCCATTTCCCAGGTAATGATACAGTGTAGAAGGTATGTCAGCACTTACCCAGGCTGATATCTGCCTGCCTATGCCAGGAGGAGCTGGTTCTTTACTTGCACCCTGGCTGAGGAGGTTTGCTCAGGCTGCAGGAGCTGCAGAAGAGGCATGTGGCTCTTTGGCGCTGTGGTCTCCAACACACCGCTTGAGTGGCTTCTGCTCTCAGCAGAGTCCTTTATTAAGCAAAATGCAACGTACCTTGGTACACATCAGCCCCACCAATCTGCACACTTGCCTTCAGCTAGAGTAACCACAAATTGGTCTCCGTAATTGTCACTGGTATAAATGCCAAGGGCAAGTGTGTCTCAAAGAGAAGAGGGGCTGCATGGACACACGGCAATGGAAAAGCTGTGCCCATGACCCAGAGAGGCCTTTGCATGTTGTGCACAGGGGAGATGTGTAACCCACACAAGCACTACAGAAACGATCATCCAGAGTCGCTGATTTGCTCATCTTTCCTACTTACCTTCTACTCTCCGAGCAAACACTGGTGGGTTTTGCTAGTGTTCACTAACCTTCCTCCGCTGCCTTGCAGAACTCCATGGGATCCTTGGTCATACACATTTCAATTTCCTGGTCATAAATAACAAGGTTAGTAAGAATTCATTCTGAAAAAAAAAAAACCTAATGAAAAAAAATTCCTTTAAAAAATAATTGTGGGGGATCTGGAAACCTAGGGCTAAATTATCCCAAAGGACCTTTTGTTCTCACCCCCTTTCCCTGCCAGATTAACCACAACACTGGTTAGCTTGAGCAGCAATACCAAGGTGACAGAGAGAGATTGATTAAAGGGCAGGTGTCTGGCAAAGGCAGTTTGGGAGCCTCAGTGTTTGTTGTTGGCATTATCAGCCCAACTTTGTGAAGCAAGAGGTAAAGCAGATCTTTGTAAGAAAGATCTGCTCAGAAATTGGCAGGGAATGATGTAGTTGTGGGGGAGGAAGAGTAAATGGTGAAGGATAATCAACTGGAAAGAAAAAAAGAAAAAGCAATGCTGTGTTGCTTAGAGCCATCAAAAAATAAACCATATCATTCCACTGAAACCAGCTTCATAGAAAAACACTTTAACATGCCAAATGAAGAACATCCATGTGTGTATCAGGCGCATTAATTGCCTGATAGGTCTCAGAGCTTCAACAGGCACACTTGCGTAGAGTAAAATACATCACATCCATTAGAAACTCTTACTTTCTGAAAAATAAATTACATCTCAGTCTGGGCTTTTAGTGCCAGCAGAGCCAAAAACATCATTTAAGAAGGTGAATTTAACAGATGTCACGTGATGAAGCACATCATGCAGCAAACGGAATGATTTTTTCCCTCCAAGACACGCGTGGTTCTATGTCAGTTGCTGCAATGTTGTGAATCTTTAACAGTTCTACAGATTGCACCAAACTGATTTCACCACAAGAATGGACATTTTTGCCAAGCATGGGCACTCAAATCCAACTTCAGTCTTATTAATGACTTGTCAGAAGAACCTGTTGTGCTGCTCCACTCTCCCAGGGCATGATCAGGAGATGGTCAGACCTACCCAAGTCACAGGTCAGATCCTTGCAGCTGTAGTGGTGCCACCATACCTGCCATGTGCCTGCCTTAATGCTACAGAGGGTCCGGGCTGTTGAACTCCATCTCTAAGGCCACACATTTAAGGACCTGCCCTGGTAGATAAAAGCATTTGAGATTTCTCTCTGCAAAGTGCACTAGCAATGACTCATAAGAAACTACTCATATTTATGAGTATTTATAAGCTCCCTTTGGTACCTCTTCCATGAATCTGGGGGTTAGCCAAAGCTCCTGTGAGTAAGTGTACCTTGGAGAGGTATATTTGCAGCCCAGAGGTATGACACAACATTTTTTTTTTCAGGCAGAAGAAGCAAGAACCGTAAAAACTCATCAGGCCAGTCAGAAAACAGCTGTGCCAATGGGACTCAGATGACTGAGAGAACTGAGACTATCAAACACTCCAAGAAGTCCTGACAATTTGAGTGTTGTAAACTCTTCAGATAGCAGATTGTTAAGAGAAACACATTTGAATTGATGAATAGAGTGACACATGGTTCAATCAGCTGCTGAAAAGCCCTTTCACCTTGTTTATCTTGCACAAGCTGCAGCCTGTAGCCAGCCATGTGGGTCAGTTAGGAAGAAGCTAAAGTAAAGGTAAAACCCAGACCCTAGAACTTCAGCTGTTTTGTATTGTGCAGGAAATAACAGGATCATAGAATAGTTTGGGTTGGAAGGGACCTTAGAGTTCATCTTGTTCCAACCACCCTGTCGTGGGCAGGGACACCTCCCACTAGAGCAGGTTGCTCAATGCCTCATTCAACCTGGTCTTAAACACCTCTAGAGATGGAATATCCACAGCTTTTCATTGTGCTAGTGTCTCACCAACCTCAGAGTGAAGAACTTCTTTCTAACATCTAATCTAAATCTTATCTCTTTCAGTTTAAAACTGTTAACCATCCTCCTATCACTTCCAGCTCTTGTAAAAAGTCCCTCCCCTGCTTAACACTTCATTTTTGTATGAAGGAGGTTTTTTCAAAAGTGTTTATCACACCGTTCACCCTAATTACCATTGTGATTGAATTCTTCCTTCCCAGTCCCACTCCTGCATGAAAGCCCAACACTCTGTGAGAGACGCCTGAGGACATGGACAGACTCTTGTGCAAAAGAGGATGAAACAAACCAAACAAAAAATCCCTTAATGCAGTGGGCTCAGCCGCAGGCGATAGCTCCCAATATCAGGGTTGCTCCTCTGTGGCAGCACACACACGCGGGGCCTGGCTAAGTACTGATCCTGGACTATTCCATCTCTTTGTACTCAAAAGCATAAAATCATTTTGGTTGGAAAAGACCTTTAAGATCATTGAGTCCAACCATTAACCCAGCACTGCCAGGTCGCCACTAAACCATGTCCCTCAGCACCACATCTGCACAGCTTTGAAATCCCTCCAGGGATGGGGGCTCCACCACTGCTCTGGCCAGCCTCACATGGGGCTCAAAAACTCTTTTGGGGAAGAAATTGTTCCTCATGTCCAACCTAAACCTCCCCTGGCACAACTTGAGGCCATTTTCTCTTGTCCTATCAAGGAAAGGCTACAGAAAGCACTCAGCACATGGTATTTTACACAGAGATCCAGTTAACAGCAAACTAAAGTATTCACTGAAAAGAAGCCAAGCACTGAGGTGGTGATGTAAAGGGTACTGATTATTTTCTTTTCATTTTAAGTTTTTTTACTCGATCCCAGATCAGCTTAGCACCACCAACACACACACACACATTTTCAAAAGCAGGAAAAAAGTCTTCAGCTGACACTTCAGCTAGAGTCCATTATATAGACCAAATGAAAAAATAATCATAGAATCATGGATTCATTTTGGTTGGAAGAGACCTTTAAGATCATTGAGCCCAACTGTTAACCTAGTACTGCCAGGTCGAATAAGGTTTAATAAAAAAATCCTAACAAACAAATCCAAGCACTAAGTCCCCTTGAGATCTCTTTTCTCTCTGGCCTCCTCCAAGACCACCTCATTTTCACACAAGTGAGGGACACTGACAGCAAGGAGAGATCAGGGAAGGGGGAATAATGACAATTTTTCCCAGAGTCCTCACTTGGCTGGGACCACCCAGGCACTGTTTCTGGGAGCGTGAATTCAGCCCCCTTCAAAGAGTGACATCAAAGAGAGATCTGTGTTGGTGATCATCATCTCAGCACCGAGACCTCTTGGCTAGGGGAGTTCGCATCCCGCCCAAGCGTGAAAGGCAGGGAGCCCATGAGCCTTTGCGGGCACCCCTATGCAGTCAGCTGTATGATCAGGATAATGATAAATCTGCTTATGAAGCATAGCAACAGAGACCTTTTAACAGGGTTAAACATAAAGATAACGCCTGTACCCAGAAATCACAAGTGATGTGAAAGTGCTGTTACCCAAGAGTTTTTACTGGAACTCATCTCACACGTCACCTGGCCAGGCTTAGGGTGTAAAACACTGCAGGGGGCCAAGCTCAGCAAAAGACCCTCTTCCACAATCCATCCGTTCATCACTCAGACATGCTCTCTTCAGAATGCATTAAAATTCATGAGTTTATGTCTTATCTTTAACCCTTTCTCCCACTTCTAGCACAAAATCAGTAGCCATAAGCTGGTCACCTGAACCCCAATAAGAAGAAAATGCTCTATATCTCCAGCATTTCGCCTGTGTTTTAATGGAATAACTCAAGCTGATGCAGGTTTTTCAGCTAGATCTTGATGCTTTTTGTGGTTTTGATGCCATTCCACTCGCCTTTGTAGTCTCAGAATTTGTTTTGAGCGTGGCAAAGTGCACTCGGCCCTTTTATGATTTCCTGTCTTATTTCAGAGCCCTGCACTGAAAGACTTCACTTGCCTCCTAAATCTTTTTCCAGAACTCTCCTGTCACTTTAAATATTGGCCAGCATTTTGTTAGCTTCAAGACTTTGAAATAATATCAAAGTAAACCTCAAAGGGAAATAAAGCAGTAAAGAGTAAGGTTGGAGCTTAATTCATATTTAAATAAAGATCTTTCACTTCAGCTTGGGTTACTGTGTAAAATGACGGGAGCTTTTAAAGGCTTTGTTCCCCTGGGGGTCTATTTTTAAATGATTGGTGAGCCTATCAGGCAGAGGAATGAAATTGCCTTCCTATGAAAAATTCCGTACCATTGCGAAGAAAAAAAAGATTTGAATTTCTCCAGCATCAAGATGGACTTTTTCCTCTCTCCCCTGCTGAACTGTGACCCCAGACGATGTTTGTAAATGGCGCTCTCTCCGTGCAGGCAGGACCATTTTCAAAGCCTTTGCAGAAAGAGAGGAGCTGGGGATTGATTTGCAAGCCAAAACATTACTTTTTTTTTTATTTTCTGGGGTGAACTCTGCATTTTCTGAAATGCAAGCAGGACATATCCCCCTTTCCCCTCCCAAAATGCTATTTTTCAGAAAAGGAAGAAGGAACCAGGGGCTGGGTTCCAGCAAACTTCAGCACCTGACAGGGATTTGTACAAGGCCGTAAAGGCAGATTTGCAAGCTGGCTGCCCAGCTCAGGTACGGTTGCAAGAGCAGCTGAGCTCGTGGCTCTCCTCAACTTTATCTGGGGATCTTGTTTGAAATTCGCTTCTAAGCTTCATATCCTGCTGCAGTGCATCGCAGAAGTGGTGATGGATTTAGCCTTCTACGTACCCTCTGCCTTTATTCCTTATTTCCCATTCAAGCCCCAGGAACAGTGGGCGGGAGGGACAGCTTTTGCTAACGCCAGCAACTCCAAGATCTGCCAAAACTCCAAACAAAGGCTGTGAGAAAAATATTTCTGCAGGAAGCATTTGCTGAAACATGATTCATTTCTTCAAGATAAGTCATATTTCCTCCAGCCAACACTTACACAAGGGTTAGCCTCCCTTTTCCATACTCCAGCCTGGATGATGGATACGGCCGGAGCATGTGCTTCCAGCTGAGGCTTTGCAACACTGGCGTGCTCACGCTGTGCTCGACAGCGTGGCACACCAGCATCAATTTGTTCGCACGCAAAGGTAGCTCGAGGCCGGGTGCTTGCACCTTTTGCTCTGGGTTTTTTTCCTCATTGTCAACATCGTGTCCCTTTTCTGCACCAAGTCACTCTTCTGAAGGGGACTCTCCTCCCTCGCCCCAGCTTCATGCCACCACTTCAAGCAGCATTGTTTTTAAACTGAGTCCGACATCCCTGCCTCAGTCACTGTGGCTTTTTCACCAGCTACTAGAAACAATGGGCTCCGTGGGTCATTCGCAGTTCATCACGTCTTTTGAGTTGTCCGGGTAGTTAGTTATTTGAAAAAAAACATCCCTGCTTCACACATGGCTGCAAGATACATGATGAAATTTCCTAACATCCCTTATTTCAGAAACCTCTTTCAAGAGTGGCCTGCCAGACTGCAGCTTGCTTTCCCAAATTAGTGATCTGGTGGAAACTCAGCAGGAACTGGGCGAAAGACCAGCTGGCATGGTCCCGGCGATGCGTGAGGCAGAGGCTCGCAGAGCACTGTGGGAGGTGAGGGCCCATGCCACGATCCCCCGGCCCACCTGGGCCTGGCACCAGGGCTTGGCTCCGGCACCTGCACCACTGGTTTTTGATCCTGACCCCTCTCCTTCTAATATCCCTTTACTTCCTCACTCATGACATTAGGAATTGGCTGAACATCTTTCTCCTCCTCACCCCTCTGGGTGCTCAGCAGAGGCTGGAGGCTGAACAGGGCTCTCCAACCGTCAGTCAGGGCAAGCGTTGGTGAGGTGATGGATCCAAAATCCTGGGCAGGGAGTTCCATGGGCACAGGACCCTCTTGCCATGCTGGTGTGGCTCATGCGAAAGCTGACAGATCCCATTCATGGGGCTATCCACACGTCTGCCACACCCAGACATAAACCTCCTACGTGGCCAACCTTGGCTGCTCTTTAGCATCCATCCAACATGAGGCCTCTGACCTCCATGTTTGATCTATTTTTTTTTCCATCCTTTTCCCCTGAACACCTCTATCCTCCTCCACTGCTCTGCACCAGACCATGTTTCATCAGAGCTTCCTCTACACAACAGTCACGGCCAGCGCCTGTTCAGCCCTATGACCACCACTCTGTCCCACCAATACCATCTTCCCTCTGATGGGCTTGTGGCCTTGCCTTTGTAAGCCAGTACTTGTTAATGTTGCATTAAAATAGAATTAAAACAAGAATACCAAGATTTTTGTTTCAAATGCTGCAGGAGCAATGTGTTCCCACTCTTTGTGCTAGTCCTTTGCAAGAAAATCCTCAAAATGTCCTTCAAGAGCTGTAGAACTCACACCGCACACCTCCACAAACATCTGGGATAAGTGAGACTGAAGCCCTTGATGGATGTCTCCCTGCCCCACCCTACCCTCCAGCTCCTGTCCTGTGCAATATGGTGCACAGGGTCTCCTCTATCTACACCCTATCCGTCCCCACAGTAGATGACCTTAGGGTATAAGGCCAGAAAGAGTATGACGTGTAAGCCAAAAGCTCCCTGAGAGGAGGCTGCAGCACACGCTTCTCCAGCCCTGCTAGGGACAGATGCTTGAGGCAAAACTGGGGGAGATCGGGGAGTCCGGCCCCAGTAACACAGCACGGTGTGGACTGGGAACGTCTACCTCTGGCACTGCTCTGCTGGGCTGTAATCAGATCTTACCCCGCTGAATCTCATGCTGTGACATGTTTATATGACCAGATCCTTTCCCCTTCATTAGTATTGGGGTCAGGAGAAGCCAAAGGTCAGACTTGAAGCCGATGATTTCACTTCTAAGCAAAACCACTGCCTCCCTCTACCTTCCTCCTCAAAGAGCTTGGATCATAAATTTTCATTTAGTACCACCAAGCTGACTTCTTCCCCCCGCCCTTCACATTCTCTTTAACAAGCACGATATTTCATTCCTCAAAACCAGAGGGCGGTTCCTTATTGCTCTGAATCTCAACCTATATATGAGGTTTTGCCCAGTATCCTGCTCCCAGGGTTCCATTTACAAAGTGCCAGTCAGGACTGCTGGATAATAAAGGTGGCAGAACTGTGAAACCCCTCAGCTGTCTCTTGCCAGCTCAGCAGTCCCACTGCCTGGTTTTAATGGCTCTACAACCCCTGTTCCCACAGCATCAGCACCCGGCTGGACATGCTGGGGGGCTGGAAAGTGCAAAACCAAAACACACTGTCAGAAATGGATAGAAACGCAGTATGGATAGAAAGTAGTCCTTTGGAGAAAGACTTGGGGTTGCTGGTGAATGGCTCATACTGTCTCACCATGAGCCAACAGTGTCTGAGTGTAGCCCAGAAAGCCCTAAAGACGCCCTGGACTGCATCCAAAACAGTGGATATCGAGGGGCAGCATATCGAGGGAGTGGATTTTCCCCCTGTACTCAGCTTTGGTGGGACACTGCTTGGAGTACTGCATCCAGCTCTGCAGTCCTCAACACAGGAAGGACATGGATCTGTTAGAGCAGGTCCAGAGAGGTACTAGGAAGATGGTGTGAGGGCTGGAACCCCTCTGCCGTGAGTACAGGCTGAAATAGTTTGGGTTGTTCAGCCTGAAGAAGAGAAGGCTCTGGGGAGACCTTATTCTGGCCTTCAAGTATCTGAACAGGGCCTACAAGAAGGCTGGGGAGGGACTTTTTACAAGGGCTAGTAGAGATAGGAGGAGGGGTAATGGCTTCAAATTGGAAGAGGACAGATTTAGGTTAGAAATTAGAAAGAAGTTCTTCACTGTGAGGGTGTTGAGACACTGGCACAGGTTGACTAGGGAAGTTGTGGATCCTCCAGCCATGGATACGTTCAAGGCCAAGTTGGATGGGGCTTTGAGCAACATGATCTAGTGGGAGGTGTCCCTGTCCATGGAATGGGGCGTTAGAACTAGATAATCAAGGTGCTTTCCAACCCAAACCATTCTATGATTCTATGACTCTATAAATGTATGCACTTTTTTCACAAGCACATAATGTGCATGCTTGCAGTGATGAACTTGCTAATAACAGTACCTGTAGATCCCTCCCAACCAGGAGTAGATGCAAGTGGTGGGGTCATACTCAGCACAGCTGGCTCTGCTTCTCTGCTTCTCCAATCCACTCAGTCAGGGCTGTTAACTTACCCTGACTAGGCCATCTTCAGCTCCCCAGCCCAGCTCAGCATGAAGGACGGTGCCTGTGGGTTGGTGCCATCATGTGGATGTAGCTGCAATCAAGAAGAGGAGGAGAGGCAGGAGGAAGAACACTTGGACAAATTCAGTGTTGTCTAAGCCAAGGTCTAAGTCTTGTTCCCTCCTAGTGGCCCCAATGGGCTTAAGTGAGACCATTCTGCTTCCTCCAGCAGGTTGAATAAATACAATAATAGCAAAAGCACGTGTCACCTGCACCTTATGTCTTCTGACACCTCCTGGCGCCAACAGCAGATCTTCAGAGGGAGGTTTCCCAGATGGTGCCCCAACAAAAGCAGCAGCCATTGAGATTAAGATCTCTGCCATGCTCACAAGGCTGAGGAGCTGAAACAGAGCTGTCAGTGACACTCACGCTACCTTTACCCAGGCTTTCATGTTTTGAAATGAGGCTGGAACACGCTCGTGTATGTGTCACCCCGCTCCAGGATCTCCGGGACTGTCTGGTCAACCAACACAAACATATTCTTGAACCTGAAAGAAAATCAGATTGTGGATTTTGGCTAGTGGCAGAGGGTGGGTTCTTTGCTCTGCGCTTGCATCCTGTCCTGGAAGTCACACACAGTCCCCAACGTCCAACTCTCCTGCAGAACTGAAAAGCAATCCCAGCCCAAGATAAAAATAAAGGGTCCATGGGGTCCTGTCACTCTGGGGTCAACTGACACACAGTGGACATGCAATCAAGCCCCTTCATGTAGTTTTTCCACTGCCTTTTACAGGCTTGATCTGAAATGGAGCCAAATGATGAGCGGGGAGTGTGGGGGGAGGGGGAAGAATAACAAATCACGAGCTGGGGGTTTCCTTTGTACAGTCAAAAATCCTGAGCCAAGTTCTGCTGGCTGGGATGTTCCCATTATCCTGAAGACTAGAGCACTGAACTCCAATGGGTTCCTTCCAAAACGCCATCCACTGCAATGGAGAGCAACCTGCCCTGACTCAATGCTTCACTCCTTCTGGGATTAGGAGGGGGGACGAGCTTGGTTCCCACAAGAAGGGGAGGAAGTCTGTGAGGACCGTGTCCAGGCGCTGCTCAGGCTCCCTTCTCTTCAGAGGAGGCAGTTGTGTCTTTGTACTGACCTCTGCACCTCCCACACACTTGCTATGCCTGTCCACCCTTGTCATGGTTTTGGCTTCCTCTGAGCTCACACTGCCAAGGTCTTCACAGAGCACTTGTAGCACTGGAGAGAAGTGACTTCCCGCTTTCAGGCATGTTGTTTTTGCCAGGATGGCTCTGGAGGGGCTCTGGATCTTGGCTCTGGAAGAGCTGGCTGCTGCGGACCTCCTTGAATGAGGTGCAAGGGGCACACAGGTCGTCAGTGCTCAACCCTGAGTGCCTGGACAACTCACATCCTTGCACTGTGCTGGTTTGTCATAGATCGGACCACCAGCCTGTAGATCCCTGCAGATGGGATTTCATTCAGCGATCCATCAGGGTGCATCCATTCTTAGCTAGCTGGCGCCCTGTTCTAGCTGGGTTGTGCAGCATGTGGATGACTGCATCCAAGATTCGTTAATGACCCAATCCCATGTTGCTGTTTCAGATTAAATTGTTCCCCACGCTTTGCATTGTTATTTGGGAAATGTAAGAATTTTTCCCATATGTCTTTGACCTATAAAATGAACATCCCTCAAAACTAAAAGGTTATTGCCAACTACGACGTGTTTTCATTTCTTGTCTTTAAGCACATTTCACGGTTTGCCAGAACTTTTTAGGAGGTTGAAACTGAAAGCCTTGACTCAGGAAAGTACTTCAAATACATGCCAAAAAGGACTTATGCGCGCACTTGCATCTAAGCACACAATACAGGCCTGAGCTGGACTGAGATGCTTTCCTGAATCAGTGCCAAAAACCATCTTCCTCTTCATTAACTCCTAGACTCTCAGATTCTGTCCTCAGCTTTACTGACAGTCACCTACAGGTGAAATTTGGCTTGCAGATGTGCAGCTGCTGGATTGCGGAGAGCGGCTGATTATTTGGAGATTGCTGGCTGGAACTTTTGGAAGCTGTAGAAAACTAGAGTAAATAGATAGTTTTTGAATGGATGTTTTTGAAAACAGAACAATTTGCAGAAATTTCACAGAGTGGTTGGTTTTAACTATCTGGCAAAAAAAAATTCAGGAAGGAATATTTCAAGTATTTCTAAATGAAAAGCCTGAAAGGACTTTGATTTGAAAGTTCTTTTTTAATTTTAGAATATGAAATGGTCAGTGTCCAAGTAAAATATTTCATTTCAGGGTGACTCAAATGTTTTGTTTGACAAATAGTATCTCTCCTCTCCTCTTCTTCTGTCTGTCTGACTTTCTTTCTGACTTTATCTGATATTCTGTCTGTCTTTATCTTTCTATCTTTCTTTCTTTCTGTCTTCTGGTTTGCCAGAAATTTCCAGTTTCAGAAATTTCACTTTTTGGTTCATCCCAAATCAATATTTCAATGTTTTGAAATTTTGCTGCTAATAAAGTCAGTGCTCATATATCTTTCTGTATCCTGAGAACTGAAAACAACTGGGTTAATGAAGAGGAAATGCAAAAATCCAACTCTAAAGTTTGTCTTTAAGGACTTACCAGTCTTCCGGGAAGAATTCAAGCTACAACAGACACCGTGAGTATGAAAAGACAAGGGAATCTGCACTCTGCTTCCAGGAAAGAAACATTTCACCATTACAAGGAAAAATACCAGATCGAGACCAGCCCCTGCCCCCAGCTTTCACCATTCCTACCTGCACTGCTAAATGCCCAAATCAAGCCTCTTCTGCAGCGTGTCTGTCTCAGCAGTATGACTCTCTGTGTGACAGAAAACATATATTCTGTTTCAACACATTTCTGACATAGTTACACTGTTAACCCACAGAGTGCAGTTCTCACAGGAGATATCTGAGGGGGAATGGATGACTCACCCAAGTAACAAGCGATAGAACAAGAGGAAACAGCCTCAGGTTGTGCCAGAGGAGGTTTAGGTTGGACATGAGAAAAAATGTATTCCCCAAAAGGGTTGTCAATGCCTGGATCGGGCTGTCCAGGGCAGTGGTGAAGTCCCCATCCCTGGAGGGATTTAAAAACCATGTAGATGTGGTGCTGAAAGACATGATTTATTGGTGGCCTGGCAGTGCTGGGTTAATGGTTGGACTCGATGATCTTTTCCAACCAAAACAATTCTATGATTCTATTCCATGACTGTATCTTACCTCTTGTAAGCAGTCCTTGTTTTTTCGAGGTGAGGTCTTCAGTCCAAGACATTGGATGATCTTAGCTAGGCTTTGTCTGTCCTTTGAAGCTACAGGGAGCCCACAGAGCAATGTGTTTGGTTACTGACCATGCGTGACATGTCCCATCACGGGACCTTAGGATACGCTGCCATGATGTAAGATGCAAGACCATGTAATCCAAATCACACGACAATCCTCGCTGCATAAGTGTGATGCAGTGCACAGACTGAGTGAAGCAGTGATGGCAGCTCAGAAGAAGCTGTCTTTGGTGGCTGCTCTCCTGCCCAGTTTAACTATCCTGTGTAGAGCGGAGAGTAAGCACACTTGGAAGCATGGACTCACCGCTTTCCTCTGCTGGGACTCTTCACCTCCTGCCGTTCCCCAGTCCCAGCCTCCTGGGTTCTGGACTTGTTTTCATCATCTAACCCATCCCCCTAAGTCAAAATTCCCATTGCAGAATCCTCTGGGTTTGCCAAATTAGTCCTCTGGTATTTGTTGACATGAGGGACCAGTGATGGTAGGTAGCACAAGAACAACTCTGTGATGTCTGCAGTTCTGACTCCACCTCCTCAGACAAGCATTGCCCTCAAATACAAATAATGGAGTAAGGATGATCAGAATGATAGAACGGCTTGAGTTGGAAAGGACCTTAAAGATCATCCAGTTCCAACTCCCCTGCCATGGGCAGGGACACTTCCCACTAGACCAGGTTGCTCAGAGCCTCATCCAGCTTGGTCTTCAATATTTCCAGGGATGAGGCATCCACAACTTCTCTGGGCAACCCATTCCAGTGCCTCACCAACCTCAGAGTAAAGAAATTCTTCCTGATGTCTAATCTGAGTCTACCCTGCTCTAGTTTAAAACCATTGTCCATAGTCCTATCACCACACACCCTTCTAAAAAGTCCCTCTCCAGCTTTCATGTAGGACCCTCTCAGATACTGGAAGGCTGCTATGAGGTCTCCTATGATGCTGGGCTTTGTACGAATTAAACCTCAAATTTTTATCTCAGGAAGACAGGGGTCAAACAAATTCTTTTGGTGATCCCCACTGTCACATTTGGCTCCCCTCTTCCTGAGACTGCTCCGAGCACACAGCTTCAAGACTTCTCAAGTCTTTTAAGAAGCCAACAACACTGCAACAACTAAGTGCTCCACCTTTGAGCCCAGTCTGAGCAGGCTGGAGAGGGGGCTGCTTTGCCAATGTGCATCCCCAGGCAGTGATTTGGAGATGGTCTTCACTATGCACAGAGCTTACATCAGCGAAGCAACCAGAGCTCTTCCACTGATATGGCTATTACACAACAAGATGGCCAACAGAGAGGCACAAAATACCCAAATCATATTTTTTTTAAATCCTTAAAAAGGTCAGCAATTACTCCTGAAATCAATTAAAAATGAAGAGGCTATAACAGGCAGCTGAAAGAAGTGGTAGGGTGGGTCACTTGTTTTTATTCCTATTGTCAAATGGTAAGATTATTCTGTTATTCAAGATGTCTGTGAAGCCTGTGAAACAAACCAACAAAGCTCAAAGTGCCAACTTCCCAACACTCAACCACAGTGACACATTCACGGACACAAGGAAATAAGCTGCAAAGCTTGCACAAAAAAAAAAATAAACCTCACTGTGAAGGGCTCTGCCAAAGTTAAGGGGAAAAGAGGTTAGGAGCATTTGTGGGAAACAGTGCTAAAAGGGAATGATAAAAGAGACCAAAAGGAAAAAAAACGAAAAATAAGGAGGAGAGAGCAGAGGGAGAGAGGACTGAGGCTAGGGCTGTGCCAGTCAGGAGGGATTTGGCCGGATGATGGTTTTACTACATTTAAATGTGGAGGATATAGTTTGATTAATTCTAGTAGACTACACCAAAGTCATACTCGCAACTCCCAGTGCTCTAATTATGAAGAAGAGGCGGACAGTGACTCATGTTGGAAGCTTCCCAACTTGCAAAGGGGGGGTGAAAAGAGGAATCTCAGTGCTCAGGCAAACACGATGGTCCCCAGACCGGTGCTGGGAGAGAGGGCAGGGCAGGCACGGCTGTGGGGAAGGAGCACTGACTGGGTTGTTCCCAAGGGAGGCTGGCAGAGGAGCGCCCTTCCAGGAGGATGGGGGCATGGGGAGAGGTACTTGGCTGTGGGGTGCCTCTCTGGGGCTAAGTTTGCCCCAGTATCTCCTTGGACAAGCAGGTAGGGTGTCTATTTCCCTCAGTGTTAACCCCATCAACTGGAGGCAGGGATGCCACCATCCCAGCAGAGATGCCCTCAGGAAGACGTCAGTGAGGTCTGCCCTAGCTAGGACATTTCTCCCTGATACACAAAACACCTTCTGCCGGGTGATGAAAAACAAGAGGGCAGGAACTGGGGGATTCCAATGTGCTCAACTGCCACCCTGTCACCAAGACTTTCAAAACCAAACCCAGATAGAGAGTTGGAGCCATGGTCTTGCAGAGACATGGATGGAGCCCACCAGTTCTGCATTGCACAAAGGCCAGGCCTAATGGGTCACAGAGGGAAAAACAAAGTCACAGTCTCCATGGTAAGCCTCAGGTGTCCTGCTCAGCTCCTCCATGGTGAGGAGCTCCCTCTCCTCCCTTTGTGAACTATTTAGCAAGAAGGAGATGCGCACACACACCCAGACAGATGTTCGCTCAGTAACGATTACCAACATCTCTGAAACATCTCTTGGGGCAACAGCAGAGAAACTAAGGGGGGTCCTTGCCTGCTATTTATTATCCAATCTCAGCTCTGTTCTCATCTACTCTTTTTTAACTCTTTAAGTAGCTGACAGCATCAGAAACTAAAGCCAGGGCATCAGATCAACATCTTTCTTCTTCAGGCTTTCGGCCACACGTTTGAATTGATTCAGCTCATGAATAAAACTGAAACCCCATAATCTTACAGGCTCAAGACAGAGATGGGGGGATGAGGACAACAGATTTAATGCCTTGTAGCCAATTGTAGTCTCATTTCTTTCGCTTCTTTCTTTAGGGAGAAAAGATAATTACTTTTAAAAATATGTATTTATACTTTTTTTAAAAGGCAGCAAGAAAGGAAACTGCAACATGTGACCTCCCATCTCCATCACCCAACTTGTGGCTCAGACTGCAGCTTTGTAATGCCACATATGTGTCACATGGGCAAGCATCGCTCTAGACCTGAGCAGGAACACATCTTGTGGCCTTCAGATGGCTTTAAGGTTGAAAAGAGGCATCAACAAGCCATACTCTGTAACACTGTGCTCCTCTCTGCCTCCCTCATAGACCCAGCCTGGCTCCATAACCACTAGAGGGGGGTGGAAGGTAACTAGTTGGGGAGATGATTTCCTCCTACTGCATCCTCCTGGGAAACAGTCAGTGGACTGGGGAGCTCCGCAGTTCTGGACAGGGTATGGACGTCCCCCACACTGCACATTCTCAGAATCCACATGAGAAGGTTTTCTCCATCATTCACGGCATCAGCATGCTGCTGAAGCAGCCTTCAAAATAGAGGAGTCACTTGGGATGTCAAGCTTGTTCTCTGGAGAGGACTGCTGTGATGCTGGCTGGGGAAAGAACCTCCTCAGGAAGCCTCCCCTTAGGGAGGGAAAATTAACCAAACTACAGGCTGGAGAGCTACAGAAACAGCTATGAAATGCAAAGACGGAACAGCGCAGATGGCGTGAGAAGAAAAGTGTCCTAATTTGAAATATATGTGATCACCTATGCCTCGGCCCCTTCCAGAGAGGTTGTAACACCCTGCAAGCAGGCAATCTTGTGCTGTGAGCACAGGGTAGATGTCTTGTGGAGATAAGAATCAAGATGCTCTGCAAGACTCCTGTTTTCTGGAAGGCCACAGAAATGGAGCAACTGCTGGATGGGAGGAAACACTCCTTCAGGCAAAAGGAAGCCGCCACAGCCCTGAGAGAGGATAAAACCTTGGGTCTCCTCCAGCCATCCTCCTCCTTAATGAAGAATATACAGAGAATTTTGCCCAGCAACCTTCAAGATCTTTTAAGTGTGAAATAAACCTTTTTCCTGGTGGAAAAACGAAGTTTTAAGAGAACAGGAGTTTGGTAACATCCATTTGGCAGAGTTTTCCATTGGGAAACATCATTGTGGTTTTGGATTCACCACATCTTCCTGCTTTCTGATTCATGCTATGGGACAGCACCTCCAGTCCCCAGCACACTGCTGAAGTCTGGCAGTGTCTCTTCTGCTTCACCACCTAGGCGATGTGGGGCATCAAGGAGGAGGCAGCTCCAGGCTGGCCACCTTCCTAAAGACAGATGTTGGTGCTGATCTGAAGTATGTAAGCATGGCTTGATCTTCATAATCCATATTGTCTCTGAAGTTCATTAACATAAATAAACAGAAAGCAGATCTCATACAAACTCCCATAAAGCTGTCCATAGGTGTGGTAGAGGGACTCTCCCTGTGGTCAAACCACCCACAAAACCCTTCAGGATGCTCAAAATCGAATCATAACACCCTCCAACAGTCCATCTAGCCTTCCTAATTTCTGCAGTGGGGAAAGGATTACTCAGGAGCTATGGGAGGCTATCTCCAGCTTTCTGGGTCCCTTGCCCCAAATTGGACATCAGAGTCCAACAACATCCACAGGGCACAGGCACTGTGGGCTAGAGGCGATCACCAAAACCCTATGTCCTCCTGGTCCCTCTGTTGTCTTCCTGTGAGATCTCAGTGAGGTTAATGGGTCATTCATGTCCTGCACGCATTGGCCAGATATTCTCCTAGACCATGAGCATGGTGGAGCTTGGAGGAAAAGCTGTTGACACCTCGTAGGGCATGGTGACACTTGTGTTGATATTCTCCTCTTGGTGGGGAGCTGCTACCTGCAGGCAATCAAGCACAGGAGAAAAATCTCCAGTCTTTTGGAGATGCTGCTGGGTCTACCTCTCCTTTTCCCATCCGCTCCAGTTTTCCCTCCTTGCTACTGCAGCTACAGGACAGAGTGCTGATGAGACAGGATTAGGTCCAACCCCACCTAGTCATTTCCCAGTAATTAGGTTGGATTACCAGAGAAAGGGCACCAATGTTTTCTCAGATCACTGCTGGACTCCCAACCACAAGTATGCCAGGGGAAAAGGGTGATGCTGGTATGTGGGCTATTGAGAAACATGAAACCAGAACAGTTGTGTCTAAGCCCTTTTTCACACAGCTAATGGACAGAGGTTGTTTCATCACAGCATAAGCCTGATATGACAAATTGCCCTCTGAGGTGCTGGTTTGCTCCTGTTGATTCAAGAGGGAACCTGGAGGATGAGTGGAGTTAAATGAATATGCAGCTATGCTGGGGTGAAGCCCATCCTGTCATTCCTGCATCTTCCTGCTGGTTCCCTACCTTCAAATTCGAGAGGACAGGGCTTATATTTTCCCATTAATTTCTCCTTCTTTTGAACCTTTTGGAGCACAGGCTGCCTCTCCCCACCTTCCTGGCCTTAAACCCACACAATGGGGCTGTGCTCTCAGCTGGGATGCTCCCGTGAGAAATCTTCAGTGATAGTAAATAAATTCAAACCCAGTGCAAAAGCCTATCATGTAAAGACTATTGCACCTCATAGGCCACCCTTGAATCAGCAGCAATGCCCTGGAGTGGCCTTTAGGAGATGGTGGTAAACAAAGCTGGGTGATGAAACCCAGACTGGACTTACCTTGATCAGTAATTCCAGGCTCTAAAAAATCAGTGCTGCAAACGTATCTTGGATGACTGGTTGAAACAGTTCCCAAACAGATGGATGGGCTTTTCATGTTCACTGCTGTCAACCTTTGTTTCACCAGGGTCCTAAGTCTCTTCACTCCCTCATCAGAGATGACATAAAGCCGTGAGATCATCCAAGCACTCCTCTCACTTTGGGACTCAGCAGGCAAGGTCTTCATCTAGGCAGAGCTTGTGCACTATGGCTTTTCCTTTTCCCATTGGCATCAGAATAATAAATGACTAAAAAAAGCTCAATAGAATGCTAAATAAAAGGCCTGTGTTGACTAAATCAAATTTCCCTGTGAAGAAAAGCAGAGGAAAGGGTTGAACATCATTGTTTTTCAGTCTGGAAAGTCCTTGAGGTGCTTTTTATCTTCTCTAAATAATTTAGTGTGTGCCTCAGTGTATCCAAGCCAGCCCAAGTATTCTTCTTGAAGCGCGACACACAAGTCATGCGGAAATGCTGGGGACGGTGGAGATGAACATTAGATGCAGGCAATTTAATGCCAGTCCTGTGACACAAAGAGTATTTCTGGGTTTGCTAGTGGGGAGCTACATTTTACTGCCTTGAGTCCCCAACCGACAGTGAAGCAATTAATGCACTGTGATACGAAGGTACAAAACAAGTTTTATAGTTCAGCTGCAGAAATGTGGTGGGAAGGGAGAGCTATCCAATTAACATGGAATTTCTGTGGTGCTTGGAAATGGAGGGGGGGAGTGGGTGTTCTACTAGAAGCAGCCTCTTTGCACCACTGACGTATCAAAAGCAAAGACACAAGTGTTGGAGGAAGGGACAGTGCAATGAAACTCATTTTCAGGGTATTTTTTAAAGGCAAAAAGATTTTTTTGGTTGGGGATGCCACTTTCCAGAAAGTGCTGGACTTGTACATCCCTGTCCCTGCTCCTCTCCCCAAGCACACTCTCCTTGCTAACACAGGCTTTGAGGAATCACCAGTGGCTCCCTGAGAAAGGTAGCTGCAAGGCCCCATCTTCCTTGAAGCATGTAAGAAAGATGGGGACAATCTTTTGAGCAGGGCCTATCGGGACAAGATAAGAGGTGATGATTTTAAACTAAAAGAGGAGAGATTTAGACTCGATAGAAGGAAGACATTTTTTACAATGAGGGTGGTAAGACACTGTCAGGTTGCCCAGAGAGGTGGTCAATGCCCCATCCCTGGAAATCCTCCAGGTCAGGTTGGATATGGCTCTGATCAACTTGCTCTAGGTGCAGATGTCTCTGCTCCCTGCAGGCAGGTTGAACTAGATGAGCTTTAAAAAGGTCCCTTCCAACTTAAACTGTTCTATGACAGGAAGATTTCATGCTTGGCTTTTGCACACCAGCTCTTGCTGTGCTCTCCTATTTGACAAGTCCTCCCACTACAGAGGAAAGCTTTTATCATCAGTTGTGTCAGGTAGCAGGGAGCTCTGCAGCTGAGCAGTGGGTACCATGGCTTTAGCACAAGCAAACGGGTCAATATTTTGCTCATGAACACACAGCCCCTTTGGGTCATTGAGACATATGTCCTATAGTGCACTTTGGCAGGCTCTGAAGAGGTCCAGTTTGGTCATGGTAGCTCAAAGCATTTCCTTTCCACACTGCAACATTTACTATCCACCCTTTCCCTCAAAAAATTACTCCATATATCTTCTTGAGGTGATCGACTGGGGCTCTGGTCTAAGCGGTTCCCCCCCCTTTTATCTCTCCTGGATCTGTCCAAGCAGCTCTGGAGTCTGTCAGCCTCGTGCTATCATACCTTGGCACGGCCCCCGCCTGTTTGCTTTTTGCCAGGATAAGTCGTGTAAATACTCACAAGGAATCACAGCAGGCCCTGGGGGAAGTTGTTTTTTTTTTCTTCCTCCCTTCCTGAGATGCAGCCCATCTTTCACAGCTCAACAGGATGCCAGAGAGGGAGAGGAGGAAACAGGCTGAAGGGAACACAGGAGGAAGGTCAGGGATGGAGGACTGCACCACATTTTTTCCTGGAATGATGGAGCAACGAGGATGACCTCAATAACTACGGAAAATAAACAGACATGAGGATGAAGGAGCCATCTGGGTTTGCTGCCAGTCACTTGATTTTTGTTTTTAATCTTATTTTGCTCTGTTTATTGATGTGGTTGTTGAAAAGGTTTTTCCTTGATGTGTCAGAAATATTGTAAAGCATGGGGTCATCAACACCCAGCTAGGATCTACCCTAACCTGACAACTTTGGTCTGGTTACTCAGGCAAAAGAGGCTTTGAGGATTAACGAGGCATGTATCCATCTAGTTGTTTCCTTTTCTGTGCCCTCCAGAAAACTTCTGAGCCTGTTCCTTGTTTGCAGACTAACCTAAATGAGGACTCTGATCTTGGAAAGATTAAATTTCTCAAAGTTTCTTGAAAATGCTCCAGCAGATGGATGGGCAGCCTTAGGGCATGTGGAAGGGGGCAGTCTAAGCCCATCCCAGCTTCCCCCAGCATGGCAAAAAACACCCAATGAGCAAACTGGAGCACACCAAGGGCTTGAACTATGCTCAAATCAATGTGGGAGGAGGCAGCCCACAGTCATCTCATCCCAGTCACGCTGGTGCTGCTGTGTGATCGTAGAATGGTTTACGTCGGAAGGGACTTTGAAGATCACCTATTTCCAATTCCCCTGGTCCTGGGCAGACACTCTTCCCATTAGATCAGATTGCTCAAAGCCCCATCCAATCTGGTCTAACCTGGTGTAATACTACACCAGATATTGCTATTAATGAAGAGGGAACAGCAGCCTGGTGCCAGGGCAAATTTTAGACTGTATGATCATACCAGATGCCTGTAGCACCTCTGGCAATTTCCTTACTTCAAGTGTCCCGTGGCTGAAGAGGCCCCAGGGATATCCACCTTGAGCTGTCATCCCTCCCAAGTCTTGCACACAACCATCTTGCACTGTAGAGAGGGAAAGGAAAAACAAAACCCCAAACCTCTAAGCCCCATAAAGGTTTTATTATAAACAAACCTCTGAGAGCACTTCAAGAGCTGGGATAATTAACATTCCTTAACGAAGAAGGTGAGGGGTGGAACTAGAGCAGAGGAGGGGAGACTCAACACCCTCCGGAGGATCCCACCTTCCCATCTAATCCCCTGTTGCCATCTGGCAGATTTACTGTCCCCAGCAATGTCGCTCCCACTGATATAATGAGGAATTGCAGGCTGTGCTGTATTTCCTCAACAATTTTGCTTCCCTGCCAGAAGACTTCAGGACTGAGTCTGACTTTTATATATACATATTTATGTACCTAAACACGTATAAGCATCCCTATAGATTTTTTTTCTTCTTTCCAGGTGACTTCCACCTTTCCCCATCTAAGGACTTATTCATCCTCATCTTTCCTACTCATCAATTTTTTTTTTCCTGTTTGCCTAGGTTGAAGTTAAAGAAAATAATTGAAGGATCAAACCTTACACCTAGCCCTTCCAGGATGAGGATGCTCTGCGGTGCTGCTTTTCCTGGGTGCCAAGGGGGCTGTGGCAGATCAGCAGCCCTTCATCCTGACCACAGGATTCCCAAGCATGGCAGGAGTCTGCCTTCATCCCACTTCCATCCAGGGAATGCTATTCAATCAAACTCAGCTCTGGCTTAATGAGTTGAAAAGGAAAGGTGGGTGGTTTGGACTTCAAACGATGCTGTCCCTCCTCCCCTACTGCCTTCACAGGGTCACGATGAGAAAGGGCGGTGCACTGACATCCTAAATCACTGGTCTCCCAGCTTCTGCCATTCTGACCTATCTGCCATTCTGACTTACATTGTCCCAGCTCAAGGCAGGATGCTGTGAAACATAGACAGGAGATTTAGAGGGGTACCCCTCATCACCTGCACTGGGATCAGGGTGAACCCTACAGGCTGGGACATTAAGGGATGGAGAGCAGCCCTGAGGAGAAGGACTTGGGGGTGCTGAGGGATGAAAAGCTGGACATGAGCCGGTAATGTGCGCTCACAGTCCAGAAGCCAATCACAGCCTGGGCTGCATCCCCACTAGTGTGGGCAGCAGGTTGAGGGAAGGGATTCTGCCCTCTGCTCTGCTCTGGTGAGACTACCCCTGCAGTGCTGGGTCTGGCTCTGGAGTCCTCAGCACAGGAAGGACAGGGACCTGTTGAAGGGGGAACAGAGGAGGCCACGAAAATGATCTGAGGGCTGGAACCTGTCTGCTGTGAGGACAGGCTGAGAGAAGAGGGTTGTTCAGCCTGGAGAAGAGAAGGCCCTGGGGAAAACTTATTGTGGCCTTTTGGTACTTAAAGGGGCCTGTCAGAAAGATAGGGACAGACTTCCTATCAGGGCCTGTTGTGACAGGACAAGATGTGATGGTTTTAAACAAAAAGAGGGGAGGTTTAGACTAGATAAAATGAAGACTTTTTTTACACTGAACATGGTGAGATACTTGCCTAGGTTGCATAGAGAGGTAGTAGAAGCCCCATCCCTGGAGCCCATCCAGATGAGGTTGGACAGGGCTCTGAGCAACCTGCCCTAGTTGTAGATGTCCCTGATCCCTGCAGGGGTGTTGGACTAGATGGTCTTTAAACATTCCTTCCCACCCAAACCATTCTACAATTCTATAATCACATACCCACCTCTTCTCCCAGGGATGGGTCCATGTTAGTGTTGCAGAAGGGACAGACAACAAACAGCCCCTGCGGTGGGGAATGGCAGCGACAGGCACCTCAGAGAAATGAAACTGTAGGAGAAAAATTAGAAGTTAGTTGCTCTGCACCGGTTCTGGACTTGCTCCCCACCACTGCTACCCATGCTCAGAGCTGTGCAACCTTCTGTGAAGAGATGGGGAGAAATGAGTTTTTCTCTCTCTTTCGGGATTTATGGGATGGGAATACAAGGAGAGGGAGGTCTTAGAGAACAGAGCTGCCCCAGGCAGAGAACAAGCACTAAAACACCTGGGCACAAAGTGACAAAACACCTTTGAGCAACTGTGTATTGCACAACTTGAGCTGTGTCACTGGTGCACCTTCATCTCTGGCTCAGGTGTGTGGCTTTGCAGTCCCATTTCATCCATCTTGTAGGGGAAAGGCAAACACAAACAGGCTGAAATCACCTTTTCCCTCATCCCATGTCCAAACCACGTATCTCCATCCCTCCAGCTTTGCTGCACCCACTTCAAATCTTTCTTCTTCTGAAAACGCATTGCCCTTAAAACTGCAATTGTTTTTGGGGAAGCAAGTGTCCAGGCTAGGAATTTAGAAAATAACCACATCCCATGGGTTAAAATCCACCCAAATAGCAAGAGCTGCTTTCTCTGATTGGCAGCAGGCTGCTAAGCCCAGCAGCAGGTGTCCAGGGATGGTTTCACCTTCATTGTTCCCATCCCTCTTGCAGAAAGTGTAGCCATGGCCAAACCATCCTGCTGCAGTAAGAGGTGACCAAGCCACTTTCCTTTTTAGGACAAAAAGCCCTAAAATGTGTTTCTGGATGAATTTTGTAATGAATGACGGCTCCTAGCACTACCACTTAGGAAGAAATTTCTTCTCATGTTTAACTAGAGATCTGCCAGGAACCTGGTGGTGCTGGCATCGCTCCTGCTGCCTGTTTTAAGAAGCTAATCCTGGGCACAGCTTGTAGAGGAATGTGCCACCCATGACAATTAAGGGTTTCCTGGATCCTTTCTATAGATCATCGTATTTTATAACTGAGAATTGCTGTTCTTCAAGAAGGCAGTCAAAATCTGGTGGGCGGTGAGGCCCATGTGCACTCAAGCAGGCACATGATCAGGCCAGGTGTCCAGGGTAGCTCCCACCCTACCTCAGGGTGCAGAAGAGTCCAGATGGACACACGTAGCTCTGTTTCATATGACTCAGGATCCCAGGGAAATTTTCAGATGGAATAATCATGGGTTTCTTCCCCCCTTGCTCAGAATTAACTGTCCCTGCCTGCTGGAGGGATGCACACTTTATGCACAGGACTTTTCCATTGGACAGAAGGTTAACTGGCCACAAACAGACTTTTGAAGCTGAATTTCAGCAGTTTTCCTCTTAGCTCTCAAGGAAAAGGAAGGCTGGCATCACTGCCACATGGCAGTGGTTTAATAAGGCACTGGCTTCCCATGACTGGTGTTAGAAGAACTCTACTGCCTGGTACTTTCCAGCCCTGCTTGCTAACTCTTTCCTATCAGGATTAAACGAGAGGTGATTTTGAGCTGGTGGTGTTTCCTGTGCCAGAGAAATGACTCACTTTCCTTGCTTGCAGCTGGGAAACCTCATGGAGACAGGCTGGGGTAACTCCCTTGCCCAGGAAAAATGACATTCGCCAGCATCTCTGTCTCTCAGCTGAGACAACGTGGCCTGGCCATGTCCACATCTCGCTCCTTGAGATACCGCAAACAGCCCGACTCTCCCTGCCAGTCTAAACTGGGAGGAGGACCTCCACCGCATCACCAGTTCAACCCTGAATGCATGGCCCAAGGCACACTTGACTGGAGACTTCCAGCATCTCAAGATGCAGCACATGCCCAGTCCCTAGCTTTGGCACCACTGGAAAACCCTCAGGAAGTAATGAAGGATGTCTGTCACAGGTCTTGTAACATGGGGGCAAGGCAGGAGAGCTGAGGAGTGGGACAGGGACGTAGGGACATGCTCTTTCAGTGGCAGGAGGGGAAATGGGAGACCTGCATTTCTGGCTAATCCCGTGCCATAGCCCATGCTCTTACTCATATTCTCATGAACAGGTTTTCAACTGCAGAAACCTGGACCATACCCTTCAGGAGGGGATGGAAAAGACTTGCTGTACTTAAGGCACTCCAGCTCCTTTGTGAGAGGGGTTGACAGAGTTTTATTAAGACACTCTTGTTAAATGCAAGGCTGTTGCCCTGAAAGAGTTGCTGGAGCCTTTGCCTCTCCAAACACCATCCTGCAACAAGTCACACACCTTTTTCACCAGAGGCTGGCTCTAAGCTGCCTTTTTCCCACAATTTCAGGGTTTTATGGTCAGCATTCCTCATTTTCCGTGTCATTAATCTCTGTGGGCCCCAGCTCCAAGCAGGCTGGAAGCCAAATCCTGCCAGACAGGTTCCAAGTGAAATCCAAGTTGTCTGGAAAAGAAGAAAATTCAACTGAAAATTTGAAAAGCACGTGAACTCCTCCAACCAACTTCCCAGCAGGGCAAGTGCGAGGCTGCTCAAACCATCAGATGGTTTTGGTGGCAGTCAATGTGCGTTTTTCCTATTCCACTTGACTTTTCCAGTGATCAGCCAAAATACAAAGTGTTCATTTCAGCTAACATCTTTACTTTTGCCCAAGAAAATCAAGAAGTCCAAACAAAAACTGGGAGATTATTTTTAGGTTTCTCAAGGAAGACTTTCTTGCTTTGAGAGCTGCCATTGAGTACTGTCAGCCAATGCATTTGTCACACCATTTTTGCAGTGATTTTTTACTCCTTCTGTTTGGTGTTTGAGCTACTCTGCTGTGAAACACCATTTCCCAAAGGTCCCAAAGCTGAAGACGGGACAAGCAAAACCCTCTTCAGACAGGGCAAGGGAAAAAAAGAAATCTATCCTGTGGCAAGACACGCGAGAAGGGGGAAAAGCAAAATCCCTCTCACCTGGACACCCCCAGAGGTGTCCTACTGCCTTCAACACCAGCCTTCTCCACAGTTTACTGCAGGTTGCCTGTGCAGTTTGTCTCTGCTCCGGAGGATGAGGCTCAACGCTGCAGGAATAATACCTGTTTTCACCTCTCCTGCAAACTGCAGGTGACTCACACCTTGCCAGCTTGGAGTGCGGGGCCCAAAACTGAACTCAGGGTTTGAGGTGTAGCCTCCCCAGTGCTGAGTACAGGGGGACGATCCCTGCCCTAGTCCTGCTGACCACACTAGTGCTGATACAAGCCAGGATGCTGGTGGCCTTCAACATGCCAATGCCGTTTTGACTGCCTGGCTGGCTGCCGGCCGCCGGCTGCCCTTCGTTGAGGGCTGTGCAAGCTGCCTGCTGGCTGCCCTGCCAATGACCTCAGTCAACCAGCTACATCGGGCCCTGAGACGAAACTCAAGGCATCATGTTTTTCAACTCAGTGGAGGTTGGGAGCCACAACGTTGCAGATTTGTTTATTTTCCTCCCTCCAGAAACAAACGCCAGCACGGTTTAACTAGAGGAGACCTATGGCTCTGCACCAGGAATAAATTGCTAAACAGACCGGCAGCACCGGCACATTGAGCCGGGATCCTCTGGAACAAGGGCTCTGACAGCCCGTGGCGTGATCCATCGCGCCTCTGCGCCAACTCTCTCTTAGAGCGAACCTGAGATGTGCTTCAGAGGAGCCCTAATGAAATATGCAGATACTTTGCTATTCTGGGTGGATTGCTCTTCCTTCCCTCCCCCTGCAAGCCTCTTCAAAACAGAGTTTGGAAGCAGATCGTGATACTTAAGCCCTAACTCCTGCCTTTCTCGACTCACAAAGGGAACTAAAAGGAATTGTTTTGAAATAACAGTGCAAATCAAATTACCCATCGCAGATAAGGAGGAGAGAGGTCAAATATGAAAAGGCTTTAGATGAAAGAAGAATTAGCCTGCAACCCGCAAGGAATAACTCAATTCGAGTCTCATTTTCAGCACCCCCAGAATCTGGTGCAACAGAGGTCCCTAATGAAGCCCAACAGATAAACCTGGCCAAGACAATTTGTTATAGTGCTGAACACCGAGCTGTTTCACCAACCACATGCAAGCCATCAACTGTCCCCCTCAAATGGGGAAAGTATATCAGCGTTTTAGAAGCCATCATCAATCAGCCCAGAGGAAACCAAGCAGCCCTGATCAGGTTCCAGCCAGAGCTATGGGAAGCCACTCTGTGGTTTGAATTGGCAGATATTAGGCAGCTTTGTGTGCTCCTCCTCCTCCTCCCCTTAAGCTATATCCCTTGGAGGTAGGTTTGGGGACCTGTCTGCCCCAGCTTGCAGACATCTCCACTGCACCTGGGCCAAAAAGAGCCAGAGGGGGTGAACTTTGCAGCCCCTGTCCTCTTGGCTGCACCAGGGTTGGCCCAGCGCTCCCCAGGCTTGGCAGGGTTATTGATGGGCTTGGGACACGCCTGGGGTTCCCAGCGGAGCTTTTCCACCGTCTCCGCTTCAACTTTCCTCCCTTTCACAGAAAAAGTCCTCTCCACCTTTCCCAAAGACGTATTTTATCCCTTCAATTGCAATCTTCCTTCTCCTGGAGCGCAGCAGAAAACGATTTGAGACCAGACCCAACGCAGCCCTAACAAGGCTTGGCCTTGGCTTTGAGGCCAGGCGGGGACCCTCATCAGTGCTGAGACCCACCTCCTGGATAAATAGGCTCCAGAAATTCCTGTCACTTACCACCGAATGAACCCAGCCAGCTAAAAGGCCGTTGCTAAGCTTGCGCTGGCTGTATTATTCACGGGGATTGGTGAGGATTTCAGAGATTGCTCTATGCAGTGGGGAAGAAGGGATTTTGTTTTCCTTTTTCTCCTTCAAACTAAAACATATAACTGAAGAGTGAAATTCTGAAAGCTTTCTCAAGGGCTCTGGGTATTTAATTGCCTTTAAAGCACAGGAATTGCTCCCCGTTCCCTTCCTGATTTAATGGGAAACAGGCCTCTCATTCCTGCAGGTCTTCTGAAATTGCTGACCATTTGATAATTGTACCTTGATGAAGCACAAATACAAATGCATGATGTTGTCTGTACCCACATCCTCCTAAACAGAGTAAAAAACATTTTCTTTTTAAATTGTATCGAATTTACAGGGGAAAATTAATTCCCCGTTGGGGCAGGGGAATAAATTAATGGAAAAAAACAAAATTAAAATGACTCAAAGGGCCCATAATAAAGCAGGTGAAGGGCAACTTGTCTGTGGCTAGTGCACACCAATGCTCCAGCCATGCGATCAGACCTGTACAGGAAGGAATATTTTGAAATGTTTTCCTTTGCTGTGCACACAGTGCAGGAGTGAGCTTTTAGGGTGGCTTTGTTCAAATCCCCAGACACTTCCTCCAGAGAAGCAGCAGCTTGGTCAGTTAGAGAGGTCCTGCAGCAGGGTGGATAACGTGTGCCACTGCCTTTTCTCAGGATCGGACCCATTACATCTTGTTATTGCTACTGAAGCACTTCATGTGTTTTAAATGCAGGGAGGAAGGTTTGCTTTTACCTAGTGAACATCCAGAAGACACTTGGCCCTTCATTGCAGTCTCCCAGGCCTGAGGAGCAGGGGTGTTTCTTGTATGGAGGCTCGCCCACCGGCTGGAAGACGCAAAGCATAAGCCAGGAGAGCAGCTCTGAGCCACTGCCATCAGCTGACACCAGGGTCTAGTTGCCAGTGGCCCTACACCTCGTCCTGGTCCTGCTTCATCTCCTGTTTTCCTTTTCAGAGATAAAATGATTGAAGCTGGAAGTGTGTGCTGCGCTGCCCACTCCTCCAGGAGTGTGCAGCTGCTGCCCTGTCGTGTTGGGCTGGGGATGCACAAGATGCTTGGGTACCAGCTCCTCGTGAAGCTAGCCATAATGGAGAGCAGATCCCTGCCATTCCCACTGCCCTGGACAAAAATCCCAGAGAAGTTCATGGTCCCTTTCTGAAGTTAGAAAACAGAGCACTTGATGGCAGCATGCTGCTGTCCAGTGTTAGGGGACCCACAGGGACGATGTGAATCCTCCTCCTGGACCGCTGCTGTTGTTTCTCCTGTGCCACCCTCAAGCTGGTCCCAAAGGAGAAGCTGGTCCTGTGTCTGCAGCTGTGGAGGGTTTGAGGGTCTTCTGGCAAAGCACTGGCTGCTTCTGCTCTAACCTCTGGTTTTCTGGACACACTCAGGTTTGGGTAGCATAAGAGACTTCAAGAAACAAATCCAAGCCCTGTACAATCAATCATCTCCCAGGTGCCTTCCCAGATTTCCACATCCTTATAATCACACAAAAATCCCACGGTCCAACCCGATAAGCCCCTCAGTAAACACCGAGATGATCCCTTTTTCTCAGAGCCTGTAATTAGTTCTAGATTTGCTTCATCCCTGCTGAAGCCTTTCATCAGCGCATCTGGGAGACACTATTTGCAGAGCCACGGAATATGAACATATTCGCAGTGCTTGGCAGAAACTCTTTTTGCTAGTTATGCTGTTGCAAAAAAGGCAGAGTTGTTTTTTTACCACTTTCAAAATTATTAAAATGTGTTCTCTGTTGTCCTGCTGACAGTGTTCCACAGCCCTGCTGAGGAACCCTGATTCTCATGCACCTCCAGATATTCACTCCCCATTGCTGTTCCCTGAGCAATTCCCCATTCTGGGATGGCTCACCATTGCTTTCCTCGGCTTTTCCTTCCTCCTTCTGCTTTGCAACACTCTTTAGCAAAGCCTTTGCAGCTCAACTCCCCTGGCCCTTTCACTTACTAAACTATCTTTATCTTGACCCATGAGTTTTCTCAGTTTTACCCTTCCATTTCTCTCCCATCCTGCTGCAGGGGAGTGAGTGGCTGGGCAGGGGCTGAGCTGCCAGACAACGTCTGGACGCCACAACGTGATTTAACATCTGTAGGCCCCTGAATAGAAGACTGGTTGTATTGCCTGCAGATTGGCAAGCCTAACCTGTCCTCACCAGGCACATCCAGGACTCATATTAGGTTGCTGACATCCTCATTCAGACCTGCAGCCATTGGCACATTCCAGCGTACAGACTTAGCAGCAGATGCCATTGACCTTTGTGGTTCCCCTGGAAAATGCCCAGTGTTACTATCTCTATCTACTGCCTGTCTCTGGACAACTCCATAGAATCATAGAATACCAGGTTGGAGGGGACCTCAAAGATCATCTAGTCCAACCTTTCTTTAGAAAAACACAGTCTAGACAAGCTGGCCCAGCACCATGTCCAGCTGAATCTTAAACGTGCCCAGTGTTGGAGAATCTACCACTTCCCTGGGGAGACTATTCCAATGTCTGACTGAGAAACTGAAAAAAATTTTCCTCTTGTGTCCTATTGGAATCTCCCAGGAGTAACTTGTACCCATTATCTCTGATCTTTTCCCTGTGATAAAGAGTCACCATCTTCTTCGTAGACTCCCTTGGCTGAGTCTTGTTTTCAGGCATGGTCTGCAAGGCATTTCTTTTCACTTGGACCCTCTCATCGCTCAAAACCACCTGCATTGTTCCAGCCATATCCCTTGGCAGGCTGTGAAGGCAGTTCCTATTTAATTCATGCACAAAGTGGCTCCATCCCATTGCTCTGTGTCCACACCACATACTCATTTGGCCAGCACCAGCCTTTCCAGAGTCTCTGAACCGACTTTCTGCACACTGTCGTGCATTTGCTCCACCTGGAAGCAAATACTTACTGGCATCTAAAAATCTCTTATCTTATTAGTTACTATGGGGTCTCTGGGTGTTCTCCTTCAATGCTTTTAGAGCCAGCTCCGTTATGCAGCCCCCAGGGCTCACCCACCAGGACCTCTACCTGGAGCTGGGGTGTCTTGTGCTTACAGCTACCTGCCCTCCTGTGAGCAGCAAAGCCACTCTGACCTCCCCTGGAGAAAAGCAAATGATGCTCCAGGGTAGCTTTATAGACAACTTCAATGTTTTTACCTGTATGATCCAGGTCAGGGGAACAAATGAGTTTCCAACTCCCTTAGTGAGCTTCAGAGCAGCCCGTAAAGAGGTTAACCATACACCAGCCTTAGGGGAAAGTTTCCACTCAGCACAGATCCAAATCCTGTCATAAAAGCACGACATTTTGCTGGCACAGGCTAAACTCTTGCCCCCTCTGCACTCAGGCTGTATATTTAATACCTGTTCTTTCCCCTGCAGCACTCCCATCGCTACAGAGACATTTGTTTAATGCACAAAGCCTTGACTTGCTGCCCAGAGTGAGAAACAGCCTTTCCCCATTAAAAAAATTTATAAAAATAAAAGAAAAAACTCGATCTAACCCTGAAAGAGCCTTGTGAAGGGTGTGGAGCAGCATCCATCCCAGTGCCCATCCACCTACTCCTCACACCCAGCCATGGACACCCATTGGAGAGGAGCTAGAAGGGAACTATCTCAAAGGGCTTGGGGCACATTCACTGCAGTGCAACATTACTTTCTTTAGGATTAATAGATTTCTGTTCATAAAAATTTCCATGGCTAAAGCAGCTGTTACTGAAATAAGGTATTTCATACTGAGACCCCAGTGTGGGTGCTGTGCTGTTGAGTTCACCCTTCCCTGCTGCATCGTGTCAGGGTTACGTCCACGTGCTCACGGTAAGCACTGAGCCCAGTGTTTCAGGCAAGATTAAGGCCGCTTTGGATCGCAAGATGCATTTACAGGCCTGACACGTCAACACTTAACGGCCCAAGTCCCACTCCACACCAGGCTGCAAGCCTGGGCCTGAACCAGCAGGTTTTAAACTGGTGGATTTGGAGCAGAAAAAAAGATTGCTGCAACCGCAGATAATCAGACGCTGCAGGTCCTGGGGACGCCAAAGAAGTCCCATCACAGGCTGCCCTCCAAAACACCCAGCCCAGCCCTTTTAAAACAGCCTCCCTCCATCATCGTAATTTGTCGGGTCTGCAAACCACCACTCAACAATGAGTATTTATCAGAGCCCAAAGTGCACATTTGGCTTTGCAGAGCAAGACCTTGGACTTCTCAAAGGATTAGCAGCCTCTGACAAATGCACTGCATAGAGACTGAAATCGTGTTTGAAACAACCCCTGCTCCCCCCACCCCCAACAAGCCCTCTGCTTCAAGGCTGTAAAAGCTGGGCTAGATTGCCTGGCTGTGGGATTTCACACCAGCAGATAACTCCCCCACCTCCTGGAAGACCCTTGTCATAAAATGGTTTGGGTTGGGAGGGACCTTTCAAGGTCACCTAATCCAAACCCCCTGCAGGGAGCAGGGACATCTGCAACTAGAGCAGGTTGCACAGAGCCCCATCCAACCTCACCTGGAATAGTTCCAGGGATGGGGCTTCTACTGCCTCTCTGGGCAACCTTGGGCCAGTGTCTCACCACCCTCAGGGTAAAAAATTTCTTCTATCAAGTCTAAATCTCCCTTCTTTTAGTTTAAAACCATCACTCCTTGTCCTGTCACAACAGGACCTACTCAAAAGTCTGTCCTCATCTTACTGACAGATCCCTTTAAGTACTGAGAGGCTGCAATAAGGTCTCCCTGGAGCCTTCTCTTCTCCAGGCTGGACACCCCCAACTCTCTCAGCCCGTCCTCACAGCAGAGGGGTTCCAGCCCTTGGATCACTTCTATGGCCTCCACTGGCCCCACTCCAACAGGTCCCTGTCTCTCCTGTGCTGAGGACTCCAGAGCTGGACCCAGCACTGCAGAGGTGGTCTCACCAGAGCAGAGCAGAGCAGAATCCCCTTCCTCGACCTGCTGCCCACGCTGCTTTGGATGCAGTTCGGTTTTTCATCCATCAGCACCCGCAACTGGTTTTCTGCAGGGCTGCTCCCAGTCTCAACCTTCCAACCTTCTGCCCAGAGAAGCCCCTATGCCTTCTCTTGAAGAAGCTGCAGCTGTGCTCCAGGTGTGCTGGCACACATTACAAACAGCTGCCACCCCATGTCATTTATTGTCTCAAAGCAAGCCCCACCCCAGGGCCATTATCCTGCCTACAAATATGGGCTTTGCCTGCTCAGCTTTTCTGAGGCTACAGCTGGGCTTGAATGTGAGTCCCGCCCGGAGCAAGGCAGTGAAATGGTATCAGAACCAAAGCATAGCTGGTTGCCTTGTAATCAGAGGACACTTCCCGTTGACATAGATGGAGAAGTTTAATTTAGAACACAAAATACCAACGTGGTGAAGGTTGGAAGGGACCTCTGGAGATCATCTCGTCCAATCTCCCTGCTAAAACAGGGTCACCCAGATTGCACTGTCCAGTCGGATTTGCAATCTCTCCAGAGAAGACGACTCCACAGCCTCTCTGGGCAGCTTTTCACCTTCAAAGGAAATAAGTTTTTCCTTGTGGTTCAGTGGGCTCTAAAGACAAGCAGGATAATTCAGAGGCTGAGTCACATCTGAATGAGACCATGAAAGAAAAAGGGTAAATCTGCTTTACCCTTGCAACTTGAGGACTACACTGAGAACCTCTCTTGATCCACAGATCATGTGGGCAAGTGTGGAAGATCTGCTCAGATGGGGCACCGACATAATCCGTGGGTTTGCAGGACAGGCTCTCGCGCAACCTGTGCAACTGGGCAGACCTGAACCAGACAATCATGGAAACAGGACTTACCCTGAAGGTGAAGGATGTCTGCTGAATGGGAGACATGCCACAGCCCTGTGGGTACAGGCACCAAGTAAAACGGCAACCAGGATCTCTGGGAATCACGTCTCATTCCCTACAGAACCAGCTTGATAGCAGGCAGGCCCATACCCCGCTGTTAGCAGAGCGCTCCCGCTAAGACTGAAGCAAAACACTGACAACTCCACAAGACACAACAGAGCCAGACAAAAAAATGTCAGTTTTCCCTCCATTGATTTTCCTGGTTGTCAGTGAGTGGTGGCTTTCAAGTGAAATTCAGCCATTCTCACAGACTTTTTGCTGGAAATTCATTTCCAGTAGGATTTTTTTATTATTCTATAATCCCTACACACAGGGCACTTGTCAACACACATCTTGGAGCAGCAAGGAAAGTGGGCAGAAGCTTTGGCAATTTCTCTACCATAGACATCTTGATATACACATGGGTATCTCCGGACCAAAAAGCTGCTTTGGAGCTGAGACCTCATTCCATGACACCAAGAAACTGTTGTTTAAAGCAGGTGAACTACCACATCACACTGAAGGCACCAGGTGAAAAGAAGATCATCAACAGAAACCAAGGTGGTACTATAATTAACTTTTTCTTTTTATTTACACCACAAGAATAACAAGTTGTCATAATGTGGTACAAAATACTGGACTCCTAATAAAGTTGAAATTGAAGTCGGTACTGTCAGAGAAAGACACCATTGGCCAGTAAAAAAAAGAAAAAAAAAAGATAAAAGAAAGGAGGAAAAAAAATAAAAACCGAAACAAAAAGCGCAAACAAAAACAAGAATGAGAAAAATATTCCAACTCCACCAAGTAAAAGAAAGGACCATCAGAAGATTTAGCACAAAGAATGCTACCATCACTTAAAGTAGGGTCCATACAATAAGAGTGAAATTGTGTCTAAATTACAGCGTAAACCGGTAGCTGCTACCAATGGTGACGTCATACTGAGCATGTATAGGTATAAAGTAGAATATAATATAGTTACAACTTTTTGATACTACATATCTGTAATAAGCTCTTGGGTGAATAATGTTTCAACCCCTCCC
>VWZK01014227.1:0-47440 GCA_013396935.1 Baryphthengus martii | reverse complement strand
TTTTTTTATTTTATTTTTTTTTTCATTTTCAAAGCTGCCAAGTTTGGCGTGCAAAATCTGTATACAATATAAAGACATGCCAACCTTACAGATCATGCAACCTCAAGGTGTAGGAAACTTAAAAAAATATATTCATATATATTTATATATATATTTATATATATCAATGCCCGTAAAAGACGTGGGCCCAAAAAAGTTTACAAAAGGAAGAATGGAATGAATACGTGACTGCGACTAATAAAAAAAGGAATGTTTTGTATCGAAAGTAAAAAAAAAAAATCACCCAAAAAAAAGAAATCACCCAAAAAAACCCCCACCAATGGTTACTTGTGTACTGCAAACTGGGCTTCTCTTCTCTGTAAAGAGAATTTAAAGATGCTCTTTTCTTTCTGAGCAGGTCCAAAGGATGCCCTGGGCAGCACTGCGCTGGGATGCAGGAGCATCCTGGGCTCCCACCCTGCCAGTGCAGCCACCCTACAGCAATGTCATCTGAAATGAAGAAGCTAATGGCTCAAAAGGTGAAAAAAAACCTGTTGGGCCTCAAAACAAAGGCTCTTACCCCCTTCTCCGTGTCGGTCCCTGTCCCAAAGAGCATCCTTGAGGAGCAGGTGCCGCTGCGAAATCTATTTGCGCTGCCTGGAGTTTGGAGGAGACGAGCTCTGACGTCTTGGGAAAAAGTCTTTCCGTCCCTGGCAAAAAGGTGAGCAAAATGATGGAAAGAAATGAAAGTGGCATCCTGGCAAGCTCCTCTGATTTTTAGAAAGAAACTGGCTCAGCATGGCCAGCTGGCGGCTCTCAGGAGCACAAAAAGAAAAAGCTTTGCCACAACCAAGAGGGGAAATAAAAAAAACCCTCCAGGGAAGAGCTGACAATAGACATGATCGTGTAAAACGTGGTTACGGCCCACAGTGGATACATGGCAAAAGGAGAATGCAAAGTCAGTCACCAGATTCGGCAGCCAGATTAATTTTTGATCGCAGCAGCAAAGAGGTCAGTTGAAAAAAAAACAAACCCAAACCACAACATCTCCAGGTATGTTGTGTTTTGACATGGGAAGATTATTTCTAGAATATGCTGAGGATGGTCCTGTGTGACTGAAGCTATTTGTAATTGTAAGACGTACTTGGGTTTGCAAAACTCAAATACAGTAGTGTCTGTTATTTAAATTGCATTATAAACTGAGGAACAAAACAAAAGCCTCTTGCATTTGCTCACACGTGTGATTACGCTTCAAATTCCTCCCGCAAGCAAGTCCTGAATGGAATGAAAATGGCCGCTTCAAGAACTGGAAAAAAACAAAAGTTATTGGAAGCGACCCCGTCAGTTGTCATTGTAACAGAATAAAATAATCATAATAATGATGAAAAAAACAAAACAAAGCTGCCCTTGGTTGTTCAGATGAGGGGTGTGCGCTATCCTACAATGCTGTAAGAAGGCACGCGTGTCAACTGGGTCTCCTCTGAGCTGCTCAAACTCTTGGCGGCAGGGCTTTGCTGCTCCTCCACCCTACCACGTGCAGGAGGCAACGACCTCCTCGGCAAGGGGAGAAAAAATACCTTCAGGGAAAAGTTCTCTGACCCTACCAGCAACAGGAAGAGGAAGAGGAGAGAAAGAGAGGGAGAGAGTATACGTGGGGAAGCGTGCGTGGGCGTCTGCGTGTCCATCTGTCCAGCGGAGAGAAAATGGCAGCTGTCCCACCAGCATCTGACAAGCCTTCCCAGTGGTTGGCAGCTACAGGAGCTGCCCATAAGCCTTGCTATGATCCGCACTGAGGACAAAGACATTGCCCACTGGAATACTACTATGTCAAAGGTAAGAAAATTCCTTATTTTTCTTTACATAGCTACTACAAGAGAACTGAGAAAATATACAGTTGGCGGTATCATTATACAAAAGAGCCCGTATCGTTCCCTCCTCCTCGATAAAACACACCCTTTCTGAAAAATAAACTCTTGACAATCTGCCTCAGCGCCTTATGCCTGCAGAAAGCTGCTCACTGTACAAAAGACTTGAGAAAAAGGAAAAAAAAAATTAAAAAAAATAAAACATGTACAAGCAAGAAAAGTGGGAGGAAAAAAGGTTTAGACACTATTGCCGTTCGGAAATGAAACCTGCCAAATAGAAAATAAATGTCAGAGTCACACAAACAAGGCTTCTTTAGGGTTTTGTGAAATATCGATATAAAAATTAACAGCAAATTCATAGTCTTTGCTATAAAAAACTCATTATTTTTGTGGTATTTTTTTTGTTAGAAAAAGGATCACAACTAAAAACCTTAAATTAAAATACAAATGTTTAGGGTAGTTGCCCAGTGGCTAATGTGTTGGCTTTCTGAAAAACTTTCCAACCTGTTGCCTGAAAGTCCTCGAGTTTCAACCTGGATCCTTTTCCAAAAGCACCTTTTACATTCCAATTCAGAAATCTGTCCCTAGGGAACTTCCAATGGCTACTGATAGAATGTGCATTTATTACATATATTTTTCTATAAATGCATCATAAATATTTTTATCAAGAATTCATAGGAATCCGGTTTCTAAGCTTGGAATACATTTGGAATATACATTATACACATATATATATTTATGCCTAACAATTTAAGCGATATCTCATGCTAGTTGCTTTTAGTAAAAAGCATTCCAGTCTTAAACCTGCGTTTGTGTCTAATACATGCTTCAACAACCAAATTGATAACTTCAATTACTAGATAATGTAGAAGAGAGAAAACATTGGAAAAATTTGTTTTTAAAAATGGTTGAATTTCAAAGACCCAACAGTATTTGCCACTCTCTTGGCAACTACCTTATTTTTTTTTTCCTTTTTTTTTTTTTTCCTTTTTTTTGAAACAGCAATGAAAGAAAACAAAACAAATCCAAACTTGTAGACAGTTTTTGGAGACACTTTGTTCAGCTGATGCCTGCTTCCCACCATCATGCTAGCACAAGCCAAAAAAGTCTTCCTTCCTGATGGCAATGCTTGGCTTTCCCAACCAGACGAAAAATACTCATGAACTGCTGTGTTCCTTATTTTTTTTGTTATGTGTTTTTTTTTTTTGTTTTGTTTGCTTGTTTGTTTTTTACTTAAGGCATTGTTCCTCAATCTTCAGAAAATCCAGCTGCACCAAATCCATCAATTAAAAAAAAAGGCACAAACTCATCTTCAGATGGCTTTGGAGACAATAAAGCCGACTCCATCTGGGCTACTGTTTCCCGTTTCCCCCCTTCTCATTCCCTTTCCTTCAGATGTAAGATGAGTCCCTCTTTCCCTGTCCCTCCCCATTAAAAATACACCATCTCCCATTGTTCTGGTTTCGACAAGAATGTCGTTGACTCACAGGCAGGCAAGAGCCACTTAAAAAATCCAAGAAATGAAACTACAACATGGGTTGAGTGGTTCAAGCGGAGATTGCTGAATTGTGGAGAATCAAATCATAAGCACCAGTTTTATGTTAAGGTTTGTTTGTTTCATTTTTGTATGTGTTGCTGAACCTTTGATTTTTTTTTTATTTTTTTTTTGGCAACTCTGCCAAAGACTCCAACGGGCATCATTCCCCTTCCTGCTCCCAGTGAGGACCAGAGGAAGAGTGCCCAGCGTGTCATTCCTTTACTCCTCTTCATCGGCATTTTTCTATTTCGGCAAATATATACTGTAGTCGCATATAGATATGGAGAGATTTTTTTTTTCCATTGCTTTGTTTTACACCTGGTTGTCCTTCTGTATTCTGGAAAAAACCATGACAGGACACAGGAGTAACAAGAGAAAGCTTCTTGGCAGAGCTTCAAGACGAAGACGAACAAATAGAACTCCAGCTCAAAGGTGAATGCTACAGGGGAGGTTCCTCTTCCATGGGCTCATCATCGGGTCTGAGCAATTTCACAGCCAGGCAGGATGGCAAGGGAGGAAAGAAAGAAAAGAGGGTTGAGCAAAACAGCTGGACAATTTGTGGTGCCAAGTCTCATCCCTTATGTTCCCACCACCTTCCCACCCAGGCAGTTGTGCTCAGCTGGCTCACCTGAAATTAAAACTTGCCACCAAGAAGGATTTTTAGACAATATGTTTTCACTTGTGCAGTGTTAATATTGTGCAAAAATCAATTTCCTTTCATGGTTCAAACCCATGTTCAGCTCTGGCTGGAGCAGAGGGATCAGGCACAGTGTGCACTGTACTAAGGTCACATACAGAGTTCATGGCACTGCTGTTCTCCTGCAGCCCAGGAGGCCTTTAGAGAATCCATGGAGAACAGGAGGCGTGGGGAACGTGCATGCAATGGTTAAAAGGAAAGGATTAACCCAGAACACTGTCACCATGGCTCCTCCTGTCTGGGTAGGCTCCGAGACGCGATGATAAAAGCAAAGGAAAGCAACTCACCTCTTCTCAGCTGTCTTCACACCCACTGACAGAGACGCCATGGCTGTTACTGTTTCTGCCTCCTCATTCTCACACTTCTGAGCCTCAACCAGGGAGTACCCCACCGTGGAGGCGTAACGCTGGAGTGAATGCCAATACTTGCCTGAGGTAGAGGTGAGAAGAGACTTGGTCAGGGCACCTGCACCAATATGGGTCCAGCACTGCACTCCCGCTTTCCCAGGCCCAACAGACAGATGAGAACTGCCTGGGGAAGACTCACCACACCTATGCAAAATGCAACCTTGATCCTTAAACAATGAATCACAGAATCACAGACTGGTTTGGGTAGGAAGGGACCTTTCAAGGTCATCTAGTCCAAGGCCCTGTACTGAGCAGGGACATCTGCAACTAGAGCAGGTTGCTCAGTGTCCCGTACAACCTCACTTGGAATGATTCCAGGGATGGGGCTTCTCCTACCTCTTGGGGCACCCTGGGCCAGTGTCTCAACATCCTCAGCATAAAAAATGTCTTCCTCCTATCTAGTCTCAAGCTTTGCTAAAAAGTGTGTCCCCATTTTTCTGATAGGCCCCTTTATGTACTGAAAGGCCACAATAAGGTCTCCCTGGAGCCTTCTCTTCTCCAGGCTGAACAACCCCAACTCTCTCAGCCTGTCCTTACAGCAGAGAGGTTCCAGCCCTTGGATCATTTTTGTGGCCTCTTCAGGCACTGCTCCACAGACCCCTGTTTCTTCTGTGCCGAGGACTCCAGAGCTGAATCCAGCACTGTGGTGCGGGTCTCACCAGAGCGGAGCAGAATCCTCTCCGTCAACCTTCTGGTCACTACAGAAGGAACACTGAACCTTGAACATGAGCAAAAACTTCTTTACTTTGAGGGTGATGGAGCCCTGGAACAGGCTGCCCGGAAAGGTCGTGGAGTCATCTTCTTTGGGGAGATTGAAAACACGCATCCCTGTGCCTTGACAAAACAGGGTACTTAGGTGCTCCAAAAAAAATTACATTTCCCTTTGCACTTCAAAACCCTCAAGAGAAATTTGTGAGAGGGGAAGATGTAGCTCAGATTTGGACTGTACATCTGCATTCAGTTGCTAATGGCCACGTTCTTTTTATGGGCAAATAACCTAAGACTAAAGAAGCCTAAGTCATATTTGTTTTTTATGTTGGCAGTTTGTCATGTGTTTTCAGTGAAAAGAGCACAGGGAAGGCTTCAGAGGGAGCGGATAAAACATTCTCTTAACCCACCAAATTTGCTGGTACTCAAGAAGTCACAGCAAAATCTGAATGCAAGAATCCCGTACAGTGAGGCCAGCAGATGGGGAGAAGGAAACTGTTTTTAAATATTTCGCTTCTCCTGTGCTGGGCAGCAGATCATCTGAGAGTCTTACTCAAAGCCTCTTTTAATATGTTGTGTTCATTTTAAGAAAAAAAATAATAAAAATCATTGCTTGTTTCAAGGTGTGGCTGAGGTTTCCCATTGTTGCTGAGCATTCACTCTGCATACCAGCTTCTGGAAATGAAATTCAAATTTCTAAAGCAACTGAGCATTTTTTGGAGGGGCGGGGGGATAAAAATAAAACGTGTCTCTTAAGTTCTGTTTTCACCTTATAAAATGTAGAGTAGCTCCCTCCAGTTTTACAAAAAAAATGTTTGAAGTGGGATAGTATCAGGACACTGCTGTGGGATTCCCACGTTACTCAGGTTCTTTCATCACTCCATCCCCCGAGGACATCCCCAAGAAAGCTTCAACTATAACGATTTTAATCTCCCCAGCTAAATAAACCTAAAATGTTAGCAACTTTATGCAATACTCTGTTTAATTTCCATGCCTATCCGTTCTTAATTAATGGATGCCACAAGACCCAAACAAGATTTATGTAATTCAGAGATACTTGACTTGCTTTTGAAGAGATAAGAGCATGCTCTTATCTCTTCAAACTCCATGCAAGTTCAGGACAGCCTGTCCTTTATAGAGATTTCAGAGCTTTTAATACTAATTCCTCCTCAAGCATTAAAGTTTTTCTCCAACTCAAATGCTCCCAGTGCATCGCTTGATCCCCTACTGCATCAGTAAGACCAGCTTGCAGCTGCACAAATCCAGTTCATTGCGCAGTGACCACCCATAAACTAGGATGAGGGAACATGGAGTTGCCAGGATGCTGGAGAAGTTACATGGGTGTCCAACAGGGCAACCCAACAGGAAAGCAGCTGGGTGAACAGGGCTGTACTCACTGTGTATCTCAATTACTTTCTCCATGGAATGCACCGCATTAGCATTTGCTCTCTGCTGGAAAACCTTTTCTGGAAGAGGGTCAAGCTGGGAAGAGAGAGGAACACCAAAGAAAGGTTATCTCAAGTTAGAGACCAGGCATTAAGCACAATTGAGCAAGAGGCTCTGCCATATCAAGCCTCCAAGTCATTCCTCTGGTTCCTGTGATCCGCCTTTAGTTAAATATCCAAAATATTTAGACTTTCTAAGTGCTTTTGTGATGCTCCGGGCTGCCTCCTCCACATGCCAGTGCTGTGGCTCCACAGGGCTCAGCAGCCACGCAGCACAGGGGCTGTTCCTAAAGGACCTGCTGTAGCTGCTGACGTAGGTTGTAGGAAGAAACGGTATTACACAAACCAGAAAGATGAGGCTTCTTTTGCAATGAATCTTTATAAACTATTCCTTGGATCTACCTATTTTGCAAAGCTTTTGCTATTAAAACAAAACAATGAGCAAATAAAAGGGACTTAAAACCAGCCGTGCTTTTGGTTTTCCTCTACAGAAATAAAAGGCATGGCTTTTAAATTCTTCTAAATACCTCATCCAGTGTAATTATTTACTCTGAATTGAAAAAAATTGTACCTTAAGAGTAAATAGCCTAATTTTGGTACAGAAAAACAGTAAAATATTACTTTAAAGCCACACTCAGCATGACTATAACTTCAGTCCCCACTGATGCCTCTTGCCAGCGACCGGGCCGGTCTTGCTGGGCCAAGCAGGATCAGATCTGTATGTCCATCTTTAACAAAAATTGCCTTGAAGTTACCAGTAAAGCTCATAATTGGGTATTAAAATTTAGGCTTTTTGATGCTGGCTTCCTTCCTTTGCTCTTTACTCAAAAACGTGACAGCAAAAACTGGTATGCTGCTGGTATTCAGACTTTAAGCTGAAAGAGGACACAGAAGCCTCCCCAAAATGTTCAGTGTAAATGCACGTAACAAGCAGGGATCTTTCTGGCTCGGCTGCTTTCATGCTGTAAATGCAAATGGCACGTAGACGATTTCTGGTTTGCTCTAACAAACTTCCCACCTTCACAGAAGCAGTGCTGCTTTTGTCATCAACTGTTACAAAAACCTGTAATATCATAGAATCACAGGATAGTTTGGGTTGGAAGGGACCTTTAAAGCTCATCTAATCTAACCCCCCTGCACTGAGCAGGGACATCTGCAACTAGAGCAGGTTGCTCAGAGCCCCCTCTAACCTCACCTGGAATGGTTTCAGGGATGGGGCTTCTACCACATCTGTGGGCAACCTGGGCCAGTGTTTCACCCTCAGCATCAAAAATTTCCTCCTTCTCTCTAGTCTAAATAGCTTAAAACTATCACCCCTTGTGCTGTCACAACAGGCCCTGCTAAAATGTATGTCCTCATCTTTCTGACAGGCTCCTTTAAGTACTGAAAGGCTGCCATAAGGTCTTTCAGTCCCTCCAGGGATGGCCACTCCACCACTGCCCGGGGCAGCCTCTTCCAAGGCTTGACAACTCTTTCGAGGAAGAAGTTTTTCCTCATGTCCAACCTAAACCTCCCCTGGCACAACTTGAGGCTGTTTCCTCTTGTCCTTGGGAGAAGAGACCGACCCCACCTGGTTCCGGTCTCCTTTAAGGGAGTTGTTGAGAGTGAGAAGGTCTTCCCCGAGCCTCCTTTTCGCCAGGATAAATAACCCCAGTTCCCTCAGCCACACCGCACAAGACTTGTGCTCTAAACCCTTCCTCAGCATCAATGCCCTTCTTTGGACATACTCCAGCTACCTTAGCAGTAGCATAGACCACTGAGACCACGTTTTGATCAGCACAGTTGTTTTAAATAAAGAAATAAAATTGATCCTCAGCACTCAAGAGCAAAAAGCTTCTGCAGACCTGAGATTTGCTATATAGAAAACTAACGTCCAAACTAAGTGGATGTATCACTTGTTTTTGGACTCAAGCTCTCCTACCACCCAGGAAGGAGCTACCATTTCAGTCTGCAAGACAGGAGGTTACCAAACTACCAGGGTATCCAGTCTGCCTTTGCTTCGGCATGGACAAATGCACCGATAGTGACCAACAGACAGTAACTTCTTCATGAACAAAATACATCATTTACACCATTTCTTTTTTATATGCACAAAAGCACTCTGGCAGCCAGGACAGGGGAAAGGAGCGAGGATGAGAGAAGAGGAAGCGCACAAGAAATGCCCTCTCCTTGCTTGATGGCATTTTCTCCTATTTTCTTCTCGCCTGATAGACAGCTCTGTCTGTATCCCTCATAGCCCTAGCAGCCTTTGCTCAGTACAGAAAAAGAGAAGTTAGATTAACACCCTGAAAATCACACCCTTCTTCATGTTTTTCACACTGACCATTCGGGAGGTGGCAGAGGAGCAAGCCAGGGCTCTTCTGGTGACAGAAAATGTCAGGAAAGACAATGACCCTCAAACATCCTCCTCCTTCAAGACCATGGGGTTGCAAGAAAATGATCAGGGGCCTAAAGCACCTCCCCTGTGAGGACAGGCTGAGAGAGTTGGTGTTGTTGAGCCTGGAGAAGAGAACGCTTCAGGTAGACTTTATTGCGGCCTTTCAGTACTTAAACGGGGGCTAAAGGAAAGATAGGGAGAAACTCTTTACCAGGGAGGGTGGTGATAAGACAAGGGGTAACAGTTCCAAATTGAAAGAGTAGATTTAGATGAGACATTAGAAAGAAATTCTTCACTATTAGGGCAATGAGACACTGGCACAGGTTGGCCAGGGAAGCTGTGGATGCCCCATCCCTGGAATTGTTCAAGACCAGGCTGGATGGGGCTCTGAGCAACCTGGTCTAGTGGGAGGTGTCCTTGCCCATGGTGGGGGGGTTTGGAACTAGTTGATCTTTAAGGTCCCTTCCAATCCAAACCTTTCTGTGCCTCTATCCCTGGCACGTCCTCTCCTGGAGGAATGGCCCTGACAGCACTGCTAGAGGCTTGTTTTACTTTTTACTTGCTTTCCTTTGAAAAATAAACCCAAAAAGATGGGAAACCTTCTTCGATTGGGTTAATTCTCTCACCTTGAGATGATTGTTCTCCAAAAAGCTAAAAGTGTCCCTTTTGACCTTTATGAAGTTTTTGGACTTCTAGAGGGCTGACTTTGGTCTATTCAGGACCAAAGTTCAGAGAGTCCCCTGGGAAGCAGCCCTCACAAACAAAGGGGCCTGGAAAGGCTGGGCTTTTTTTAAGAACGAAATTCTGAAGGCGCAGGAGCAGGCTGTCCCTGTGTGCCAAAAAATGAGCCGGCGGGGCAGAAGACCAGCTGGTTGAGNTTTAAGGAAAGATTGGATGTGGCACTTAGTGCCATGGTCTAGCTACGTGTTGTTGTGTTGGGTCATAGGCTGGACTTGATGATCTCGGAGATCTATTCCAGCCTCAACAACTCTGCGATTCTGTGAAGTTATTAAAACTCCTTGCTTCAGTTCCCCACTGGGCAAGAAATCTGGGCTCAAATAAAACTAACCCACAGTTTGTGGGGTTTTTTTTTGGTTATCATGAAGAGGCAGTGAAGACCCTTAGATACATTTGTGTGGCCCTTACTACCCTTTGGGAATGGCACAGATCTGGCAGCAAGTAGGAGCTAAAGCTGCTTCCCTCTGTGGCACTGGCACATCCTAGGAAAGGAGCTGGGTCTGCAGCANATCTATTCCAGCCTCAACAACTCTGCGATTCTGTGAAGTTATTAAAACTCCTTGCTTCAGTTCCCCACTGGGCAAGAAATCTGGGCTTAAATAAAACTAACCCACAGTTTGTGGGGTTTTTTTTGGTTATCATGAAGAGGCAGTGAAGACCCTTAGATACATTTGTGTGGCCCTTACTACCCTTTGGGAATGGCACAGATCTGGCAGCAAGTAGGAGCTAAAGCTGCTTCCCTCTGTGGCACTGGCACATCCTAGGAAAGGAGCTGGGTCTGCAGCACAGAACTTCCAATTTACTGAAAAAAAAAAAACAAACCCCAACCAAAAACCAACATAAAAAGGTTTTCCAAGGGAAGGAGATGGGGTTATTAGCCTTCAACAGTTGACACCGCATTTGCTTGGCAGGTTAAAAATGCCCTAGTAGAGCAGCTCTACTTGGCTCCTGGATGTGGCCAACAGCTTGGATTGCACTCACAAGAGCTTAAGACATCTCACAACCAACTAAACACTCCAGAAAAAAATTCCAGCAGATCTGGTATTCTCCAAGCCCATCTTTTTTTTCTTTCCTTCCTTCTACCGTGCCCAGTTCTCCACTAAGAACATGAATTCATCCCAGATCGCCGAGCTGGGTATGCAAAACAAGGTATGTCCACAGCTGTGTCTGGAAATAGTGGTCAAGACCCAATCAAGGATATTCCTCAGCAAAGCAGCAGCCACAGTTTAATAGCTAAAAAAATATCTGCCGAAAGTTTAACTGCAACCTCTGTTCAAAGCCAAAAGACGCTCCAGCCAAGAGATTACTCTTGTGACCATATGGCAGCCATTCAGTAGGTACTTCATGAGGACTAGAAATTACTCTGTTTCAGATTTAATAATTACGGATCGTGTTTTTTTATGAATTCTCCACTCTAAAAATAATTCTGGCCCAAACTGGCTTCTGTATGATATTAAATGAAGGCAAAAGCAATTCCTGGACAGCCACACACGTGAACCATTTTCATAGTACAATTCTCCTTCTCCTGGAATAACACTCAGAGACAACAACCTCACCCATCGCTCTCCTGCAAAAAGAAGGAACTATCTCTGGACATTAGGCAAAGTTTTTAAGCAACTGCTTATTATCACTTCCCTGTCCATTCAGGATATCCAGAGTCTGGCACCGGACACATCTCCACGTGAAAAACGACAAAGCAGCGACAGGCAGCACTACAAGTGTTGCTGTGCTCCAGGACCATGTCCTCCAGCACACAACTCTCATCTCTCTCCCCGCCATTGGCATCTCCCACAACAAAGGAGCTCCACACCCTGCTCCAGGCATGATGCTGACACAGGTCCTAGTCAGCAGCAGTGAACGCTGTGGATGTCCCAGAGCATAAAGAGCAGCATCGCTCCCTGAAAATGGACAGTTCACAGACTGAATCAAGTTCAACATGGCAAAGTGCACGGTCTTGCACCTGGGTCTGGGCAATCCCAAGCACAAATACAGGCTGGGCGGAGGATGGATTGAGAGCAGCTCTGAGGAAAAAGACTTGGGGATGCTGGTTGACAAAAAGCTCGATATGAGCCAACAACATGCAAGTATAGTCTAGAAAGCCACAACTGTGTCCTGGGCTGTATCCCCAGCAGCATGGGCAGCAGGTTGAGGGAGGGGATTCTCCTCCTCCGCTCAAGGTGGTGAGACTCCACCTTGAGTACTGCATCCAGCTCTGGAGCCCCCAAAACAAGGAGGACATAGAACTGTTGGAATGGATCCAGAGGAGGCCATGAAGATAATCAGAGGGCTGGAACCCCTCTGCTGTGAGGACAAGCTGAGAGAGTTGGGGTTGTTCAGCCTAAAAAAGAGAAGGATCTGTGAAGACCTTATTGTAGCATTACAATATCTGAAGGCGGCCTATAATAAAGATGGAGAGGGACTTCTAAAAGGGCTTGTAGTGACTGGAAGAGGGGAGATTTAGATTAGAAATTAGGAAGAAGTTCTTCACTATGAGAGTGGTGAGACAGTGGCACAGGTTGCCCATGGAATTTGTGGATGCTCTCTCATTGGATATGTTCAAGGCCAAGTTGGATGAGGCTCTGGGCAACGTGGTTTAGTGTGAGGTGTCCCTGCAGGGGGGTTGGAACTAGATGATCTTTAAGGTGCTTTCCAACCCAAACCATTCTATGAAACAGCATTTGCCATGGGCAGAAGCTGGTTTGAAGGGCGATGCCCATGGGGGTGTGAGCAGCTCTGCATGGTTGCTGGCTCCTCTGCCCTCCAGCGCTGCTGTCAGGCTGCTGTCAGAGGCCGCTTTGAGTAACGGGAGAGGAATGGTGGCTTACTTACATCTGAAGACAATAATTTTGACCAGTAGCAGATCTTCCCTGCATCATGCCCTCAGTTTGACTTTTTTAACTGAAGTCCTGTTAGTTTTGCACAACTAAATCTGTAACTGAAGCAACGTACACACATTCTCAAGCAACCTTGCATGGCGCTAACTCATTTCACATTAAAACAATCTGCTGCAAAGCTAAAGCTCTGTTTTAATTTCTTGGCCAGTTGGGAACAAGCTGGCTCTTGCCTTTGCATAACACTTTATTCTGAAGCAGGAGTTTTGATCTCCGCCGGTGAACGCAGACGCTTTGGGGACTGGCACTGTTCCCCTCATTTCCTACCATATTCCCGTGTAACTCCGGCACCGCTCCTCAGGCAGCAAAACCTCCCTGCGGCCCGTCGCCGGCTGCAGCTGCCTGTCCATGTGCGCGCAGGCAAGATCGCCTGACACGCTGTATATCAAACTTCATCAAAGGGCCGCGGGACAAAGCAAGAGCAGCTCCCTCCGACTTCCTTGCATTAAAAAGATTTCATACAGACCTTGATAAAACCAGTGTTTCCTGCTTTTTGATGTGCGGGTTAAGTCGGAGAACATTATTGTGATATCTGTGCAGCCTTATAGGCCACCTAGGAAAAGTGAGAACAGGTCCATCTTAAAGTATTTTAAAGGGCCTTATAGCTGTGATTAAAAAAATAATCAATGTTATTTTACCTTTAAGGATCAACATTCACTCTGCTAAATGAAACCGCACAGGCACTTGACAACATCCAAGCTGTCATGAGTGCTGAGATCTCCCCAAGGCCTTGCACTTCGAAAAACATTCGTGGCTTGGATCAAGCACTTATTGATTGCACGCAGATCTTCACACCACATTGCAGTCACCCGCCTGCAGTGTAGGAGCACATTAAACAAGAGGAACTTTATCTGTCACGCATTACTTCCTCTGTCTTCCCTTCAAAGTGTGTCTGGCCATTATAGCCAGCTGCACCCAAGGGTGGATGGAGCTGGAGGAACCGGCTGTGGTGACAATAGTGCCATCAGTTGTCAGCTGAAGAGAGAACATAGAATGGTTTGGGTTGGAAGGGACCTTTAAAACCAATCTGGTTCCAACCCCCTGCAGGGAGCAGGGACATCTGCAACTAGAGCAGGTTGCTCAGAGCCCCCTCCAATCTCACCTGGAACGGTCCCATGGATGGGGCACTTCCCACCTCTCTGGGCAATCTCCGCCAGTGTCTCACCACCCTCAGCATCAAAAATGTCTTTTTTCTCTCTAGTCTAAATCTCCCCTCTCTTAGTTTGAAACCACCATCCCTTGTCCTGTCACAACAAGCCCTTCTAAAAAAAGTCTGTCCCCATGTTTCTGATAAATATTGAAAGGCTGCAAGGAGGTCTCCCCGAAGCCTTCTCTTCTCCAGGCTGAACAATCCCAACTGTCTCATCCTGTCCTCACAGCAGAGAGGTTCCAGCCCTTGGATCACTTCTGTGGCCTCCTCTGGCCCTGCTCCAACAGGTCCATGTCTCTCCTGTGCTGAGGTGGGTGCTGCTATAAAAACTCCACTGCCTTCATGCTGATGTCTGCAGTAGGCTCCCGAGTTTTCAGCTGTGCCAAGGGCTGAGCCCAGGCTGGTGTGCTGGATCAGTTACCCATGCTGGGAGCCTTATTAACACTGCCAGGCCAAGCACAAGCAACAGATGCTCTTTGGACTCTTGGAGATGGGACGCTGGATGATTGAAGCAGATGCTTTTGATGAATCCTAGCTGGTTTATCTCATGAACTGCGTAGTGAGGTTTCCCCAGGCACTGTTGTCCTTCCCATGGAGTGTGGATACTACAAGGCAGAGCACTTCTACAAGGCTGGAAGCTAAACACAGTTGATCTGCACCTCCATGTAGATCCGAGTTCCTTGATCCGACTTCCCAGACCTGAGAAAGGCTGATGATCACTGAACTGCAACTGTAAGTAGGAGCAAGTCTGCTAATGGCAGCTGACCACAATCTTCAGAAGTCAGCTCCTGTTGGAGGCAGACCCAGAGCCAAAACACCGCTTGGTCTCTCCTTTCCGTGGTGCTGCACCTTCAAGTACTGACTACATGTCCTCCCTCAGCTCCAGCCCCAAGGGGTTCCACAGCAAAGGGTGATGACGAGAAACTCTGGTTCAAAGGCAGGTGAAAGCTTTAGCAGGAACCTCCACCTTTCACAGGCTGACAGGCAGGCAGATGCCTTGCAGAAGAGACCACTGCCTTCAGAGATCATCTCAACAGCCTTCTTGTGTCCTGACACTCTTATCATGGCCTTTTGAGATTTGCATGTTCCCACAAGGTACTGAGGGCAATCTCTTAAGAGACAGCCTAAAAAGATTCAAAGGCATGAGCCAAGCCATTAATGCTGCCTGAAGTTTCACAGCCACCCACAACTTCAAATTGGTGTGGCTGCTTTCCCCCAAGGCTGAAATTTTTAGCTATCTGTAGCCTAATGAATCACACTGTGGTGTTGTTTTAATTCATTCTATCAAACTTCAACAATTGTTTTGAAGAGCTCCAGAGCCCCTGCTGGAGCAGGACACCTGCGTCAGATGCTAAGCAGTGATCATGCCTGGGGCTGCCGGCTGAACAAGCACCTGCTACTCTGAGTGAGGTGGAAAATTGATTCAAGGCACTTTTGCAGTCCACTGTGCCCATCCAAAAACTCAATAGTTTTGACTGTGTGTGGAGAACAGGTGTCCAAAAAAAGACCAATGAACCAGAAGGAAGGAGGCTTGACACAAACTAATCAGTTACTTGTACTCAAAAGCCCACAGATTACACAGAATCATAGAATCTTAGAATCTTTTGGGTTGCAAAAGACCAAAAAAGATCTTCAAGTCCAACTGTTAAACAGCACTGCCAGATCAGCACTACATCACGTCCCTCAGCACCACATCTACACAATCCCCTCCAGGGATGGGGACTCCACCACTGCCCCGGGCAGCCTTTTTCAGGCCTTGACAACCCTTTCGGGGAAGAAGTTTTTCCTCATGTCCAACCTAAACCTCCCCTGGCACAACTTGAGGCCACTTCCTCTTGTCCTATTGCTTGTTTCTTGAGAGAAGAGACTGACTCCACCTGGGTCCAGCCTCCTTTCAAGGAGTTGTTGAGAGTAAGATCTCCCCTGCGACTCCTTTTCTCCAGGCTCAACAACCCCAGGTCTCTCAGCTGCTCTTCACAAGACTTGTGACTAGAAGACTAGACCCTTCACCAGCTTCATTGCCCTTCTCTGGACACGCTCCAGCCCTTCAGTGTCTTTCTTGGAGTGAGGGGCCCAAAACCGAACCCCGGATTTGAGGTGCAGCCTCCTCAGTGCTGAGTACAGAGGGACAATCCCTGCCCTGGTCCTGCTGGCCACACTAGTGCTGATACAAGCTAGGATGCTGGTGGCCTTCTTGGCTACCTGGGCACACGTTGTCACATCTTCATCTGGCTGCTGACCAACACCCCTAGGTCCTTTTTTGCTGGGCAGTTTCGAGTCACTCTGCCCCAGCTTGGATTGTTGCAGGGGGTTGTTGTGACCCAGATGCAGGACCCAGCACTTGGCCTTGTTGAACCTCATCCTATTGGCCTTGTGTCCATCAATCCATCCTGTCCAGATCCCTTTGTAGAATCTCCCAACCCTCAAACAGATCAAGACTCACACCTAATTTGGTGTAGCTACAAAAATACGTTTTTTAAACAGAAGTGTATGCAAAGGTACTAACACAGCAGATGCATATGAGTCCCAGTCTGGGATTTCATTGCTGATAATCAATTTCTCTATTTTGTCGCTGCCGTATATCTGCAGTACATGACCCTGAACTCCCTGAGCCCAAAGACATCAAACGCTACTGCTCCAAAATTTTAATTATCAACACATTGGATGAAATGTCGGCGTAAGCTGCTTGTTTGGTGCCAGCTACAGCAGATGCTGACAGCCAGGCTGCATCAAGGAGGTTGGGGACAAGGAATTTAAATAACTTCTTCCTTAAACCCACTGAATCTGGAAGTGTGTGGAGGAAAAAAGGCAGAAAAACTAAACTATCCAAAGTTTCCTCTGTAAGAAAATACCTTGACCTCTCCAAAATCCAAAAACTAGATTTCCTTGATGTACTTCTCTGCCTTTGCTCATATACTGCACTCACACACTCTGCTCTTTCTGGTGAAGTTCTGTGAGGCTTTTCCAACATAGCAATGTGCAGAAGATAGAAAATATGCCATTAAGAAAAAAATACAACTGAAAATAATGTCAAGCAAGATGCCTAACATGTCAGGCACAGGCTGTAGTACTAGAGAGGGGGTCTTCAAAGAGAAGGTAAGGCTTGGATGATGACTTCAGAAAGAAATTAAAATAATTAGTTATCTTCCAAAGTGCACAAAGCAAACTATCTGGATAAAGAATAAACACAAATTCAACTCCTGCCTATTTCAATCCTTATAATACAGACCACCAAACAGAGGTTGTTTTTAAATAAATGAAGCACGCACTCTTTAAACCAACATGTGTCAGAAGGACCCAAAACAGCGACGCAAAAAATATTTGGTAGATTGACTGTTTTGAGGATGAGGTGCCCAAATTCAAGGTGGAAGCAGGTTGTGGCCCCTGGTTTTGCCCATCTCTGTACCTCATTTCCCAGCAAAGCAGAAACACACGCTTCCGAAGCATCGCAGATAGCGGTCAGGTCATGGCCTCCTTCGAGCGCCAGAACGACACGACCCCCGGCCAGGCCCATCAGCTGCTTCGTCAGGTACCCAAAGCCTGCAACGAGGGAAAAAGAGGAAATGCACAAGAAGGGCAAAGGTTGCGGCTGGAATCAGCCTCCTGGCAAAGGATCAAAGCATTACAGAAAGGAATTACATCATATTAAAAAACCACAAGGGATCTGAAAGGACTCAACGCATAATATAAGCCAGGTTGGATTTTAATGCGCTTGCTGCAGAATTCCAGCCACAGTTCCTCAGCCGAGCGCGCCGCAGGATGGATCCGTATCCCCCCCAGGAGCTGGAGTTTATCCCAGGTAAGAGACACCACTATGCTCCCTACCACCCCTCAGCACCCAAAATTAAACATGGCAGGGAATGTCTCCTTTGGACAGAAGAGAAAAGGGTGGAAGGAGACAGCTTTTTGACCGGCTCCGGACAACACAAAGTCAGAGCAGTCACGGGCAAAGGGAAGGGCAAATCAGTAAAATTGCTGCTGGTGTTTTCAGATGCAATAGCAGCATCATGGTGCCCCAGAGATATTTGACATCTAGTTCTTAACAGACGTTTCTTCCCGTATATAATACGCTATAAAAATTCCTGGGGCACCGGAGACTTTGATCATATGACACGCAATACATTTCTACCCTTTAAACAAAACAGAACCAAGCTGCGAGGATTTAAAAAACGTGTCCTCAAAGCAACCTTCCCCCACTGAAAGAAAAAAAAAAAAAAAATCCAAACAAAAGTAAATCCAGGGAATTTCTACCCTCCATCCCTGCTCCCTGCTTTTTGTTCTGCAGTGACCCCTGTGAGTGCCTTTGCAAAGTGGCAAATTAACAGCCAAATAAAAAGATTCACAGCCGAGCCCATAGCCATTTTGCGAGAGTAGCAGAGCATAGGAGCAGGTAAATAAGACCACCTCATTACAAATATTTCTGGATATCTTAAATAGTTTCTCTCCTGTAAATCTATTTCACTTTATTCTTATATAAAGTTTATAGGTTCGGCTACCTTACAAGGTTCTGAAGTTCACTGTCGAGAAAAAGCTTGCTGGTTGAAACAAACTTTTTTTTAACCCTTTTGCAAGAAAAACTGTCTTCTTGACTGACTTCAAAGAAACAGCACCAGATGAACCCTGCATAACTAAGGTGTGTGGGGGATTTCAGTACATCTCCTGCGTAGTGCAAAACTTCACAGATCTGAAGCAAAAAAGAGGCTCCTGTGGGCCTGTATAATTGCTTCAAAGATAGAGAACAAAAATATTTAGTTCAAATTTTAATCCTGGAGGAAGAAATGGACTTTGAGGATTCAGAGCAAGGGGCACTGTTTGCATCTGGCACCGCCTCTTTCTTTGATTTTATATTTAAATAACTAAATTCAGTAGCTGCCTTCTGCCGAGGTACGACTACAAATGAATTGGGAACTTCCTTAAATAAATTATTTGCACTCAAAATTGAAACATGCAACTCTTCAGAAAATGAAGGCTTCAGCCAGATCAAAACATATATGGTGCAGCAACAAAACACATAAAAATTCAAAGGAAAAGGCTGGGAAATTTGCCATTGAAATGAAAGATCTGGAGATGCCAATATGTAAAAACTGCAAATACTGTACTTTAGTCCCTAGGACAGCAGCAATTTACCCCCATTTCGAATCTCTGCTCTGGTAAATTCACAACTTACATTTTGCTGATAGATTATATCCTCCGAGAGGTGTGGGATGGCCTTCCACCGCATCGAAACCAGATGACACCAGCACAACATCTGGGGCAAATTCATTGGCAATGGGCATTACTATCGTTCTGCAACGAAAATTTAACAATGGCAGACATGTTACTTTGGCTCCTGAACAAAGGCAGGAACACTTAAACCATCTTGAACAAACCCGCTATAAAACCTTGTACTATTTTTCCACGGTAGCGAAGCCCGTCTCCTGCTTTTTGACAAGGTGAGAGCTGGCTGAACACCTTGCACTGCAGTACAGTTTTAAAGTTAACTTCCTGTTAGTTTTTCCAGTGAGGTCTATTCATTCCTCCATCAACAGCCTCACAGTTTGATCAAGGAAATAAGCTGTCACATGTTGAGTTTCCCATTTGTGATCGTATTTTGCTTTACAGACAGGGCACGAGGGGATAAGAAGAAAACAAGACAGCATCTGATACAGGCTGCCAAACCACCTGGAAAACTTGTCCAATGGCAACCTCAGTTTGTGGCACTTCTCTCCACGTGCTCCTTCGAAACATCTCCTTTAGCCTTGGCAGAATCTGCAAAGCTATTTATTTTTCCCTTGCTGTACTTATTTACCGTAACAAAATGCCGGGAACGTTGCACGAGGTAAAAAGCTTTAATATGCAAATACCCTACCCAAACATGCCTCTATGAACTCCAGTTTCCCATCCCCTGACATTTTTTTTATTTAAAAAAAAAAAAGGATTCAATTGCTTAGCACTCATAAACTATTGTCTGTATTTAAATGAAACACCAGGTCTGTGTCTGTGATTCCTCTGCAAAAGGCCTTTCCCCTCTGTTTTCTCTTCTTCATTGATTTCCATTCAAAGCCTACATGAGGTTGCAAATACCCCATTTCCCACATTCATACGCCAACTTTGGCAAAACTGGAAAGTCGAGCCACGAGTGAGCAATTGCTTCTTCATCTAACAGCTTCAGCACAAACACGGTACAACTGAAACTGCCATACGGAAAAAAAGTCAAAACAACAGAGCTTCTTAATAAATACAATGAAACATCCACATCTTTTCCTGACTGAGAAAGTCCACTGCAAGCACTCTTGAACGAACATCTCTTTGTGCCATGCACAAGGTATCCACATGCACGAGCTTGATAGTTGTTTTTGAATTTTCCCATTGGGCTCTGATAACTGCAGGAAGCAGTGGCGAGGTGAGGAGGTGCGCAGAGGGTTGTAAATCTCCATCTCAAGGCCCTTTATATAGAGCAACATTTTCCAAATGATGAGCTTTTTTTCCGTAACAAATGTACGCACTGCAACTTGGTTGCATCTTGAGGGCAACCTGATCAACGGTACTTAAGATGACTGTATTTCCCCATTTCCTCATCCTAAGAACATCTACTATCAAGGTTAACTTTCTACAGCATGAATTGAAGCTATTCATATAGCTAAGTGTGAATCTGTAAATACAAGTATCTTTGCATACATGAGAACTTCACTTTTACTAAGTACGGTTGTTATGGGATGCTCCAAAAACCAGAAAGGTCTGTTTAGATTGCTCAGCTGCTATCAAGATGCTAATAAAAATTCACATCTTTCACTACAATGGTGTTAAAAAGTCACAAGACAACTTCTAGTGTCAGCAACTTGTATTAGTCCCAACATCGATCTGAGCTCATGCCATTTTGTTCTCTGCAGAGTTTATTTTGAGTGAAATAGTAACATCTAGCACGCAATGAGTTACTTGCAGCATCGGTCAAACCCATCAAGTAGTTTCCATTGTCACCACTGACCAGGACACTGCAGGTCTGGGCAAGGCACTCAGACAACATGTAGTCCAAACAACAACAACAAAAAAAAAGCCTTCTAGCTTTTAATTTTTTGCCAACTAATTGCCACAGTAACCCAACAGCCTCCTGCAATCTCCCCCGCTGCCAGTCTCGGCACTCAGACAAAGAAACCTATGTGAAAAGGAACTTTTCTTTTTGTTCTTACAAAATTCGAATGAGGAATTTCCATTTTTCCCTCAAACGAGGGAAAAATGACATACACATTTTGATTGCCGTATACATTTGGTCCTCAGGGAGATGATTACATAAGGAAGACAAAATAGCACAGTTTTTGCTGATGACTTTACAGTCAACAAAAATCCGTTTAGTGAAGCCCACAGAGGTTTTAAGCAGAAACCACCTCCTCCACAAAGGACTAAAGCAGCAGTTTTGAAGCAAGTGCATGTGGCAGAGGGTTGGTGTTTTTTTTTCCTGAGCTTTGAAGTAACTGCTGAGCTTTTTAATTTCTAACTGAAGGAAAACTGCTAAAATCATCATTCCCCCCCCACCCTGCCCCAGTTATGATACCATGGGAGCTGCTAGTGCCTCAACTGACATGTGGGATTCACCATAAGCTGGTTGCAGAGAAAGCCCAAACCTGTACTCTCAAGCTGCGGGCATGGTCTGGTTGAAGATGCCCCTGCTCACTGCAGAGCGGTTAGAACTAGATGACCTTGCAAAGTTCCTCGCAACCCAAACCATTGTATGATTCTATGGTCTGTCAGCATCGAGCAACCCACGCAACCTGAATTGATCGTGAGTCCTTGGCTGTGAGACAAATCGTCTGCTAATGGCTAAGCACAAACGCACCCTAGGAATAGCTTAGGAACAGCTTCGGAGTAGTGTCATGGTGCTGGTGATGCTCGGCTGAAGGTCCCTGCACGGTGACCATAGTTCGAAGATACCCTCTAGTGGCAAGGCCAACGCACAGGCAGCATTGTGGGTTAACCATGAACCCTGTTTGCACACATTTTAGGAGAGAAAAAGCAGCCGTTGCTGGTTAGAAGTAAATCAATTGGTATTTGACAATCATTAGAAGAAGCCGTTTTGAGGATGTCCAGAGTTTTCTCCGGTGCAGGACAGGGTGACCTTGCAGCCTTCAACTCCGAGCAATTATCAGTGGTGCTGCAGTAGATTTTTATCAGGTCCCTCAGAGTTTTAAGAAACAAGTGTCACAGGTCCCCTGGCTCGCCCACCCAAGAGGAGCCAGGAGGACAGACAGACAGTCTGTGCCTATGGGATAGTCGCTGCATGCCCATTCTGGACAGAGGCTGTCCAGGAGCTGTGTGCGTGTTCAGGGGCAGCTGGAGAAGTGCTGGATGACAGGGCTGTCTGGATAAATAACCAAATGATGCATCCAGTACCTTGACCATCACAAACCCAAGAGCGCTCTTGAATCCAGACATGAATCTTTTTTTTCAGCCATGACTCCTATGCAGACTCTCAAGGGCTGCTCTTGCTTCTGCCTTTCTCCTGATTCCAGAATGACACCACTACTTCAAAGCCACAGTCCCAGCTCTATTTGATGGTCACAACGTACGTAAGCAACTGTATCTTTGGCCATAAAGCTTGACCCAGAAGGGCCAAAACTCTCCTGCCTCTCAGGACTTGCTTGTTTTAACTTTTTAATTGTAAAAAAAAACAAAAAAAAAAAACCCCAAACAAAAACAAACAAACAAAACTGACGTGAAAATTTAAGATCTGAGCAAGCAAACCACTTTCAAACAATGCATTGCTGAGATTTCATCTGTGGGCAGCGCTTCAGGCACATCCAAACCAGTCTTCTGGTTCTTCGTTTTTGTTGCACTCAGATGAAAAAGCCCCTTTGCTCAGATCCATCACAATAAAGCTCAGTCCCCAAGAGAAAGCAATGATTACACCACAAACAAACCCATGGCTTTGCCTTGGTGACGACACTATAAAAACCCCAGAAAATTAAACTGCTATCAAGAAGGGAGTTTTTTCTGGAACTGGGTCTTTTAGCTAATGGCTAAGGTGACTGTAGTTATTCGCTGAGGAATGAAAGGGTTCGTAACACTGAATATTCATTCAACCCACGCAGAACTTTTCAAAATACAAGGGTTGCCTTTAAATTTCTTCAATTTTAGAGGGTTGTTTTGCTTGCTTAAAATAAAGGAAATCCTTTCGTTCGACTGATCACAGCTAAGCTGCACAGCTATGCAGTAGGCAATACTGATGGCTGCAAACAGCAAAAACTACTGATCACATCCGGCAGTCGTTTGGTGGAAGAGAAAAAAAATTACAATTTTATATCTATTTTCCAGAAGACTGAACAATTTTTAGTCTGTTACTAGCCAATTCAACAATTAAATGCCTAGTGAATGACAGGCAGATTAAAGAATCCTACAGAGGATTTTTTTTTTTTAAATGCTCAATTGCAGCAAGCAAAGCGGTGAAACTTAGAAGGCTGAAGCACTTTTTTCAGAGACTCTTTTCCCCACTGTTGGCCATATATATAGATATACATATCTCAAAACGTTATCCGCTGCTCCTAAGGCTAATCAGCCTCCTGAAGACTCTGGTCTTTGTTTCTCCAAGCAGCCATCTCCACGGTCATTTACTATGTCAAAAGGGATTAGGAGTTTGGGGACGAAATCAGCGTCGGGAGAGCATGAAATCTAAAATACAGAAACAACCGTTCCAGGCAAAACATCATCATCTTCCCCACCTCCCTCTTACTCACTCCTGAACGAGTTTATGGATTGAAGGGAAAAACAACCCCCCCCCCCCATCAAATTGGCTCCTGAACTCATTTAACGCTTCCTGAGCAAGGCAAGAGGAGGGATCTTTCAAGTCTTGGCTTTTGCTTCTGGTTTAGGTGTTTTAAATAAAAATAAAACTAACATGGAATCAAGCTTTAGATGGAATTCTAATTGTGAGGGAGACCTCAGGATGCAGGGAAAAAAAAAATTGTATGAGACAACACAACCGCTTGGAGCATCATGAAAACTTTCTTACAGTAAATTCAGAGGAAAACTCTTGTGGATAATACAATTTAATTTCACTAAGTAACTGCTACTCTCATGTAATAAGGAACTAGCTGCAGTCTTCACATTTTTCCTGCAGCTCTCTCAGCTGGGTTTGCACACTCTGCTTTTGAAAACATTGTGAGGATTTATAGAAGTAAAGATGATTTCTGCTTGTACAACAAGTTAGGGAACAACAGATCCTGGTAAAAAAAAAACAAAAAACCAACAACAAAACCAACCCTGAATTTTACAACTGTTTGTTTCTATAACGACGGAATAACAGCGAATGAATACCAATAACATTTTGATGAGCTAAGGTCTTTTAAAATTATATGCCCTGCATTTTTTGCGTTAAACGTTGAAGACATTTCTGCCTAATCTGTGAAATCTGGATTGCCCACATACTTGGGCGGTGAGTTCAGGCGCGGGACCTTAGCCCAGCGAACGGTCAGCTTCATCAGAATGTCACGTTGTCTCAGGCCGGCAGAGCCGCTGCAGCGATGGGGTGGAGGAGCCCCAGGCTCGCAGCGAACTCCCCAAATCCCTTCCGCACATCTTACGAGCGACCGGGGTGACTCCACCCTGTCCCCCCGCTCCCACTGAAAAAAAAATAAAATAAAAAATCCAGTAATCATGATATCACCCCAACCTCAAGATGGGGCAGCCAGTGATTTCAGCCCTGGGTTATGAAGACAGTAAGCGACAACGTGCATGGCCAGGCTGCTCTCCGCTTCGCATTTTTAACTCTTGTGCTCACTTTTGAAATGGCTCAGTAGTGTTGGTAAACACTAAGGGGTCAGGCAATCCTGCCCAACCCAGCGCTGCACCACAAGCAGCTTGTAGAAGACGTTTGCAGTAGAAAAAAAAAATCACCAATGTGAATTCCGGTCCTTTTTTTCAGAAAGAACAGAACGACACTGAAACAGGTTTTCAGTGTGCGGATGATAGGTTTCAGTGGGATTTCTTTATTCCCTCCTCAGAAGACTAATTTATGAGGACAATTATCTCACTTATTCTTTCATTAGAGCACATGCTTTCATCAAATCGACGCACCAGCTCATCCTGAAACAGAATCAAAAAAACCCCCATGTTGCTTATTTTTCTTCCACTTGTTTTCTGTAGAAAGAGAGCTTTCTTCTCTAAAAGCACACAAGCATGCAAAGAGTTAAGGCTTAAAAAAAAAAAAACCAACAAGAAAAAAAACACACAGAAGAAAAAGTATATCAGTATCTTTGCCTAGCTCAAAGGATTTCCACTGATTCCTCTGCAGACTTCAAAGCCTCACAGTTTGGCATTTGGACTGGTTTGAATTAAAGCTCAGTTCTCCACTGCGAGTTTCCAAGTTCATGGTGAAAATGCCTGCCGCTTCTGGAGTTCATTATGACCAATTTTCTTATCTTTTCTTCATCTTAGGTTTGATCCCCAGCAAATGCAACGTGGCATTCGATGGGGTGGAATAACAAGGTGCTGCCTTGAAGGCATGCATTGTCTCAAGGGGCTAACACAAGAAAAGAATAAAAAAAAGGATATATGACCCATTCCCTTCACTTTCTAACTCTCGGGGGACTATAAATTGCAAACTTCAAAGCGTTATTTTACATTAAAATCAATAGAAAGATTCAGAGGGAAAAAAAAAGTTTTTCAAAGAAGCTGGTTGAGATTTAAAAAGGTCACTTGATAATGTATTATCATGACCAAATTTGGCATAAGATTAAAAAAAAGCTTCCAGTTTAACTTATTGATTGAAGGTGTGCACATGGGACAGGCTATGGGAGGTGCTACCCAGGAGGATGAGTCACAATGTCCCACAGCTTCACAAAACTCCCGCAAGAAGGGCTGTGACTAGCTCCAAAATATGTTCCCCAAATAGCTGCAGTCTCCAGGCAAAAAGACACCAGTGCCTGTTAAGGAATGGCTGCAAAGGTCTTACTGTGCAGGCTGAGCAATTTTCCAGGAGCCTTGAAACTCAAATAATATTTAATAGCAAGTGTGTCACTCTGTCGCAAGCTATGGGTTCTCTTTTAATGAAGAGATCCGTCTTGTTGACTGCTGGGATAAACAGACTTCCACTTTGGAGGAAAGTGCTGCTTTCCTGTAACAGGAATAAAACATCGAGACAAATGACAGTTACTTGACTAGATGTTATTTTAAATTGTACACACTCTTTGAAGGCTTTTTAATGGCAGGCTGAAGAGTAAAAGCTCTTTTTGCTCAGCAGAACGGACTATAAATAAACGCACAGCGAGGAACAGAAAATAATGCTACTCCACGAAGGCGATATTCCATCTGCCTGTTGCCAGAAATTTGCATCCCATGTTTTGGCAAGTGTGTGTCTCCCTGAATTTATACGGGGTAGTTGCCAGAAGTGCACTAAATCTGGCTGGAGGATGCAAAAACACTTCAACCTGTAATTGTTAAAAAAGATGCCATTTGGAGAGGAGGGATCCACAGCCCCAGGGAGGCAGGGGGTGGAACAGGACAGTCTATAAGAAAAACAAAGCCTATATATCCAGCAGGTCAAAGAATTATATTCGTTCTCCTGGAAAGAGCATCAGAAAGGAAAGCGTGGTCTCACACTGGCCTCTATTCACTACAGCTTTACTTTCAAGGTCTCTACCCAAAGACCTGCCTTCTCTTCATCTTGTTATTCTGTTGCTTCCGTAGTTAATTTTAAAACCTTCCTTTTCCCATTCCCTGCAAGCTCTGAGAGACAAACGCACCACTGCAGGCTTGCAGCGAGTCCCCCAAACGCCAATGATGTACAATCGCCCTTTTGCGGTATTTTGCCCATTAGCTGCTCAGAGCAGCAAGATGATGTTCAACCCAGGCTCTTGCAGTGCTCCTGTAGGGACACTGCTCAGAGAGACCACAACCTGTGTGTGCAGTACCATAGGTCAGCTTAATGTCTGTTTTGCTTCACGCATCTCTTCTGATGATGCTGATATAAGGAGGAAAGTAAGGACCAGATCAAACGATTCCCTGCAGATACTTCTGTGTGATCCTCACATGCTTCTCTGAGCAGGACGATAAGATCAGCGGACAATGAACAAGTGAGTCAACAAGTGGTTTCATCCTCTGCTCCATTTGGAGGCTGAAATGATGTCAGTTTTTTGGAGCACGCTTGAATACACCTGTAGAATCCAGTACAGCAGTTTATATCTGGCTTTACTACTACTGCTAATCAAGGAGGATACTTCAGCAACACATTAATTCAACTCCACAGCTTTCTTACCTCCATTCACACTCTGACAATGAGTGATGAATAACAGTTAAATAAGAGATGGTTGTATTTTTAGTCATAACACACAGCACGCTTCTTCTGAGGAGACACCAGAACCCCGTAAGAAAAGCAAACACCCATCAGTTTGGTCATTTTAAGTTCCAGTTGATTGGAACAAGCATATTTGGTATCTTGAGTGAATAATAGTAAAATACAAAGTTTATCCAAACAAGGTCATGTCACTCGGGAGCGAGCAGTAATTTGCAAGCAGAACTCTTTTGGGAGAGGGGCTGCATGGCTAACTTGCCCAGAAGTCAGGTACCATTGTCTGCAGGGCAGTGATGATGTCTCAAGCCTTGGGGCAGCTGCGCTCCCAAGTTTCAACTCATGATGACTTGTTATAAAGGTTTTTTGGGTTCCCAGCCCCACCCAGGTGGGTTTACCCATAGAAATATCCACCTCAAAGAGGGAAAAAGATTTTTATCCTGAACCAGAAGCACTTACTCCTATCAGTTGACATTTTACATTCACGCACCAATCAGTGCCGAGGAGTGAATGTCAATCTCCTAATGCCCACAGGCACACCTCTTATGGCCAGAAACACACTATATACTTAATTCACCTTTCTTTTTATAATAGTACTCAAAAACTAACTGCAACTAGATGTAAATCTTGCATTTCTACACTTAGCAAGAGAGAAGCTTAAGAGTAAGGAGGACTGCACAACGAAAAAGAAACCCAGGTCAGGTGAAAAATATGTTTGTAAGATGAACACTTCAGTATTACCTGAAAGCAGTTAAGTATTCCGTGTCCCCCATCGGTGGATCAAGGCCACCAGTAAAGGCCATATTAACGTTGAAACCAACTCCTGCTCCTGTGCCAACCTGAAAAATGGAGATGGTACTTTAATCACACATACGGAAACACTGGACTCTGGCAACATTTCTGCTGTTTAAATATTCTTCTAGTTGAATATGGATTTTGACTTGACAATTCAGTGGTAATGAGGTTAATTTTTCCCTCTGAACCAACTTAGTCCCTAAACCAAGAGTGAAATAAAAGCTACTCCATGCTTTGATCTTCATGGGAGCTGTAGACCACAGGCATTTGACTGCTGCTCACACAAAACCCACCTCAGCATTAACTGGGTCCTCTTTCTCTTTTGCAGAAGAGTGTGTTACATACAAATCTGATTTCAGCTTTATTCAGAAGCATATTTTATATTACATTGCAGTTGCAAGATGAGGAAAATACCCACAGGTTTAATCAGAGCGAGCTCCCCCTCTGCTGGGGAAAAATATGATTCACAGAGAAGAGATTTTCATTGTTTGAGGGACATGTGGGTGGTAGTTTTAAGTCCATCCCCATCTTTACGCATACGGCAAACATTCCTATGTGCCCTTACTGCAAAGGGGGAAAACTGAAAAATAAACCATTTTGTTTGTCAACAAGCAGGGTCAAGTTTTCCCCATCCATATTGAAAACCAAAGCCTCTGGTTCAGTCCTTTCATCAAGTGGGGACCTCGTAGTTGCCTGAGGATGCAAGGGAGCTGGGCAGTATCTGCTGCCCCACTGCCTGTTGGCAGTTCCACACAGGGCTGTGAGCTCCTACACACATAGTTCAGTTTTTATGAGGGTTTTTTTAGGTCTTTGTATATGAAGAAAAAAAAAAAAAAGTGTGTTATAAAATACACAGCCAGGTAACTCAGGACAGATGAAGCTGCAGGGCTATTATTGCACATTATCTCCTGCATTGGTGCAAATACTGCTGGTAGAAAACCAAAGGGGGTCCATCCATCCATGGTGGGTTTAACTGAATTTATTTATCGAATTTATTTTGTATTCTTTATTTTATTTGGTATGGAACAACACACCTAAAAATTAGTATAAATGGTTAAATACAGAGTGGATGGTGTAGTTTAGTGTTTCCCTGCAACGTTAGATATTTTGTAAGACAGATTATTAAGGGCTCAGTAAAAAAGTAGGTCTGTGACCTTTGCGCAGTGCTGCTGCTCATACACTGCAAGAATAGTGCACAAACAGGGTGATTGAGCAGTACTGAGCAGTAACATGTTATGTTTAAGTTTCTTTACAAAACAAAATGGAAACATCGATGTTTGCTGAATGGGGAAAATGTAAAATTGCCGGGGGAAGAACTCCAGGAGTTTTCAGCTGTACCCTCGAGTGCCTCAGAGCACACAAAGCTGAGGATTTAATATCAATTCCCTTTGATAAATCACTCTGAAAGGACAGTATTTCTTGCCTAGAAGGAAAGGAAGGCAGCGATGGATATAGCAGCATAGAGAGTTCAGGGAGAAAGGTCTCCCAGCTTCACTGGCACAACTGTTCTGCTGCAGGCTTTCAGGACAGCACCAGGAACTGGTGGATTTAGTCCAGTAGAATTAGCGACCAGTGATTACGTCACACCGTTGGCGCCATGCAACGTGAACACAGCAGTGGTGGTGAGCGATGGCTGGGCAGGGCCAGGAGGAGGGAAGATGGATGGGCTCCAAGGCTGTGCCAGGAAACCTAAGCAGTGGTGGCACAGCCATGGACAATCTGTTCCTCCTCCATCTAAGAAACAACTTAGGCCTATAAGGAGGAAATCTGAGAAGTACCTGGACTGCTGGGACAGCTGGCAAAGAGCTCCTGTGGAACAGGCCATCCCGTATGGGCTGGAGGGCCTAATTGCATTGACTCATTTTCTACTCATTAGCCAAGGCATGCACTTTCCTGCCAGCTTGCAGGGCAGGACACAATGCCCACAGCTGTCAGGATTTGGACGAGAAGGCATCAAATGCATGGGCCTGAGCGATGCATCCCCAAAGGGGCACTAACAAGCCTGAATGTGGGAGTGGTGGCAAGAGCTTTTCTCCAAGCTTTGCCTGGTGGAGGCTCCCTGAGATTTTTGGGGGCACCTGAGTCACAGCCCTGAGCAGGTTGTCAGACATGGATGGATGCTACATTGGTCCATGCTCTTACCTCATCGGGAGCACCACTGCCTGGAAAGAAGTTCCCATCATCGTAACGATGTAGTGAAATATAAAGAACGTTTGGATCATTGTAGAAAGCTTGCTGAGTACCGTTCCCGTGGTGGACATCCTGCAGGGACAGAGATTGTATTGTACAAGGGAGGTCAGTGTCTTAGTGAAAATGCAGATTAAAGCCATCAACTTGGGATTTGGAGAGGGTTTTTTTTGTGCTGTTGTGCTTCGTTTTCTGCACTTCTCTGATCTAGGTGAAGTTTATCTAGTTGGAGTTTATGGCCCATGAGAGTAACCTGCTTTGCTGGCTTCAGGTTACCCTCCTTGTTTAACACACAGGGTAATCACAACCTCAAGCATCTATCAAAACAGAGGATCAATTTACTCAGATGGAGAGAATTGGAGAGACTCTATTAGTTACCCCAAATCTGCATCTTTAATCGGTCTGTGGGGTGACCACTGATACAAGTGCCCAGCAAAGGCGTGTTGGACCCAACAAAGTTAAATGACACAAATCCATCATCCAGATCCTCTATTTCATTGCTACTTGGTGCAGAAATGAGGCCTATAACAGGACCAGTATTCCAAATGTCCCTTCCTGACATGAAAAGCAGTTGGCACGAAAAGGTTCTCCATCCAGTAGGTCAAAGACAAATACATCCAAATTTGAGGGTCTTACCCACGGGAGATTTGTGGCAATATAATCAAAACTTTTGGCCAATATCCAGCAACTTAAATGCCATCAGAGCCACATAAATATCTTTTAAAATCTATTTAAAAAAATAAATCTATTAGCCACATTTTTACATCTATACACTGTCATGACAAAATCCCAAAGAAGCTCTTTCTTGACTCTGCTGCACTGTCTGTATTTCACCACCGTGTTCCCATTCAGAGATGGCTTTTGACCACCTGCCCATGAGCCCGGAGGCTGCGCTGCCCTGGAGGCACTGAGACCACCTCGCCCAATGGCCAAGCCGTGCCAGATGGCACATCCCTCTCAGTAACCCATCCTCCTGTCTTGAAAAGAAAGCTGGGATAGTGCATAACAGTTAAGATCAAAACCTTCTGAAAAAAATAACCAGAACCCAGCATGGTTTGCAGTCACCTATCCTTGAGACAGTGTTATAGGCATCTTAGAAAGCAACTGCTTACTATTTACAAATTTATTCTGGAAACTATGGACCCTCTAATAATGTCTTCCTTTATTAAAACGCTTTAATGAGAAAAAAAACAAAACAAAAAACTCTAAAAAGTAAATTTTGGCTTGCAGACCACAGGTGACATGTTTTTCACTAAGTTACAAAACCAGGGTTGCTCTTGCAAGAAAAAACAGCAAACAGGAAAATCTCCACCTGCTCTCCTGAAGGGTAAGAACCAGCATTTACTCACCCAGTCCACGATAAGGATTTTGCTAACATTCAGCCTTTGCTGGAGCAGCTTGGCTGCGATGGCCACGGAGTTAAAGTAGCAGAAGCCCCTGGAGGAGATGAGCAGGAGGAGACAAGAGGAAAAGGAGAGGTGTTAATCTTAGGTTTCCTTGGTCACGATGCATCTATCATCTAAATACAATGCAGTAGGAAGAAAGTTCTTCTGCTCTCTTTTTTCCTCCCTGGAAGATGCACAAGTGCTCCACAACACAGCCGCGCAGGTGTCCTGAGCTCTCTCTGGAAATGGGGAATGTTTCACACTTGCTCAAACCCACTGCAATGAGATCCTGTTTGGTGACCACGAGACCTCCAGCACTGGGTGCAAGGGAAGGGGACAGGAGAGGACATGGCATGGGGGAAAGGAAGGGCAAGGAAAAAACTTTCCTATGAGAGTGCCAGAGTCCTGGGCCAGGCTGCCCAGAGAGGTTGTGGAGTTTCCTCTGGAGAGATTCCAAACCCGCCTGGATGTGATCCTGGGCAACCTGCTCTGGGTGTCCGTGCTGGAGCAGGTGGGTTGGATGAGATGATCTCCAGAGGTCTCTTCCAACCCCTAACATGCTGGGATTCTGTGTGGCCCAGGGCTGGAGCAGATATGCTCAGAGAGGCCTCAAAACGCTGGGTCATGGGGACCTCAAGACTCATCTCCCACCAAAGAGTACTAAGGCACCCAAAACATGAAACTTCAGCACATGTTAGGCCAGATCTTCAAAGCCAATATGATTTACACACAGGACCCTGATTTGAGAACAGTCCAATGGCAAAACTCCTGCTACATTAAACACGTGCAAGAAGTCTGGCTTCAGCTGTGGCTTTGTGAAGTGTTTTCACTCTGACACTCTCCTAATTCACTGCTGTGACCCCAGGACACGGTTAGGTTTGCTATGCATACCATTGGACAAGCCATCAACATCTAATTTAAAACCATGTGCAAGAGTAAAGCAAATAAAAACATCAGGGCTTTTTCAAAGCACTACTGTAACGCTGATTCTTGCTAAAAAATACCCAGTTGAAACCATGAAGCAGGACTTTGCCCTCTTCCAGAGAATTACTGGGAGTTTTGAATATAACACTGCCTTGCATACCAATAAGCAAGAATTTCTTTACTGATAACCTAACGAACCGCCTTTTCAGCCTAGAGAAGAGAAGACTTCGGGAGGACCTTATAACTGCCTTCCAATACCTGACCGGAACCTACGGGAAGGCTGGACACTTTTCATAAGTGTCCAGCGATAGAACAAGGGGAAACAGTTTTAAGATGAAGGAGAACAGGTTAATACTGGATCTTAGGAAGAACTTCTTCAGTACAAGGGTGGCGAGACTCTGGAACAGATTGCCCAGAGAAGCTGTGGATGTCCCCTCCCTGGAGGTGTTCAAGGCCAGGTTGGATGAGGCCTTGAGCAACCTAGTCTAGTTGAGAGGCATCGGACTGGATGATCTCTGAGGTCTCTTCCAATCTAAGCCATTCTATGATTCTATGATTTAATTTCCAGCCTGCAGAACACACAACGGACAAACACTGAGGCAAGCTGATAAAGCACAGAAGTGTACTTACATGGGTGTGCTCTCTTCTGCATGGTGACCCGGAGGCCGGACAACAGCAAATCCATTCTACATGCAAAAAAGTAAGAAAATGAAGAAGTCAGACAGAAAGGAAATTTTATGGCACAAAGATGGATGTGGAGCTTGCAGCCAGAAGCGTTAATTCCAAGTTGGAACTACGTAGCTGTTCTTGATGGTTTTCTCACAAGCAGTGGGTGAACCTCTCACTCATTTTGGAGGGAGGAAAGAAGAATTTTATGGAAACTGGTTGGTACAGCACTTCCTCCCACTCAGGGAAAAAAAAAAAATGCTGCATGAAGTCACTGAAACAGCCAATGAGCTGGCCCAGCTGAAGGCAACAACAAGACCTTCAGATAATACTAGAACAGTGATTTCATTTGCTGCTCTGGTTTCTTTCCTCCTTTTAATCGGTGCATAAGAACATTCACCAGGAGTCTGCTGTTCACTTGCTGATATCCTCAAAGGTTTTTATGACTAAAGCCAGATGGTGCCATTAAAATAAAGCTAACTGGACCTCCTGTGTAACATAGCCCTGAGCCGAGTCCTGTACACAGCCTATATCAAAGCCAAGTGTTATTTTCATACCAACCTTCAGTTCTCCCGTGGCTACTTTGAAAACAAGCTCAATGACACAGCCCACGGCCAGGCGAGCAGCACCAGACGAGTGAACTTCATTCCAAATTGTGTCACTGTCAACCTAATGGAGACACACAGGAACCATGTTTAGAAGCACTGAGGACAGCCAGGAAACAGAGACCTACATTTTATAAAGAGCTTATTTATGTATTAAATCATAAATGCATTAAATTTAAATGCATTAATTTTAAACACATTAAATTGCAGAACTGATCTTGGCAGGGCTGGGATTCCACTGAGGGCTGTAACCAGTGTCCATCGAATCAAATGACCCTCAAGATATGATTGTTTGCATCAGCTCTGCAGTGCTAAAGGGTCAGAGAGGCAATGTCCACATCTCAAGCACCGTAAATTTGCAGGTGTTTCCTACCAAAACCACGGTATCAAAATTTCACTTTAATTGTTGGGGGAAACTGATCCCAGATGAAATAAAAAGATTTACAAAATTATTCAATGATTCTATAAAAAAAAACCCCAACAAACCAAAACACCACAAAGATGGATGTTAAATAACGGACGCTTAAAAGTTGCCTGCCCAGGACTGCCAGGGTAGAGGTTACGCTGACAACAGTTTTCCTGGGGAACCACAAGATTAACCCTGTCTCATCAACAGACAACAGACCTTCAACATTTAGCTGCTGAACATGGGCATCTACTTCATCTCTAAGTATCTGAAAGGACCACCACCCTCTATATTTTCCCCCTGAAAATGTGCAAATAGCCCAAAGGCAAGGCATGGCATTCTGCTGACATCCCCATGTCATTGCTACACAAGATCACATCCTAATTTAAACAAAAAATGAGAAGTCTTGGCTTTTATGAGACTCATCCCAACAACCGTTCAAAGACAAGATTAGTTTGCAGCTACCTGCTGAAATGCCTGATCCTTTTTTTTTTTTTTTCATTGCCATTCAGTCACAACTTGGCGGAGAACAGCAAGGGAAGGACGGCTCCCAGAGGTTCTATCTCCAGGCCAAAGCTCTGCACCCCTGGCTGTCTTGCAGGTAGTGATGAAAACCAAGCTGGTTTGCTTCTTGCCAGTCACAGCCACTGCAAAAGTCAAACTGCTGGGACTGTCCCATGTCAGGCTAGCTTAGCTCACTGGGAACATCATAGGATAGAGTCATGAAATCACAGAATAGAACAGCTTAGGTTGGAAGGGTTCTTAAAGATCATCTAGTTCCAACCTCCCTGCCATGGGCAGATACACCTCCTATGAGATCAGTTGCTCAAAGCACCATTAAACCTGGCCTTAAACACATATAGTGATGAAGCATCCATAACTTCCCTGGGCAACTTGTGCCAGTGTCTCACCACCCTAAGAGTGAAGAACTCATTCCTAACTTCCCATCTAAACCTCCCCTCTTTCAGTTTGAAGCCATTACCCCTCATCCTGTCACTATATGCCCTTGTAAAAAGTCTCTCCCCAGCTTTCTTGTAGGCCCCCTTCAGATACTGGAAGGATGCAATAAGGTCTCCCTGGAGCCTAAATAAACGTAACATTTCTCCATGTGAAGGATCACCAGCTATTTTGCACATATTACTCTGTGCTGAGCACATTCCTGGAAACAATGGCAAAGGAGAAGGGAAGAAGGAGATTATTTGTTTTGTCTGGCATCCAGTCTGCTCACTGAGCTGTGGGGAGTTGCGAGTCACCGCACAGGAGATTGATCCACCTCCTTCATGGCTGTGCTAAATCCAGTGGAAATCATCCCAGGCCTGTTTATCAGGGATGGCTTCTGCCAGCATCTGCCCTGAGGATGCTTTTAAAGTCACAGTAAACCAAGAAAGCATTTGGAGAATAACCAAAAAGCCATTTCTGTGTGGTAATGCTGCCAATAAATGTCCATTGTCTCAGACTCTGGTGGAAAAGCCCCACAGTGACTACTTGTGGTATGAGGGGTCCCCTGGACTCCCATAAATTTGGGCAGTAACATGGGAAAGGAAGTACAACGATGTCTGAGTTAAGCACGATACCTCCCTGAGTCCTGGATCAGTACTGCACAAGTGCACGAGATGGGATTGATCTGACCGTGTCCCTCTGAAAGCCCTCAGCTTCTCCTCCCCACCAAACAGCACATTAGTGCTCTGCAAGAGTCCAGCTTTGGTCTCCTCAACAGCAGTTCCCTGAAAATGTTACCGGATGGTCAATCTGCTTTGCGACCAGGATGACACTGCTACGTACCCTCAGGGGATCCAGTAGTCTTCATCCTCAGACCCTCTCTCCCCAGTATCTGTGAGTGGGAGATGCTCATGGCGTAAACAAACAACAGAGAACATCTAGTCACCTTTTGCTAAGAGCCAACCACCTCAGTGCCCTCAGTCTCACTGCTCAAGTGAGATACAGCTGCACCATGCAGTATGGGCTGAGCACATCTAACCCACCTTTGAGCATATCTAACCCATCTTTCTTGGTCTTGAAAGAAAATGCTGCAGGACATCAGTAGCTAAAGGCTTCCCTCTCTGCCCAGCCACAGTAAGCACCAGGCCCCATTCACAGATGCAGAATTTCAGAGTGCCATCTTCATTCACCATGAGGCACCAGAGGAAGGGCAATACAAAAAAATCCAACAAAACCAACAAAAATTCACATGTCCTAAGCATGGCTTTACCTATTGGACCACAGACTCTAGGATCTACTCCGACGTCTGTTTGTGCCAGCCTTCCCTATAATGCATGCAGAAGTCACCAGACTGAGCCAAGCACTAGCCATGTTCAGGCCCTTTGATGCCTGCAGAGACCAGGCTGTTGCTGGCAGCATTTCAAGAAGAACGAGGAGGACAAGACAGAGTGGTTTTAAAGAGTTATTTCTGTAGAAAGAGATCAAGTCCTTAGAAAAAAGTATTCCACCTGTGATTTAGAAGCCAATTTCAAGGACACTGCCATACTCTGACACTCAGCTCCCCAGCAGGAAGACGACTGGATCCAGAGATGTCCGCTGCCACCCGCAAGCTCTCCACTGCCCCATCTCATGTGCAAACATCTCCAAGATAACGAGTTAACACCCAGCCACCTTCCCTTGAACGGATGTCTGGAGACCACTGGGCCCTAATCCAAGGCAGCACTTCATCATCTGTGTGATTCGAAGTGTTTGAACAGTCCCACTGAAGTCATCAGCGCTCTGCAGCAGGGGGGCGTAGACTCTACTATGGTGGAAAATGTTATTAATGTGGTCCTGAGATGTACTGCTCTCCGTCTCTGAAGCTGCTGCTGTTTGGTGCAAAGGCTGCTGTTGACCCTTCCATCATTCCTGAATTCTGAAGTTCATTATAAGGAAGACGTTATTTGGCTTTCCCTGCCTAGAAGCTCTTTGATGTAACTGCCATCACAGGAGTTGTTGCTGGGACAGCACATCAAGCCTTACCATCTGGAAGGACTTTACGGCGAGAGGAAGCATATTTCTTGCCTTTTGTTGATCCAACAGCATATACTTCTCTTTTTTTCTCCAAAGCTAGAGGATACAACTGTGTCAGAGATACTAAGTTTTACACATCTGCCGCTGTTGGATGAGGAGTGGGTTGTTCTGGTCAGCACACTTGTCTTCTAGAGAATAATATTAATGCCTTGCTCGTTCTAATAAAGAAGATGCCATTCCTGCTAGGTCAGCCTTTAGGAGACAGCTCCTTTAGAGGGAATTCAGTGCCTGGGACTTGCTGCAGTCTCTTAACCTTCTCAGCATGTACCATTATTAGAAAATGACGAGGGGATGCAGAAGAGGAAGGGTCAACAGCTTGACGCAGGGTCTCTTCTATGAGGAACATCTAAGATTTTTTCAGGGAGAAAGCCAAAAATTTTTCCTTCCTTATAAACTCGCAATCTTTACTAATATACACAATGAGGTTCCTACTCATGTCGTATGCTCCACCACACACTGATGCACAGCCATTTCAAAATGAAGTGTCTTATAACTGGTTTCATTATTTCAATCTTTTCTTTAGCTGAAGAGCTATGCAGATGAAAAATAAAGCCTGGAGACAAGCTGCAGCACAGCTCCAGACGCTGCTCTTCCATCCTCACTGCTCATCCTCGCACTCACGTGACAGCAGCACACGCCCATCTGCGCTGCCACATCTCCAGATGCAAAGCACCGATTAAATAACCGTGCTCACATTTTGTTCTTCTAAGACCTGCTAACTAGTCCCTTCTCATTTCCATTCCACAAAGTTGCCTCTGCTCTGTGGTAACGCACTTAGATTGCACAGGTGAAGATTTTTATATGCCCTAATCAAGACCTTACAACCAAAAATAGAATAACGTATTCTGAAAGAGATCAAAATCAACCAAAAATAGAATAACGTATTCTGGAAGAGATCAAAAACATTTTTTAAAGCCCTAGAGCTTTAGATATTTTTAGAACGTGCACAGAAAAAGAAAATACTATACCTGAAAGAAAGAAAACGTTATTAGCAATCATCAGATCAAGTCTTTGAGTGTTTTAAACAATTTGGATGTTGGAACTGTTTTGCAGATTTTCAAAGCTCGAGCTTCTTTCTCCAAAAGCTTCTTCTAATTATCCTGGATTAGGTAAAGTTCTGGTGCATATAAGTCATACATTAGGAAAAGAGCAGGTGCTGCAGAAAAGCAGAGGTAACGTCTTAAGTAAAAATGCCACACGCTGCACTTGCAGATACTGTGAAAGATAAGCAGGAATAAATTACTGTTGCTTAAATCAGAGCTCCCATCTGTTGATATAAGTGCTTCTGTGCTTTCTTCCTTTCCTGCTACAACAAGATGTCTGCAGATGCGAGAATGTGAGCGATGTGAAGCCTTCCCCGCATCAAACAAATCGATGAGGAAAAAACCCAGATTGACAAGATTTTTTGTCCGAGCACCAGGGAACAAAATTACCCCTTTTTTCTGATTGATTCTGAGACACTGCGATACAGTTTTTAAAGAGAGAGTTTGAAAGGTTAGGAGATGAAACTAGTTGTTCTGAACATTTTCTGATCCTGCACTCTCTTTATCTTCCTTCGTCTGCCTTGCTGCTAAAGCCCAAGCTCCAGACTTCATCCTGGTGCTTACCACCTCTTCAAGGTCTTCTCCCCCATCAACTGCTCTGCATCGCCTTTCAGATTCATTTATTTATTTCATCTATGTAACATCCCCTATGGAAGAGAATTGCCTTGTTTAATTGTTTGCAGAAGGAGGACTTAGTTTCAAACTTTCCAGCCCATAATTTCATCTGACACCTTCTGCTCCAGAGTTATAAGGAACAACAACCATTCAGCTTTCACCTGCTCCAGGCCAGTCCCCCTCCGGCCCAACGGCACTATTTGGCATCCAACACGGAATTTAATGTGTTACATCACTATTACATCACTATTTAGCTTCTCATTATTGTGGCACCATGTTTCTTTGCAGGCAGCTTTCATTTTAAAGAGCCCAAATAAATTTAATACCATCAGCAAAGCACACTTGCTTATGACCCATCCCCTGCATTGCAACATTTTGGTGAACGCACAGATTCCTCAAGGATTATAGTTCTGACCACTATTTCCTATCTTCTAACCAGTCATAAATCCAAAAGAGGACTGGTCCCACCTTATTCTACTAATTTTTGAAAACTGTGGATTTGTTTGTAGGGGTTTTTTGTCTGGGTTTTTTTGTTTGGTTTTTGTTTTTTTTTTTCCTTTTTGGCATCACATTTGCCTCTGGAAAGTGTTTGGCAGACCATTATCAAGCTCTCCAGGGAAAATCTTCCTTTGGAAGCAGCAGCCAGCTGGAAAGCTGTCTAGTGTTGTGGTGAGCTGAACGCCAAGACCCACGAAGCATCCCCTAGATGGCACTTATCATTAAGTGACAAGGTCAGAGATCACTAAACCTCTGCTGAAATAAATCCCTTCTCCTTCAAACCTGGGCTACAAACCAGTCGTACTCAAGATGAGGAGGGACTCTTTATCAGAGAGCATAGTGATAGGATAAGGAGTGATGATTTTAAACTCCAAGAGGGGAGATTTAGACTAGAGAGAAGGAACAAATTGTTGACACAGAGTGTGAGACACCAGCCCAGGTTGCCCAGAGAGGTGGTCGATGCCCCATCCCTGGAAACATTCCAGGTGAGGTTGGATGGGGCTCTGAGCAACCTGCTCTAGTTGTAGATGTCCCTGCTCACTTCAGGGCGGTTGGACTAGATGGCCTTTGAAGGTCCCTCCCCACCCAAACCAGTCCACAATTCTATGATGTCCTACAGGTGCTCTGATCACCACATGCACCTGATGTTCTTTCACCATCAGGAAAATATTTGTCAGTAGGAAGTGAAAGGAGCCCAAACAAACTTCTTAAAGCACAACGGCTGCCTCTCCAGAACCTTCTCAACTTGTAAGGAAAAGATAAAACAGAGGCTGATAAGTGCTCAGTGATGAGGGATGTTCTGCCAGCCTGGCAATTTCAAACAGAGGAGAGTCTAAATAAAGCTCCATCACTCAAAAAAGATGTATGGCCACCTCACAGCCTGAAAATCGCCTGTCAAGCAACTGCAGAAAACCACTCCTTAAGCTCTCTTATTAGAACAATTTGAAATAATTTCATTATACCACAACAAGCACTCAACATCCCAGTAGCCTTCACATGCTGAAACTTCTCAGATTTACATTACACCTCCTGTTGCACTAAAATTCTTCAGAACTGATGTTTTACACTAGGTTCTGGGGTTTTCTTTAATTTATTTTTTTTTTCTGATTTCCTTGAAAAAAAAAAAATACACGCCTGTCAAAAATCTCTCGTCATCCTCTTTGGTGCAGAAAATAATCTAGTTTTCATACTGCTACTGAAAAGCATGACCTCAGCTAAGATCCTACTACAGGGCTTCTTCCAACCGTTTCCCATAGCAAATCAAATCAAGAGCAACTTGTCTCTCAGAACTGGCACACTAACAAAGACAACAGTTTTCCCCCTACTTCTTCCATAAACAGACTACGCTGCTAAGCCAGCCTCCTGGACTACTCTCACACTTCGAAAGACAGCGAAAAACAGGGTTGAAAAGACCTTGTGAGATCACCGTACATCTTTCCTACCCCAAAGGAGACAGTCAATGCGTAAACTTATCCAGGGCACGTATAAAGCACTTAATAAGCTACAGTCAATCACTCTGTACTGTGGCCTCATCTTCCCTACAAATACAGGGCTGGGGCGTGTATATGAATTAGAAAGACAGCCCAAAAGCAGTGAAAATAGAGTTTTCTTGCACCAGCCATGAAGTACACAAATAGCCAGCACTGTATCCCAAGGGATAATTGGGGAGGGAAAGGTAAAACAACAGCCGTTTCAATGAAAAATTAAAAAGTCACATTGTTGATTACTATTAAATTACTGGTTTTCAAAAGCTTTTCCTAGAAAACACGAAAATTGTCTGTTAGGATTGCTAAACACTGTCAGCATGTGTTTTAGTTAATATTTAAGAGCCTGTGGAGACAACTAGCCAGCAATTTGACTGCAAACACTATCTTTATTCCAAGGGTATCGATAATACCAGCACTCTGGCGTTTCCTGCCTTGATTTAAGATTTAATGCAAGACTTCTGGGGCCACGCTAGGCTCAGGCGCTGTCTCTACTCGTTACCATTCAGTCTTCATTTGCGAATGATAATTTTTGCTTTGAATGGCATGCCTGACTGCAGGGCAGAGTAAATCCAAACCTTTTAAACTCTAGCCAAAAATTTGCCATGAATTAGGAGACTGCAGCATATTTACAATACAAAATAAAATATCTCCGCGAGTGCTCGGCAGTGGTGGTATGAAAAAACGCCGATTATTCTTTTTCTTTATTTTTTTTTTTTTTCTCCGACGGGATAATTTTCAAAGCAGCGATTTTGCAAAGACTCAGGAAGAAAACAATTTTGTTTCATTTCCATAACAGAATCCAGACCTCTAAATTCAACCTCACGAGCTACAATTATGCACAAGAACAACCACTGTGACTTTTTTAAACACAATGCCTTTTATTGTCTCGTCTCATTCTTTTCCCTTCCTGTTTGCCGCGATTTTCTGTACTGTCACCCTCCACAGAAACTTTAGAGCAGAAAGCCTGACTTGAAAGGAAAACTTTCAAGTTTTCAGGCTTCAAAGGAAAACAACGACGCAAACCTTCAGCACAAGGTATATTGAATAATATTTGAGTGTTGTTTTCAGCCTTATGGGATCAAACAACAACAAAAAAAATCTTTTCATTATATGGAACCTTGAGAAATGAAAACTAATGTTCATCTCTTCTATGACAGATGGAGGGGTATTTTATTCACCTCCTTCAGAATCCGCATGTGATTGTCCTGGGGCTCGAGAAACGAAGCGTGCTAAATATTGAAGACTGCAAATCCCTTGTGCTGTGAGACACTTCATTCAAGGACAGTAATGGAGCCCAGACACAAATGCTGCAATTTACTATTTAGAGCAACTTCCCAAATATCGTCCTTTGATATCGCTATTTTATTAATATGTTTTCCACCTGCACGAGAAGGCAGGTGGCTCTGAAATACGAATACTGAAGATGAAACACCTACGCAGCACAAGCAGCATGAAAAGCGAATCTTGCTTTCTCTGTTGAAAGCATTTTCGGATGCAAGGGTTTTTTTCAAACATAGTAACCTCTAAGCCATTAAACATCACTGTCTGGGAAATGAGGTTTGTCGTCCTAAAAGTCAGAGACGAAATATGCCTATGAATGTCACACACACTTCGGCTCTACAAAACGGTTTCAAAATCTTCATGCTGCTTTTGAAGAAAGGCACGCGAGGCCGTCGCTGCGACCCCACACCCCAGGCAGACCCTGTTTATGGGTAACATCTGGTGGCAATTACCCACTCGATGGAATGCAAAGCAACAATTTTTGTTACCAATGGGACTGGAAGAACAAACAGGACATTATTTACACATTAAAGAGAGTACTCACCCCGACACCACCGCAAGGAAGCCTGACGAACATCGACGTTAGAGAACCTGCAGGAAAAAAAGAACACAATGGACCCTATAAGTCAAAAAGTCAAAATTCACCAGATTTTGGTCCTGTTTTATGGCAGTGTGGCACTCTTTGCAAACACAGTAACACACTGGGGTTTTCTTGCTCTTTTCAGCCAATCCCGTTTACGTTACAATGCATACATACACAATGTACACACTCGGGCTGGTTCAAAAGCCTTTTTGATATAAAAGCGTTCTACGTAACACTTATTTTAATGCAAGGTTTGTGTGCTGCCCTACATTTTGATCAGCCACGCTGACTAGATGGTTGAGATGCTACCAACAACTACTCAATGTGCCTTCTAAGAGGAGCACTTTAACCCCTTTAAACCGAAGCGGGATAGGAAATCATAAAAACACTCTTATTTATCAGTCATCTGCAATTACTAGAAGACTTTGGAGCACATGAGCTTCGTAAAATGCGAAGACAAAAAATAAACCAGTAGCAAGCAAAGAAAACGTGTTTTGACTGAAAGAGTAAAAAACAACATGAAGAATTTCAGAAAAATGGAGAAAACCATCTGCAGGTCTAATTTTGCATCTGTAGGTCTAATTTTGCATCTGTAAGAACTGTGATACCACTTTCTGGTCTTGAATATGAGCAAATTGTCCTCCCTACAAAATTCTGGAGTTTTAGAAACCATACAGTGAAACAAGAACATACTGTCTCATATCCATCACCACCCTACATCTATGACTTGTACATGTTTCTGTGCACTACAGGCAAGTAGGGAGAAGGAAATACGTGCACGCAGACACCGTAAAAGATCTAGAGTACAGTGCTTGAGATTCATTTGCTTGAAGACCTATTTAAAGTTAATGAAAGCCAACGGTGAAATAAACTGGGTTGAGGCTTTTTGTTTCCCCCACCAAACCAGGTTCTTCTTCTGGTCATGTCTCTACTGAAAGAATATATTTCCTTAAATGCTAACTAAGAGCTTTGTAGAGCATGAATTAGCCATGACAGCAGACAGACGTTAGTGAGGACCACTCTGGTGTCAAACACATCGCAGACACATACGTTACCGCTGTGACTGAAAGCAGTAAAGTTAATGCATCTGTATTATTAATCTCAGCGCACTGCGAGATTCTCTCTTTGATTAGATCCACATGAAAGTTCTTAGATCATCCTGCCTCAGACCTCCTGTCACATCTTTCACTGCTAATCCACCCATTATTTCGGTATTTATCTTCTTGACAACAATTTATGATTGCTCTCCACAAATTAAAAGCAGCCTTATTTGTCTAAGTTTAAACTTGCTCAACAGGTTCCAAAGCATTGCACTGTCAAATGACAGATGGATTTGTATTTTTCATCCTTAGACTTTCAAGGGCTTTAACAACACTTCCAGTGGTAGAGTTGCACAACCTGACCTGAAGGGCAGCACCTTCAAACTCGCCTGAAAAACCACAGCAAAGCAAATCTTGGTGACGCCCTCTGGGGAAACTAAGTTCAACATCAATGGTTGTCTTCTGTTGCAACTGTCTTCTTCTACATGCGTCCTCCTTTGAATGGAGTAAGACTCAGAAGCAACGAGCTACAGGACAACTGCAGAAGGGAAAGTAATCAGCAGAGCCACAACGCTGCCTGTTTACAATTCAGAGAAACCAGAACTATTTACCTCCTTCCCGCTTTCTCCTGAGGAACGACTAGACGAAGGAACACCCCCCTTATAATTTGCAGAAGCTTAAAAAGAAACATCCTGTGTTTTCATCCCCCAGCTTTACAAGCTCTTCCTTTTAGGCTGAGGTTTCTCATGCTTTTTCTTCCTTATAGACATATCAAAGGCACAGAGTTTACATGGAGCCCGCTACCACCGTCATACACGTCAAGACACTCAGGTCTAACAAACTCACATTTGCATATGAGAGCCTCCCACAAAGCTTTGGTCTCCGACTTCACACCCACCATACATTTCTGCTCTAACATATTCAAAAGAACCCCACAAAGCTGTTTTGCAAATTTAAAAGCCTTTTAAGCTCTTCACAGGAGAGGACAGCTAAAGAAGGGGCCACTCACAGACTTCTCCTCCTCCAGACATAAATGTGCATGCTGAGGTTTTCCTGGGAGGTTTTCCCAACACATTAGTGGCTCTTAACCTTGCTCAGGTTGAGCATCATAGAAGCCATCAAGTTCAGAAAATGGTTTTAGGGCTAATATCATCTTTTCTGCCCTGCTCCCAAAGGAGAACTTCTCCCTGGGTGCCACACAGACACCTCGGCCAGGCTCATTCCTCTTGTCATTTTGTCTCGCTGTGCTGTCCCTCCGGACCCCTGCCTGTCAAGCCATCAACTTATTTTCTCCTTCTTGGTAGGACGACTGGTAGCCATACTGAATGACAAAGCTGTTTGCTCTTCCTCCAGGTCTGGTGCTCAACACAAGTACTGGTGAGTGCTGTGGCCCATGCACACCTCCTCGTGCAACAGGAGGACAACTGGGCAGCAGGAAGAGGCAGTCCACTGACTATCTGGTCATGCCAGGTGGCAGCAACTCTCACGGCTAGTAACTCAAGGCTAAAATGGTGTCAAGTGGGTTTAGTAAACAAGGTCTAAGCTCTCTTCCTACAGAGATCCTGGGGATCTGACCTCCCACCTATGGCTTCAGCCCCAGACAGACAAAATATAGTTGTTTGGCCACATCCAAGCCCCAGGTGTAGCCCCAGCCTAGCTCTAGACTAACATCCACAAACAGAATCATAGAATGGTTTGGGGTGGAAGAGATCTTAAAGATCATCTGATTGCAACCCCTCTGCCGTGGGCAGGACCAGGTTGTGCAAGGCCCTATCTGACCTGGTCTTGAACACATCCAGTGATGAGGCATCCACAACTTCCCCAGGCAACCTGTTCCAGTGTCTCACCACCCTCATGGTGAAGAACTTCTTCCTAATTTCTAATCTAAATCTCCCCTCTTCTGGTTTGGAACTGTTACTCCTTGCCCCATCATTTATAGGCTGGACTTGATGACCTTGGAGGTCTATTCCAGCCTCAACAATTCTGTGATCCTGTGATCACTACAATCCCTGATGTAGAGTCCCTGTCCATCTTTCTTATAGGCCCCCTTTAAGTATTGGAAGGCTGCAATAAGGTCTCTCTGGAGCCTTCTCCAGGCTGAATAACCTCAGCTCTCTCAGTCTGTCCACATAGGCAATGTGCTCCAGCCCCCTGATCATCTGATTTGTTGGGAATATTGCTCCTAGACAACTCGGTCTTCTTTGCAAATTACACCTAAATAGGCAATATTTTGTTCTGGGATACTCTCAAGTATTAAAATTATTTCTCTTCACTATAGGAATAAACTTGATCTCTTACAGATATTCTAAACAGAGTGATTAAAGACACAGGGGACACGCAGCAAAACTACAGTACCCACAGTCAGAGCACGAGTTACTCCTCTCTCAGGTTCTCCAAACAAACCAAGAGGGAGCAAAACAGTATCTTGAGAGGATCTGACATTTGAATAAGGAGGAAAAAAACAGTGTTATCACAGTCTGCCCTAAAAATCAATCTTTTGAAGGAGTATCTCTGAAAGGAGAGGGGTGAGGGTGATGCACTGCCTGCTTGGCCTCTCTATGTAGATGATGATCACTGCCAGAAGCATAGAGCTAACCCTGCCTACTCCAGGCTGGTGACCTCCAAAGGTCAGATGCTGGAGGACTGCCTGGATCCCAGTGCAACAGACCATCAGGACACGTGTCCTCACACACCTTCAGCACTATGGTTCAAGAATTTGCAGAGAAATCAGCTCATGTGAACGTGGTGCAAACAGAGAGCCTTCTCAGATCTACTGGGGAAGATTTACACACTGTTTCTTTGGACTGGTGGATACACATTACGCAAGGTGAGAGTGTAACACTAATGAGGATACGACATCATAAATTCTTTCAACTTTGCATGCTAATTGTGCTATCATTCAGCCAGAGGTGGCCACTTTTGGTTTCTCTGTGTTTCAAGAGGTGGTAAGGTAGTTATAAATGGAGCACTAATTGCATGGTTAAATGATTAGCTAATAGCTTTCCTCTTCGGGGATCTAATGTACATACTGAATACGCTGCAGAATCTTTCCAGCTCTTTTGTTGCAACTACTCCATCACACAGGCCGTCAACTTTTTTTTTATATCCTCCAAAATCAAGCTAATCCCCAAATAAACGTTCTCAACTACTAAGTCCCAGAACTGTCTGCTGCTCATTATGTAAGAGCTTGCCAAAATGCCTCTCCAGCCCATCACCTACTGCTGCAAAAAGGCACAAAAATAGAAGGAGAAAATTATGTCTCCACAGGAGTTAGATGCTAAAATCTATGCGGTTTGGTTGCTATGGGGGTGGGGTGGGGGGGAGAGTTTGGTTATCTGAACAACCACCGCATATATTTTTTTCAGGAAAAGATGTTTACCGTTTATGACAGATGCAGCCCTGTTTCAGGAAGATCCACTCTCCAGTGAAATGGATACATAATCTTACTCTAAATTAAACAAATGAAAGACTATCTACAAGGCCCCTACATCTCTCTCGCAAATTATGCATACAAAACTGACAGCTGCATGTTGATGTATTTGCAGCTGGTTGGTGCTGCAGATCCAGGTCCTCAGCAGCATGTTCCAGTTCCTACCCAGCAATGGATAACTTTCTAACACAGAATCACAGAAGCAGAGAATGTTAGGGGTTGGAAGAGACCTCTAGAGATCATCTAGTCCAACCGCTCTGCCAAAGCAGGATCTCCTAGGGCAGGCCACACAGAAACGCATCCAGGCAGGTTTTGAAAGTCTCCAGAGAAGGAGGCTCCACAACCTCTCTGGGCAGTCTGTTCCAAGCTCTGTCACCCTCACAGGAAAGACATTTCTCCTCACGTTGAGGGGGAATCTCCTATGTTCTAGCTTG
>VWZK01014226.1:52615-77540 GCA_013396935.1 Baryphthengus martii | reverse complement strand
TTTTAATGTGTTTTAATTTGTTTTTTTTTTTTTTTTTTTTTCCTGGAACCAGATGAGTGAAGCAACAGCAGAGTTATATGGAAAGTCCAGACAACCATCCCTGCTCAAAACAAAGGAACCTGCAGCACATATGTGGGCATTGTGGCTTTGCTAGGTATTTTACTGAAAGACAGGATTAGAGAGTCTGCTTATCAGTGTGAGAGTATTAGACAAAACAGCTGGAAAAGGCCTGGGCTGCTTCCAATTGGCACATTATGTTGTTGGACCAATACCAAATTTTAGAGGAAGAAGACTTTTCTGTGTACTGGAAATCCAGGTTGCATTCAAATACCAGCAGTGTTGAGAGGATGAACTTTGGTCCATGATGCTGACCATAACCATCTCCAGCTGCTCTGATTCCTGACAATGACCAAATGGCTACCTGGGGAGGAGAGGAAGAGGATGTCAAGGTAAGTGGCTTTCTACTCTACATAGGAATTTAATTGCATTCAAATGCATTTTTGGGGTCAATATTTGAAAGTTTCTGTCTACCCTACTACTTTTCCATTGGATGGTTTTGGCTTTTCCAGCCTAAATCTTGTTTTGAACTATTACAAATTAGAAACAGTAATCTGGAGGTTAATGGAGCTACACAAACTTAAGCTCCAACAGGAAAAGGATCAGGCTCTTTCAAGCAATAGACTTTATGCTAGGGACCTCACCTTATCATGAACTCAGATGGTGAAATACTGGTATGTTGGGCTGTTCAGAAGTTGAAAGATCTTTTTGTAAACCACCTCTATTGTATATGAAGGCTTTATTATGTATCGATCTGTATTTAATTTTTGTCTTTGGAGAGGCTTACTTTAGTATTCTTCAGTGAACATCCAATTTAGATTTAATAAGATAGTGCCTGCCCGTTAATAAAATATCAATAATTAAAAATATATTTCTTGCCATTCAAATTCTATGCAATCAATATATTTTCTTTGACTCCTAAGCTAAGTCTTTAAAAATAGCTGGAATTAATTTTATGCAGAAAAACTGTTTTAGTAAATGAAAATTAATGATACATTTGTAAACTTATTTTATAAGAGAAAATGGACTAAATAAACCACACATATTTTGAGCACAAGCATCAAGCTACAAGCAGAATAAATTTCAAATCCTAAGTAGGAAAAATGATTTATTGACTGAGTTAATGGTGATCCTTTTAAAATATCTCTATTTTCATCTATTTCAGTGTATGAGATTAATTATTTCTCTTTCACATAGCACAATTAGAGCTCTAAAAGAGAGAGTTTTCTCCTCATTTCAAAGGTTATTTTATTCCCAGCCCACAGAAAGAAGAGGTTGAAACTGTTCTATGCTTGGTGCTCTGCTCTGACTGTGAATTGGGGATGTGCAAAGCCCAATACAGGACACTGCCTCTTTGGACATCCATCTGATATCCTTGCTGGAGTTTGGAACGGTTTGTAGGTCACCTTCTCAACTTCCTGCCTTTATTCATGGAATGTGTAACACTCTACCACAGGTTTCAGGCCAGATCAAAAATAGAGCAGGGGAGTATGGAGACAGCTCATTGGAAGCTCATTTTGGGATAAAAGATGTGACTAAGACACATAACTTTTGGAGGTAATTCCAGCTTGATCCAGCTGTGGACCTGCCCTGAAATTTATGGAGTCTAATCACCAGCCCGGTTTATCAAGGGTTGGGAAGGCAAAAATTATGGACAGAAAAAGTGTTTGGCCTCTTCCCTCTCGGCACAATAAACTCTTTTCTCTGTTCCCAGCAGAGTGTACCCATAACTGAAGATCAAGACTTTGTCTTGCAGATATTTTGAAACTAGTTAGAAATGATGACTACATCAAGCGAAATACTTGCAAGGAGGTTTTTTTGGGGGGGAGGATCAAAGGATAGATGAAAGAGACATTTATTTATAAACCACTTTTATTCTTTAACCCACTGGGGGCTGTCATAATATAAAAGACAACCCTTTCTTTGACCTTTCTGTGTAGCTTTATAAAAAAATAAGCATGAGACAAGTTTATAAAAACATTACTTGAATTCTAGAAATAAAAAAGTCATTGTACGCAGCACCGTAAAGTTACAAGCATGATTGGCATCATGTGCAAAATGTAAAAATAACTTGACAATTAGCTTGTCTTAAAACTATTAAGAGATTTATTATATTGTAATCTGTTCACAGAAAGAATATAAAATATGTAAAAATATGTATCTCTTTTGCCCAAGCTACATTTTAATGCAAACTAGTTTCTTTTTCAGTGACAAATATCCAAGCTTTTTCTGACTCTCCAAAAATACCTGTACTTTTACTTTTACTGGTAGAATATTACCCCGTCTCACTCACAAGACATGTCATGTTTATTGTTTCTCTAAACCAGATGCTGTGCATTTTCATTAATATCTAATGTAGCATCACCAGTATAATTAAAATATAATTCCAAATATATTTTTAGTCTATTATTATTTTTTGGCTATACACGGTTGCTAAATCTGACTCTGAACTGAAAGATCCTTTCTTCTAGTGCATGTCTGACATGCAGATTTAAATTAATCTGTTTCTAGGCACCAGTAACTGCATTCACAGAGACTGACTAGTTTTCTGTGACCAAAATTTTGATCCCTCATCCTCCTGTTCAGCTGCTGCCTAACTTGAGAAGAAGCCAAATTTCCTCTGCTCTTTTATTTCTCCTAGTAAAGTCTTCAGAGTGCTTACATGTTTGCCACACACTAGTTGTATATTCAGTCAGTCCTGCAGGGTCGCTCACAAGGTGTCCTGCTCTTGCTCTGCCTGCCAGGTGTCCTCCCTGTCTTGGTCAGTGTCTGAAACTTGCTTACTAAAGAGGCTCTTGCACAAAATAATCATGCCACGTTACTCATGCACAACACAAAATGCATCTGAGAGTAGGAGAGAGAAGCCAGAGTTCATATACCTACTTCACATAGGCAGAGTAGGATTTCAACTGAGTTCCCCATAACAAGAGCATTAAGCCACCAGGAAAGCTGGCAGCAAGAGTGGCACTCCAGCCAAGGCTTTTCTTGTGTTTGCTGAAAAGGACCGCATTGGTGTCAGACTCTGCTCCTCACCTGGTTATTTTCTGCTTAGCTGATGTCTGGGACTGCATTTCTTTATGTCGAGGTCAGGCTTCTAATCGAAGACTGAGAAGTCTGCAAAAAGTCAATGACTTGGGAATTGCCATGAATCTGCAGAAGTCAGGCTTTTTTAGTAGGTATAATACTATGTCTTGCTTGGCCTGTTGTAATAATTTCTCTCTACTTTTTAAACTTGTTCTCTGCCTGAAATTCTGAGTTCTAGCCATGAAGTCTGTATCCTAGAAGTCAAATATCTCATCCTGACTGACTGAAGTTAAGATGATCAAGCCTGGAGGAACAATCAATGAGATGGGGCATTCATGCTCCAGTCTTGTAAACAGCTTTTGTGTAAATAATATTTGGAGTTCAATGGGGTGTCTTGACTGTGTAAAGACAGACAAGTATGAATGCATCTTGTAACTCGAATAACTCAGGTCAGTGGTAGTGAATGGAGTTACATCCAGTTGGCAACTGGTCTCAAGGCTCAGTGTTTGGGCCACTCCTGTTTAATATCTTTATCAATGATCTTGATGTGGAGATTGAGAGAGCACTCAGTAAGTTCTCAGATGACACCAAGTTAGGCGGGAGTGTTATCTGCTTGACATTCAGAAGGCTTTTCAGAGGGACCTAGACAGGCTGGATCAATGGGCTGAGGCCAATCACCTGGGCTTCAATAAGGCAAAGTGCTGAATCCTGTGCTTGGGCCACAACAACCGCAGGCAACACTACAGGCTTGGGGAGGAGTGGCTGCAAAGCTTCTCAGCAGAAAGGGACCTGGGAATGTTGATTGACAGACATCTGAACATGAGCCAGCAGTGTGCCCAGGTGGCCAAAAAGTCCCACAGCATTCTGGCCTGCATCAGGAATAGCGAGGGTAGCAGGACTAGGGAAGCGATTGGTTCATTGTACTTGACACTGATGAGGCCATACCTTGGGTAGTGTGCTCAGTTTTGGACACCACAGTATAAGAAAGACATTGAGGTGCTGGAGAAGGTCCAGAGAAGGGTGATGGAGCTGGTGAGGTGTCTGGATAATCAGCCTTATGAGGAGAAAGAAGAGGAGGCTGAGGGGAGACCTTATTGCTCTCTACAACTACCTGAAAGGAGGTTGTAGAGGGGTGAATGTTGGTCTCTTCTCACAAGCCATAACTGATAGGACAAGAGGAAATGACCTCAAGTTACGGTAGGGAAGTTTAGGTTGGACATTAGGAAAAACTTTTACACCGAAAGGTTATCAAAGACATGAACAGGATGCCCAAGGGAGGAATTGCTGTCCCTAGATGTATTTAAAAGCTGACTAGATATGGTATAATGATGGCACTGGTAGAGTTAGATAATGGTTGGACCTGATGATCTTAGTGGTCTTTTCCAACCATAACGATTCTGTGATTCTGTGATTTTCGCTTCTCTGGACACTTTTGCTGTTTTGGAGATAGGAAGCGTAAATGCTGAACTACTTCATGGTAGACAATTGTCTTACCATATTTCTTTCAGACTACTGTGAAAATATTCAAGCAAACTTGCTCTCCTGAGACTTGTAGCCCAATATTCTAATCTGTACATTCTGACAAAATCTGAAGAAATTTGTACTTTGCCTGCTTCTCTGAGATGGACAAAACCTTTTGAGAACCACGTAGTGTGTCTCCTGGCTATAAGTGAGGGCCACCCCACTCAATTCATGTCACTAAATCGAACTGAAATTGCATTTAGGATATGTCTTGGTACGCATTTGTTAGCAATGACAAATATGACTGAACAGTTTTGTGCTGACAGGTCCATTTATTGAAGATCTGACTTAGTGAGGAATTGACAGTCATGGCTAACTTGATATTTCTGGGCTTAACTCTGACCAGGAGAGATCTGTGAAAAAACAGGGTTAAATTGAAGAAAGAAAGAATAAACTTAGTCAACTTAGGATTCTGGAATCACCTTCTCTCAGAGACATATGTTTCTTCTTAAGCTTGAACTCTCCTTAATACCAGTGTTTCAGATCTGAAGACGATTTGTGCTGATATCAACAGGAAATTCTATTATCATGCCAATGAACGTATCATGACTGAAATTTAGCCTGATGTCTGCTCAGCTGTGTGCGATTTTGCTTTAGGTTGCATATACTCAGAATTAAAGCCTTTTTGCTTCAAGATAAAGTTCAGACAAAATTTTCATTGAAATTAACATAATTTACCTGAACAAGAACTATAGAACTAGGCCAACATAACACAAAGATCTAAGGTGTAATTTCATATAACGGGAAGGGAGGAATATAGTCAATGTCAACTAAGACTAAAAAATGTGTCAATGTTCTGTGTTGATTTCCGTATTGCATTTCATAACAGTCAAAGTGAACTAGTTCTACCATCCTTCTGAGCCTCACTCAGCTGCCAGAGACAAAAATGCTATATATCAGCATTTGCAAGGACAAGCATTGCACTGGAAAACTCAGGCTGCCACAATGGATGGAACCAGAATTAGTTCTTGTAAGTCTAATCAAACATTATTTTTCCATAAATTACAAGCTGGTGCCTTTATTCTGTGTTGAATACATCTTTTATGCTTTATTGCAATAAACAGGTTTGTTCATTTTATATTGGAAAAGAAGAAGCTGTAGATTTTTTTACAGTGAATGGCTCAGGTATGAGCTAAGCAGTTGCCATGAAGAGTAAGGGCAAAATCTTCCACTCACTTCTAATTCCATTAAGAATGAACAATCCTATAAAAGGGCTGGTGACTCAAAATCTGTGATTTTTTTCTCAGCTATATATGCTGGGTTGATAGAAATCATCACCTCTTCCCACAGACTTTGCCTGACAATAACATATTAACAGACACTGGAAGTGTCTTACGGTGCTTTGCAAGACGAGGTGGCGTGGAGGTCAGAGAGGGTAAAAACGCAGGTCTCCTGTATGCAGAGTCCTTATGTACTGTGGCTGTTCCCAGCCTACTCCAGTAAACCAGGTGATGCTTCAAATAGTGGTCTCCTTACTGACTTTGATCAGATCCTTCTTGGTGGAATCCAGTTGAAAGGGCAAAAGCAGCAGGCACTAACTGAAATACAGAAAATTCCATTTCAGTGTAAGAAAAAAAAGCCTTTCTTTGACTGTTCCAGTATTCAAACACAAGTTCAGTCCTTAGAAACTGTCAAAACCCTACTGGACATGACCATGAGCAACCTGCTCTAATTGACCCTCCTTTGAGCAGTGGTGTTGCATAACATGATCTCCAGATGTCCTTACCAACTTCAATGATTCAGTGGTTCACAGTCTGTTCCAGGAACTTACCTAACTGAACAAATTCTTCTTATTAATGGTTGTGCATCTGAGGAAGTTTGTTTTAAGTCTTGCTTCCAGGGAAACTGCACGTTTAGGAGAGAGACATTTCATAACAACCACTAGGTCCACATCCAATCTCAGGATAATTAGAACCTAACACTGACTCTTTAGCAGTTAGGTGCACTTCAATCTATTGACTTTGCTTACATGAGAACAAATATAAAGGGATGATTTCAGTCTTGTTACTCTGAGATTTATACACAGAATTTAGTCCGTGGCTAATCTTAAAAATCTCCTATGTCTCTTGAAACATGCACTGTCACCTCAGTCAGCCTACCTCCCGGCTTCCTGGTGTAAATAACAAGGTTTCTCAACAGTTTCCAAACAAATTTTCTTCCTGTTTAGATATAGGGCCTGCATCCACCAAGCAGCTGTAGATTTTACTATTTTTTGATGGTGGACCCAAATAGTTCTCACTGCCCTGGGAAGGAACAGAATAGAGATCAGCTAAGTGCTGGGGGTCCTACTCACTTTTCCTTTGTTACAAGCCTGGAGAAGAGTAGGAAGAGGAGGAACTGACCCTCACTGTGCAGTCCAGGGGCTCTGGCTCATTCTCACTATACGCATCCACTTGCTATGCTGCACCTGATACAGAAACACTGGCAGTTGCAGATGCATTAGATCATCTCCACTTAAAACCTCTATTCCATCCAGCAAAGGTGCTGAGTCAGAGCCTCTGTGTCCATGAGAGAATTTGACTGAGATTGAACCAAGTACTAATCTGAACCATTGCTCTTTAAATTCAACCTGAAGTGAAAATTACTTCAGTGCAAATGCAAACCTGACTTGTGTGTTGGTACCATTTCAAAGAGTATCCATTTTGGCTTGAAAACTTCAGACTATGCCTGCGTGGTGCAAAGCAGAGCTGAGCAGAGAGGCACCCATCAGCGAGGACCAAGTCAGGAGAAATCAGGCTGCTGAGTCTTTGTTCAGAGGCACACCAATGCACTGCAGCACCTGAGGGAGGATCCTGATCTGGGTACTGAGACATACAAATGAGATGGTATGCGTGAAGCTCTCCTGGGAATGTTTGACAGGCTCTGCACTGAACCAGGTAAACTTGTCCTCAGAGGAATGCTTCAGTGCTAATCACACTTCTTGTAAAAAAAAAATTATCTTTTGCAACCATGATGAACTTACCACCCTGAAATCATGTTTTGCCTTCTTTTATTCACTAAAGAATCACCTGCTATCAACAGAGCTTTCTCTTTTGATTTACTTTCAGATAAAACAGATAGCTGGAGTGTATCGAGTTTCCCACCACAAAACATGTTTTATGGATCGTTCATTCGCTGAGTCATGTAGCTCTTTTGAGCTATTCTCCATTTTTCAACACCAATTTTAAGTAGGAACACCAGATTTGGGCATATTACTGCATTTTTTCATGTCAAGTTATGACAATAACTGGGCTAGCTTGAGTGATTTAGAGATAAAATACCTGCTTTTTCCCTAGGTTCATGTTCAGCCTAATCAAACTAATGACCCTGACTGAAAGAATAAGACTGTTACTGACTGAAAGAATAAGACTGTTACTGCTTTTTAATTCACTTATTTTTATTTATCAATGGACTTGTCCAACTTCTACACACCTGTATAAATAAGATTTGAGAAAAAGATAAATGTTCTGGCTTCATATGTTCTGGCTCAAAAAAACTCATTCTTCACTGAGAAAAAAAAAATGTAAATGAGTGTTTTAATTTGCTCTGCAAATCCAGAAATTTTAATTGGAGGGACAAGATCAGGGATATGGGATCTTCCATGGCGACTTTCCCTTTTAGGGCTTCCTGCAGAATTCTGTTTTCAAGTGGAAGGAATTGCTGCCTTCAGAGCTAGTTTTCATCCCAAACCATAGTGTCACAAAGGAAAAAGTGCACAACATGTTGCGAACAGCAGAAGGGACTGTTGGGTAGCAGAAAGTCACCAGCATTTCCCATATCGCTGAAGGAAGACCAATTAATGTAGTCATTTGAGTCACTGAGACCTGAAGGGAAACTTACACTGAGATAGTTGACTTCGGTTTTCTGTTGCTACAGCATCTCACGGAACTTCAGTCTCACACAAACATACCACTCCTGGGGACAGGGAACAAGTCAGCTCTGTTGCTTAGTGTCTAAGAAAACCAACATTCTATCATGTAGGTGATCTCTATTCACTTATTGACAAAAAAAAACAAAAACCAAATACATAAAAACCCTTCCCGTTTTGTTTTGTTTTGTTATGTTTTCTGGCAGCAAGACAAGTCTTTTCCCTCCTATTTTCCATTGTTACAGCTTTTAAAATAAGTGAATGGTAGGTAAATTTTGAATGGGGAGCAAGTTTTTGTGTGTGTTACCTATTACAAAGTTCCCAGCCAGCAACAGTGCTATCTACTTCCATTCATAAGGTGTGTCTTGCAGAAGTCTGCTGCAGAGTGGGGAATTGAGTTTTGTCTCTTTGCAGGGCCATACACCTGCTTCTGCTCAGCATTTTAGTCACATTTCTTCTTCTATCTGTCTTTCCTACAACATCCACCTCCTTGTAGCTATTTCACTGAGGTTAAAAGTAACAAGATCTATATGATCACCTAATTTATCACCCTGTAAGTCTAAATTGCTGCCTGCAGCATATCTTCTCTTGTTTTGTCTGTCTGGGGTCTGTCTTGCAACTGGAGGCTGGAGATGGTCATGAAGCCTCAGAGAGTAACTTTTTCCCCTTTTATCTAATTCAGAAAATTAGCTTCTATGCATATATCTATACATATAATGACATTTCAGGTTTCTTGCATTTGTTTGAAAAAAAAAAAAAAGAAAAAAGAAAAAAAGAGAGCCATAGATAGAGTATTCTTAATAAAATGTATGTCTGACAGAAGTTCACAAAAACATCTGTTATATCATTCTGAGAAATGCCAAGTCTGCAGTAGGAACGGCATCCTGGCATGTTTCCAGCCTGGATAATTGCATTCCTCCTACCTGTGAATGTTCATTACATTTCGATTGGACGTAGCATTTCTTCCACTTTTTTTTGCCAAATTACTCTGCACTACTGCTATGTATCCTTAAATGGCTGCCATGTTTCTATCCAGAGATGGCTTCCTATCTGCTCCAAAGTGGTATCTGAAGCTTTGACAGCTCACGGCAGAATTCAGCCTGCTGGAATACCTGCAGATATAAGGGATGTCATTATCAAATACTTGCTTTGGGGTTCTGACATTGAAAAATTTAGAAGACGTGATGATATGGCCAGCTACAGTCACCCATTCATCTGAGCTAGAAATTAGATTTTTAGAGATGTTTAGAAAGAACGGCCATGCTAAACACAGTAAGAAGTATTGCCGTAAGAGCAGTGCTAGGAATGCTCAGCCACACTGGCTCCAGAGCAGGGCTGAATGAAGCCTCGCTGGCTTCGCACATGGGAAGAAACATGCTGTGGACCTGTACTGGGCCATGGGAAGGCTTGTCTGTTGCATGGTTTTCCATTAGGCACCTTCCAGAAGGAGCAGGGTGAAACTGAAACAATTGAGAGAAGAATTTTTCCAGGTTCATGAAGGGCAAAAGTTGACATATGGGCATAAGTGTTTTTTGTTGCAGATGTTGAAAAGACCCAGACTTTAAAAAGCAAATGAACAAATAAAAGCGTAAAATATCTCAGAACTTCCTCATACCTTGCTACTTTTGAGGCTTCCATTTCTTTGTGGGCTGGTTCTGGTGCCTCTTGTTGCTCAGTACTTTGCATGGTGCACAGTCATCGTGCATCCAAAATGGTGCGAATGCTCTTTCCTGGTAATAATGGCTTTGAGATACAAAGTGTTGGAAACAGAGGAAAATATTTTGCAAGAAAGACTGGATATTCTTCAGTCCTAACTATTGATAGTGACTTTAATTTGTGTATAGTAAACAACATCAAAAATTGATTTGGTAGCATTTTGCTAATTTTAACCAAAGTTTCCACTTTATGGGAATTCTTCCGAGAAAGTATTCACAGTTAGCTTAAAAAGTGAATGTAAGGAATAATATTTCTCACACAAATTATTTTAAAAATCATCCTATGGAATTCCTTTTCCACTAATGCTCTAGCTCAGCCATGATTCCTGGAGATGCAAATATTTCTCATCTGATGGATTCAAACAAGAAGCATGGAAGTTCTAGGAGTCTCATAGACCGTAACTTTCAATACCTCCCGTAACGTGGTTTTGTCTGAGTTGCAGACCTTGAAAGCTGTGCAACACCCTTTGCATGTTGCACAGAGGCTCACAATGATTAACTTCTTTAAAGCAATGGTTGCACGGTGGATGGTAGCTGAGAGTTCCAATCTGGACAGGTAATAATCCAGGTGCTGCTGCAGGCGGCGTGTTTTGAGTGTCAGAGTCATTGTCATTCCAGCTAGATTATGTATCACTGCCTTTTACATGACCGTAACGGTGGAGTTGCTCTGCAGCATACATCCTGCCCAAACATAAGCTTCATGAGGTGAAATCTGAAATGTGCTTGGGCTTGCTGGAAGTCTATTGGAGTTGCCATTTCTCACAAAAACCTTGTCATGGGTTAGAGATGAGCTGGCCACTAGATAAATGACATATTCTCTATTAATCCGTCTCCTGTTGCAAAGGCGAAGGTGAAGGATATCAGGGAGAAAGATTTATGGACTGGAAAGAAAACTAAAATTGCTTTAATGAATAATGAAATACATACATATATATACAAACCCAATAACGAAGCCAACTCCCTGATGACAATCATGCCACTGTCACCACTGATGCTGCGGGACAGATACTGGGAAGTCCCCGACTGACTCAGTAAGAAGTGGGAACTGTATTTAGGAGCTGTATTCAGGAACGAGATTTAGGAATGCTGGGATTGGGATCAGACAGAATCCTTCTTAAGTGTCAGCCATTGAAGAAGTAAGCTTAACCCTTGTGATCTCTCAACTTTATAGTGAATATGACGTATATGGGAGGGAGTACTGTGCTGGTCAGTTTAGGGTCACCTGTTCTGTTCACTTCTCCCTGCAGGTGCAGCCTTTTACTTTATGGCGTCTCCAATGTGGAGCACAAGGTTTAGCAGTGATCTTGATTTCTATAGAAACAAGTATGGCAAGAGCCTTTCTGCACACTAGTCCTCGGTAGTAACTGTAAACATCAAGTGTTACCACTTCTAGAAGCAGACAATCTGCAAAAATATGCCATTAACTTCAGAAAGTGCAGTTACTTAGAAGAGATTGAGCTGAAAAGTGAAATCACTGAATAGAATTGGTTCTATTCTAGCTCAAACCAGAAAAAACTCACTTTGTTCAAAATTCTGACCAGTTTTCTTTGACTTTCTCTTTCCACAGGGCTGAGTGTGCACTGTCAGAAAGAGGTCAATCAGCTCTTTTTAAAGTCCTAGATAACTTCACTGAAATCTCTGGGTTTATCTCTCCTGCACCAACAGAGATGTTGGAAAAGAGGAGGGCTCGTTCAAGGCCTTTTGAGTTATTTTAAGCCCAGGAAGCAGGACAACTACACTCCTATGACTTACAAAAAATGCATAAATTGGAAATAGCAGTGTTTGAAGTGAGACTGCTAATCACAAAACTCATTTTCATGTGAAAGAGATAATTTTGAAAAGTGGCTTGTGTTTAAGCCAAGATTTTAATCCATCTGAAAGAAAAAAACAATTTATCTTATTATTCTCAGAATGTGACATATTTCTATTCTGTTTAGCTCACAAAAACAAACATACAGAAGATAATCTAGTGGTCTTTCCCTCTCTGATTAGAATGGTGTAAACTATGGTGTAAATTCTCTTTGTAGATTCCTTTTAGACTTCCAGCTTCAAATACAGAAACAGGAATGCTGACAAAGCGGCTCCTAATCAGTCATTAAATAAGATTTATTAATAGACAAACTGTGGGAAAGGTAAACTTTAAAAAAGTTAAGTACCTGAGAAAGAAGGGCAGCTAACAAACAGAAAAAATATCTAATTTCACAGTGAAGTGATAAGTTAGTCACTTAAATGACATGAAATTGATTTTTTTTCCTATTGGAATTGTGCATTGTTTTTTCTCACATACGTAATAAGGGTCTGAAAGTGTATTTTGGTTTGGATTTAACTTTTTAAAAAAAATTGGATGGCTTTTATTCCATAGTTTCCTAGTCATCAAATGGGTGACCTAAATATTAATGATGATGTTCTTTCTTCAGAGCTTTGTGAGTTACTGGTGGTTCCATGTGTATATACATATATCTATACACATTATTTTCCAGAAAGGAAGGATATCATGTCTGAAGCACCTGAGTGTTTTTCTTTACACAGGTAAGCATGCACAGGCACAAAGTCTTCTGTCTCTGCCTCTACTCTGCAGTGGCCTGAGAAGATCCACATAGCTGTGTTGTGTCAGCAGAGCTTTATCACAACTGGTAAGCAAACAGACTGCCGGTACCTATTTGGCATCTCTGCTCAGCACTGCAGTGAACATCATAAACAGGTTCTGAATTCCCAAGACCTATTAGAAATGAGATCTAGGTTCATAGCCAGCTAACTCTTAAAGACATTTTTCCCTTTTCCCATTTTTCTCCAGACCTTTTTTCCCATCCTGTCTTTATAGTGTGCCTTCGCTGATTTCCACCTCTGTAGTGTGGAACACAGGAAAAGAAAGCATAAGTTTCTAATGTGAAAATTCTTCAAACTCTTTTCTGGCTTTCTTTGTTGATCATAACTAAGAAAGATGATAAAAATTGCTATCAGTCCTGTCAAGCTGTGTTTTGGACAAGGTGCCTTGAACACAGAGGAAAGACAGATATGAGACAGACAAAACTATTTCTTTTCTTTCTGCTTTTGATATTCTGTTTACCAACAGACACTTCCTCCTCGGAATCTTTTGTAATTTAAATAAGGAAGGAGGGTCCATGTGAATGGACTTGAAATAAAAGCTTCTCATTGAACACCTGGAGTAAGTCCAAAGGTACAAAAGGTTTGTTTATCTTGCAGCAGAGACAGAACATTTGGAAATAACTCTTTAAGATAGCAAATATAGTTTGGTTTACCTTTTGCCTCCCTATGTGCAAATGTGAGCATTATAATGGCTGGTTTGATTTGCTGTCACCAATGACAACATGGGCAGTTGGGCACTCTCCAACACCAGTTGTTCTTTTGTGAAGATGGCTGTTTTGGCCCTCTTCTATGCCTACTGATGTATAGCAGTGAGTTCTGAAACATACCTGCTCATACACAGAGTCACAGAATGTCTTTGGGTGAAAGAAACCTTCAAGATCATCTAGTCCAACCTTTGACCAAACACTACAAGCTAACCCCTAAACCATGTCCCTAAGCACCAGGTCTACACTCCGTTTAAATACCTCCAGGGATGGTGGTGGCAAGCTATGCCAATGTTTAATAACCTTTTCAGTGAAAAGATGTTTCTTAATGTCTGGTCTAATCCGCCCCTGGCACAGCTTGCATCCATTACCTCTGGTCCTGTCACACATCACCAGGGAGAAGAGACTGTCACCCTCCTCACTCCAACCCCCTTTCAGGTAGTTGTAGAGAGTGGTAAGGTCTCCCCTCAGCCTCCTCTTCCCCAGACTAAACAACTCCAGCTCCCTCAGCCACTCCTCACAGGCCTTGTGCTTGTTGCCCTTCTTTAGACACGCTCCAGCACTTCTATGTCCTTCTTGTAGTGAGGGGCCCAGAACTGAATGCAGTTTTCAAGGTGTGGCCTCACCAGTGCCGAATACCGGGGGACAATCACCTGTTTATTCCTGCTGGCTGTGGTGTTTCTAATACAAGCCAGGTGCCATTGGCCTTCTTGGCCACCTGGGCACACTGCTGACTCATATTTAGTTGGCTATCCATCAACACACCCAGAGCCTTTTCCAACTTGCAGCATTCCAGCCACACATCCCCAAGTCTGTAGGTTACCATGGGTTTTTTATGACCCAAATGCAGGACTTGGCACTTGACCTTGTTGAACCTCATACAATTAACCTAGGCCCAATGATCTAACCTGTCTAGGTCTTTCTGTAAAGCCTCCCTAACTTCTAGCAGATTGACACATCCACCCAATTTGGTGTCGTCCACAAATTTACTGAGGCTACACTCGATCCCCTCATCCAGATCATTAATAAAGTTATTAGAACAGGACCCAGTACTGAGCCCTGAGGAACACCACTGGTGACCGGATGTCGGCCAGATTTAGCTTCGTTCACCACCACACAGCCATCCAGCCAGTTTTTTATCCAGCTCCCAAGGGACACTATCAACCAATCTCCTAAACATGTCAAAGTCTGCTTTCTTGAAGTCCAAGGAGGTAGTTTTACTGACCTCTCTCCTTACTTCCCTAAGGGTTTAACTCAACCATCTCATGGTCACTTTGCCCAAGACTACTAGCAAACATCTCCCACTAGTCCTTCTCTGTTCCTGAGCATCAGGCCTAGTAGAGAGCCTTCCCTAGTTGGCTCAGTCACCAGTTGCGTTAGGAAGTTATCCTCCACACACTCCAAGAGTGCTTGCTGTCTGCTGCATTGTATTTCCAACAGACTTCTGTTAAGTTGAAGTCACCCACAAGAACAAGGCCTAGTGATTCCGAGACCTTACCCAGCTGCCTGTAGAACATTTCATCAGCTTCTTCATCGTGGTTAGGTGGTCTATAACAGACCCCTATGATGACATCTGCCTTATTAGCCTTCCTACTTACTACTGCACCCCAAAAATCCCTATGCTTGGGTATATGGTGGACGTGTGCTTCATAAGCAGAAACCATCACATGCAACATTTAAGGATAACCATGAGGTAAGGTGAAATGGCTTGAATATTTTTAATCTAGGCATTCAGGTAAGAACAGGTCTCAGGTAATCTTAGGAATGGCTTTAGATGCCTACTCAGGGATACAATGATTTAACCCTTCAAAATACAAGCTGTATAAAAAAATACATGCCAAAAAGAGATTCTGTTGGGAAATGCTCATTCTGTGAATAACAGAGTCACATTTGCTCACTTTCTAGTAAACAAGGAGAAATAACTGCAGACGACTGCTTTTCTTTGCTGTCCTGTTGAAGGAGGCATTAGTCTGTTTGTTCCCTCCAGTCCGCTACCAGCACTGCATATTGGGTGCTTCTCCTCCCAGTAAGCTACTTATCCATGGGTTCCCACTGGTGCCAGTCCAGTGTAGATGGCGGATGCCTGTGTGAATGCTATCAATTGTCTCAGTAACCTTTTCCCTCTTGCTTGTATGATCCTTGGCCTCCAGTTTTCCTCAGCATTCTGGAAATGAGAGTGCTGCCTGGGCCACCTGGTGCAACTCCACTGGAGGGGAGAAGGTGGCCTGTACACAGGTTTTTCCTCAGGCATTCGCTTATGGGACTTCCGTTACTGCCCCATCATGTGAATAAGATCATCAAGGCTCTTCTGGTGCTGGGCTTGTGCCTTTCCTGTTTAGGCTACATAGTATCTTTGGTGGTTTGCTGGGAATATGAAGTTACTACTTTTGCAGTTTCTAATCAAGCACACTATAGATTATACAATGAGTGCTGAGGCTAAAAGAGTGTTTTCTCTTATCTTTGTCTCATTCACACTTTCCAGTACTTAAAGGCAATGCACATCATTTTTCAGGAACAGATTTTCCCTATTGCTACCATTCTTTTAACAAACATTTGCTGTGTATAGTTCTACCAGTAGAAGAGCAAAGATGCTTGAGACTCATTTTACGTGAGGCTTTAGTGCAAGAGGCATGCTAGATAAATACCTTCTTTGTGGGGTGAAAATTATTGTCGGATAATGTCTTGGAAAAGTGCTGGTTAGGGGAGTCACCATTCACAGTATTTGATGTTACATCATGGCTGGGTTAGTGACCTTTTAAACTTGGCTGGGAATCCACTGAGAAACAGCTGTGGTGCTTTTTCTCCCGAAATGCAAAAAGGAAATTCCTTGCCTTAATGTCTAGCATTGTTAGCATTACTGCAGTAAACTTCTGGGGATTTTGTAGAACACTTGGTGTTGTTTTTAAACTGTGAAATGCTGATTTGTTTGTCATTTATAGGGGTTACCCTAGGGTGAGCCAACACAGTTTAGTCTTGAGTTACTTTGGTCCTTCAGCCTATAAAAATGTTGCAGACCTTTGCAACTGCAATGGGAAACAGATTCCACAGAGATGTATTTTACTCCCAGATGCTAAAGAGGTTTGGGCAGAGGCAATCGATCTCAGCATTTGGATACTGCAGTTTTCCTGTTCTCATGCTTGCTTTGATAAAGCATTTGCTAAAGTAAATCACTGATATACCAGGGAAATGCTTATTATTTTCCAAGTAAAAAATTTCAATATATACCAGAGTCTGAAAGGTCATAATATGAAATGGAAGAAATGTGAAATAACATTAACGTCTCCAGGGTAGGACTGGAGATATCCAGAGATTTAAAAGAATTAAAGAATGATGTAAGTGAGCTTCTAACAATAATGTTTGCGATGAGTAGAATATCATAATATTCGGTAATAAACAACTTTTCTCTGCTGAAGTCTAAAAGGTCTTCAGAATTTATTTCAATGACAGAAATAGGTTATGGCATGTAATGTGAAAAATCCCAGCCGAGGCTTCAATGAAATAGGTGATTATCCTCGAGATCTAAATGGCAACATTTGTTTCATTTGTCACATGGAATAAGAAGGCAAGGGCTGTGTTGCGCCTTACCACACCCATGGAAAGACTTGCTCCTCACCTACCTCTGTTGCCACCTGGTGAGTTCTATTTGGGAATAATCGGCTGGAGCGATACTAGAACTCTTGAGAGACAGGAGCAAAGGCTAGTGTGAACAATCAGTGACCCCGGTGACGAGCTCAGGGTAGTGGAGCAATGCTGGGAGCTGGAGCTTGCTTTGATGTTGTCTCATCTCTCATCTCCCAGGTTGAATGAGTGATCTGTATGATGGAATGCTTACACTGGGAGGAATAAAACCATTTTATCACTTCTCATTTAGGGAAATCAAAACCAAGAAAATGCAAAGACACTCCAGTTACACATCTCAGAAGGGAGCCAGCCCAGCTGGACCCATAAAATGCAAGTCATCAGCAGCTTCCCTTTTTTTTTCTCACCACTCTGTCCCTTGCTTATCACTATATATGGCTTTGTCTCTTATTTCTGCATCTCCACCATCAGTCTTTAATTTTCTGTGTGCCCACAATTCTTTTCAATACAAAACCTTTGTCATTTTAGATTTAATAGTGCTATATTCACAATAGTCCCAAGAACTTCGTAGTTCTAAGAGTGATATTCTTCCTGGCAATCCTGTGTGAGATTGGTTCCAGATCCTGCAGTCTTGCTTCTGCTGAGGGACAAAGATCTTCCAGCCTCTTTTGAGCAACAGGGTGGGAAAATCCTCATCCTCATGAGAAAACCAGCACCAGAGTCTAAATCTCCAGTCTGAAGCAAGATAAGGTTTGTCAATTATGGCAGTTGCTTCATTTGTGCTGTCTGTCTTTCTTTCACTCTACCTTCAGGAAAAAGGCTGAAGCATTAAGTTACTCTGTCCATGGCACTGCATGGGGTGCTTTTCTAGTTCAGATAATTTTGATGAAATTGTGAAATAGAGACAAAATTTCTGCTTTCCAAGAAAAAGAAGAGACTCATTGGGAGTGATCTTAGAAAACTAGCAACACAGTAAGGAGGTAAGATTGGGATATGACATGGACATAGATAAGATAGTTCAAATGAGACAGATCTGTGAGAAACTTCTGTTAGAGCAGAGAAAGCTAGGTGACTTGACTGTAGATTAAATTCATTTCAGACAAAGGCAAAGGAAGGCAAGTTGGAAGGACAATTCAGAATGACATACTTCTTGGCTCTAAATAAATCACAGACATACAGAAAAAAAGTGTCACATCAGAGATCTTAGCCAAACCATATGGTCCATGTGCAGCAAAAGTGTTGGCAAACTGATAGAATGTAGCAGGAAAAGGATAGAAAACAATATTGAAAATAATTTAATAAAGCTATATAAACCAGTGGCATGTACTTTCTGTTCCTTCTTGGTCACTCATCTTGAAAATAATACTGCAGAAATACTAAAGATCTGGGGAATAATACAACAAAAATGGTTATAGAAATAGAAAAGTTGTTGGATTTTTTTTATGTAAGGAAAGCATGTAAAGTGTAGAGATGCTTAGATTGGAGAGGAAAAAGAAGTGACGGCATGACAGAAGCGTACATAACGATTAACATTGTAAGGAAGATTGCCTTTCCCACAAAACAAAAGCATGGAGATATGAAGCCAAATAACAAGACATTTACAACCAATAAAACAACCCCATTTATATAATGTATAATGAATGACTTAGACATCTATGTGAGCAGTGGAACTGGAAAGACTTTGTTGGACAAGAAAAGAAATAGAAAAGGGCTTACACATCTGTGTGATTTGAGGCATAAACTAAATCACAGTGTTAAGGAACAATTTATCCTTATGGGCAGGTTATGCTCTTAATATCCTTTATGAACAAATTTTCTGAAAAGAATTTGGGAATACTTTGAAGCAGAATACCATAGTGAATAGGCCACATCAGGTCCCACAGTAAAAGTACCTGTGTTGCCACTGCGTGCTGTGGTGGGGAATAGCAAGACCTCCACCATACATAAACAACATAAATCACTGGAAGAATCTGAGATACCAAGGTGCCAAAGGTGGGATTCCCATGGCAGAAACACCTGTGGATGTGCATGGTGAGTCTAGCACTGTCTAGAGGCATTAGTCTTAGTGTGCCTCTTCCCCTTGGGGCAATAACAGATTAACTGATAAGCTATCCATGCAGTATAGGCAGTAGGTTCAGTCTCCAAGATTTTCACCTCTATGGTGGCCTATGATCCAACCTGGATCCAAAAACCTAGAGAAAGCTATCATTCCTAAGTGAAAAAGGGAGCCACATCTGGAAAAGCTGGATGTATGGCAGTCTTATCTAGAATTGGCTGCATAAAGAGTTATGTGGACCGAAGTACTCTACTGAGAGCAGACTTCTGTGGAGATGCATCCTCAGAGTTTTCTAAGCAAGAACAAAGCAGATGTAGTGCAGAAAATAATTGTTTGAGATCACTTCACTGTGCCTGGCATCCTTGTATAAACTACACACACTTGTTTACATTAAAAGCTTAAAAGTATTTCTTGATGTGCTAGTGGAGTAATTTTGTTCAGTAACTGGAGATATTGTCTACCTTTTTGCCTTGCTCCAGACAGGAAGTTAAACAGTTACATGTCATCTCCTGATGTATGGTTATATGTTAACTGGAACTGCGTGAAACTTTTTCCCCCAACAAAATGGTATTTTGGGAAATGGTTCCATAAAACTTCTGCGACATTTATAAAACGCCAAATGAAATACTTTCTATCTGGGTACTTCAAAGTACAGCCATGGTTTACAGGAGACCAAATTCAAGTCCTTGATCTCCTTGAGATTTAACATTTTATACTAACTCCAACACAAATCAAGGGTTACCTTCTGTGTTCTCTGTAGCCCATGGTATTGCAGAATGCCTGTGCACACAGTGGGTAGTTTCATTTTCACTTCAGTAAGGAAATTATATTTCAAAAATCACAAGTTTACAATTTACTGCATGACTTAATAGCTATATGGAACTTCCTTCTCTCTGGTGCACTCAGTTTGCCACCTGACAGAACTCTTTGTAAAAGTCAGCCTTTTACAAGAGACCCTCATGAGTCAGTTGTACAGCCTCTTGGACAAGTGAGCCCAGAGATGCCTCTATGTGATAGCAATGATGCAGCTACTGAATTTGCTAAGGTTCATAAAATGGGTGATGTGGAATGGGACTGTCAGAAATCATCTCGCCCAACCCCTGTGCTAAAACAGGGCCACCGAGAGCAGGTTTCCCAGGATTATGTCAAGAATTTTTAGTGGGTATATTGACATAGGACAAGGGGTTATTGTTTTAAACTAAAAGAGGATAGATTTGGACTAGATACAAGGAAGACATTTTTTACAATGCGGGTGACAAAACACTGGAAGGGGTTGCCCAGGAAGATGGTTAGATCCCCCATCTCTGGAAACATTCAAGGTCAGGCTGGAGCCTGAGCAACTCAATCGAGTTAAAGATGTCCCTGTTCATGTCAGGGAGGATTGCAGTACATGACCTTTAAGGGCCATTTTCAACCCAAACTATTCTATGATTCTAAGTTAAGTTTTGAACACCTCCGAGGATGGAAACTCATAGCCTTTCTGGGAAACCTGTTCCAGTGTTTGACCACCTTAGAGTAATTTTTTTTCTTCTGCTAAGATAGAATTTCCTGCATCTTGTCTTATCACTGAGAACAGTCTGACTCTATCTTCTTTACTCCTCTCATCAGATGTTTATCGATATTGAGGTCACCTCTTAAACCTTTTCTTCTGCAGGCTGAACATTCCCAGCTGTCCCAGCCCCTCTTTGTATATCAGAAGTTACAGTGCCTTAATCATTTTAGTCGTCCTTTGCTAGACTTCCTTCATTAGCTCCATGTCTCTTTTATCCTGGGGAGCCTAGCACTCAGCACAGCACTCCAGATATGTCTCACCAATGCTAAGTAGAAGGGAAGGATCACCTCTTTTGACCTGGTGGCAATCCTTCTCCTAATGCAGTGCAGGATGCCATTGGTCTTCTTTGATGCAAGGGTGCATTGGTGGCCAGTGGGTAACTTATGGTCCACCAGAATCCCCAAGGCATTTTCTGCACAACTGCTTTCCAGCTGGTTATTCTTCCTTAGGTGCAGGATTTTGTGCTTCCACTTGTTGAACTTCACAATGTGCCTCTCAGTTCTTATCAAGGTGGATGGCAGTACAACCCTCTGGTGCATCAGACACTCCATCCAGTTTTCTTGTAGCTGTGCTGGTGTCCCTAGTGCTTCTCAAAAAGCCAGGGGACAAAGGTGAGGAAAGGAGACTTTTTGAGGACTGATCAGGAAGGCCAAGATCAGCCTCACAACCCCACTATCTAAGCCTTAATTCTGCAACTAAGGGTGAAAACTCTTTGTGATACAGAAATCAGGGATGGTCTTATCATTGCCTCCTACTAGATCAAAATTTTAGGTTTTCTTTTCCAAACCATGCTTATTTACTGCTTTTGTATCTTAAACACTCTTTGTTTGACAGTTGGAGAGAGGACTTTAATCCCTGAGTAAAGGACATTGGATCAAATCCCCTTCATTGTTGGGCATCCTTGGCTTTAGTAATACTGAGCTCGGTGGCTTTCTTCCAGCACTTTGCCTACCCATTATAATTTTCATGGGGTATCTGAGGAATCATTGTCATTCCCATTTAGGTTACCCATACATTTCTAGGATGCAGGTGAACTGCTTAATTGAAAACATCTTCTGTCTCCTAATAACAAAAGATTTCCTGGCTTGAAAAAAAGAGGCTTCTTCATCAATAACAAAGCAGACAATTGCTGCAATAGTGCCTGCTTTCACATAGGTTTTAATGAATTTGTTTAGATTGTGGTTGACAAAAAAGTTTCCTACAAAGCAGAGAGAGCAACAAATTAAAACGTTGCTTTGTGAAATGATTCTCTGAAATATCCAGCTCTCTACAGGCTCCTTTAGCTATCTGATAATCTGGGCAAAAGCTTTGTCTGAAATCACAAAGACAACGATGGAGTTCTTACCTCTGTCACTCTCTCCCTTTCTCTGTCTACATACACAAAGAACAAAGTTTAATAGACAGCATATGCTGTTAGCTGAGCCTTTGTTCCTGCCCCAACACAGTCAACTCACTGCCAAGACTCACTGAGTTTCAATGTGTCTCCCCATTTTTGGCATGAGTTTCCTGCAGTCTGAAGGAGTCTCACATAAAACTCTGAAGATTCACAGTACATTTAAATGTAAAATTTGAACCATCACTCAGAGGGTACATATTTCAGAGAGCTCCTTCCAGTGACCAGAACCTGGCAGGTTTGCCAACAGTCTGATAAGGATGGATGAGAGATGATTAAGTCTCCTCCCTGTCTCCATGCAAACCCCTTGATAATTGGGAAGTGTCAAGTCTCATGAAATTAATCCTCTGCTCTTTGTTGTTGTTGTTGTTTTGTTTCTGGTGTCATTTTCTTTTAAACAATATTTTGATATTAAAGATATTAGACCTGCTGTCAGTCTTAGAATATTAAAAAGGTGTCTAGTCTATGGTCTTAGTAAGATCTTACGTATATGGAAATATATGATGCCTTTCCCTCAATGACTGGGTAATTCTTTAACCTGGCTCCTCCAGGGGATTTTTGAGATGAAGAATTGTCTGATTGTTCTATACTTGGCCTGTTATAATTTTCCTTTGATTTTCTCTATTTAATTGTTGAAAAATTACACAACCTTTTAGCTTTATGCCTGTTACTAAAGGTTAGACAGTAATAAAACTTCATTAAATACTGCGAAGATGTGGAAGCTAGAGATTGTTACCTGAGATGAGCTGGTTCTGAAAATCTCAGTCTGCTTCTATCTTTTCAGTGTAGTGAATGGACATATGCAACAGCATGGTTTGCTGATAAGCTTTTTTTCATATCAGATGTTTCTTACCTGAAGGAGGACAATGCTGCACAATATGTACTATTTTTAAAGTCTATTTGAGACAAAGATTTTCTTTGAATTTAATTAATGGAACATATTTGAAAAGCCTCCAATAAACCTTTATCATTGTGAATTGTAGCTGGCACATCAAATGGGTTTGAATTTACACACAGACATGTCTAATAGCATGGGAAGTGCCCTATTAGACTAGCGGGATTTTGCAGCCTAATGAATTAAATACCTAAATGATCTTGAAAAAATGTTAAGGAAACTCAGTTGACAGAAGCTGAGAAAAGAAGCAGATTCAATGCTGGGGTTGGCATTTCACCTCAAAGACATCATATTGCTCTGTGAAGAGCAATAAAAATGCAGAGGTGCAAGTAAGGGAAGATCAGTGTCTGGGACTCCCAGTCTCACTATTCTTGCTTTTATAAAGCCAAAATTACAAGCCAGTTGAGTGAAAGTTAGAAACTGTACCAGTTACTAAGGTCTGTATTCTGAGATTTTTATTTCAGCAATGTACCTGCTCATGTATCCCCATGATCTTATGGGTTGCAGATTACCAGTTAACCTTCATCAGGCACAAATATTTTGTGAGGCCTATGACAGACAGATCAGCCAAGCTTGATACTCTGTATCAATTATCACAGTCCATAACCTCCTGAGCTGTGGTTCTCTCCAACCTCTCAGGAGATCTCAGGGCACACAAGCTATTTCTCACCTTCTTCCTGGGTGGCCCTGGGTAACAGTCTTCTCTCCTCTTTTTCCCTCCACTTGTGCCACTTGCTTTGATTTCCCGTCAGTGATAGGTCCGTGTATATCATCAGCACAGTGTAGTAGAAACAGCTGCTACAACTAAGGAACCTGTTGCATGGATCACAGGGCGGCCTTGTCCGAGTTACTAGTTTCATACCTAGAAAAAAAAAACAAAATAAAAAATCATGATCTAAAGACAGATTTGAGTTTCACTGCATTTTCCTCTCTGCTAGAACAAAATCAGACTTGTGGCAGCAATGCTTTCAGCCTCAGTAAGTCAAGTTTATTCCTCTTCATGAACCAGAATGCCACCTGCACAAAATCTCTTCAGGTGTGGCCTTCTCTGGACACCTGCTTTTGGGACCAATGCTATATTCTGGGTTTTTTCTTCAGAGCAAGAATCAGAGCTTTGGTCCTTGGTGAATAGAGTCAGGCCCAGCTTTTTTATTGTGGTGTAAGAATGATTCATTGCCTCTGTGCCAGAGTGAGCACGTGTGGGGAAACCTAATAAATACCTCTATTCAGCCAAGATAATGGTGAGAATTAAATTGGTTGGCCCTTGGATGAAAGCTCATTAGCCTTGCATCTAACACTTGACAACCAGAGATAATATCAGAAAGGGGGTTTTCTTATGCCATTTTTCTGATGTATTGCAGTGATTGTTCATGTGTAATGAGATCATTATCTTAGCAAAGAATGAGAAATAGCATTTTTGCCGGTTGTCAAGACCTATCTGAACATAAAGTTTATTTAAATACATTTTTTTTGCTATGAGCTCATATTAAATCTCAGGAAGTTTATCCATCTCTAATTTAGTTATATGGTCATTACATGGAAAATCCACTTTGGATAAAGCAAAGCATTTTCATCCTCTAGTTACACAAGTATCAGGTCACAGCAATTACATGCAAATGTCAGATACTTACTATGGCATTGCAGGGTTAGCTTGTGCGTGTTCTGCACAAATAATGAGTAGCTTATTCTGCACAACAGTGTAGTGAATGTGACATTGCATAACAGGGATGACGGAAGTGAATAAGCCTCGTGAACAACCTGAGCCTTTACAAAGTCTTTGACAGTGTTCCCAGCCTGATAAATACCCCAAATGACTCCTTCTCTCTGTATGTCCTTCACAGGTAGCAAAAGAAACCACACAACACAGTATCTGGTGTAAGCCTCCTGGGGTGCGTTTGACCGCCCTTACCCTACCCAGTTTCAATCCTTTTTTTGTTGGATTCCTAACCCACCTACTGTGAGAGGATGGAGTAAA
>VWZK01014226.1:11179-46637 GCA_013396935.1 Baryphthengus martii | reverse complement strand
TGCTCATTAGAATACTGATAATCACAAGGCCTAGTTATTATTTCAGTAATTAAGATTTTCACTTTGAACCCAAACAATAAATCATGGCAGGCAGACATTTTGCAGCAGAGTGCTCTTTAAATGAGGCCAGTATGTTGGGATGAAGTTCAAATAAGATTGTTTTCCACGTTTTGGTCTCTATCTCAAAATATGACTAAAATTTCCTGAAGAGATTAGGTAGATCACTGAAAATTTATGCCACTTTTTTTCATTGTTGTGTGTCTTGGCACTTGCTAGTCATGGTGAGACATAGATGTGGTACGAAATGAGCTATCATTATTTCTTCATTTACTGTACATAACGAGCAAGCGTATTTTAAGGTTTGTGGCACCGTGTCTGAATATGAAGAAACATTTCCTGAATTCCAGGTAACTTTTTCTTCCTGGTGTTGCATTCTGATCTTACTGTCTTTAATCATATCATTTAGATGTTTGCCATATCCAAAGTCCTTGTTGTTGTTTGACATCTCCAATTTCTTGTCTGAATCTTTGATCATTTGGGTTAAAAAGGATCAAGATCCAAATTATTTCCAGCTCCAACATTGTTAAGGCACTGATTTTTGTAAGACTGCCACGCTGTTTGACATAGTTTTTGCACTATGTTATAAAGGTTAAACCTTTTATCTGAGCCACTGAACTTTTATTCATCGTCCACAGTCAAATTTGGATCTCATGTTTACCTGCTTAGAGGTCTGATTTTACAAAAACAAAAACCTCAAATTTAAAATCAGAACTCTTCACCTCATGTGGCAAGTCATACATAGAATATCTTTTTTTAAAAAAAAATTGTGTTCGTTCTCATCTAGTATGATAACTCTAATACTGAAATGAGAGAAGGAAATCCAAGACCTCTATTTGAAATTGCGGTGTAAATTGTAGTTAGTTCAAAGTGAATTACTCAAGCTGGTAGCAGTATTTTTGCTCAGCCAGGCTCTGTATATGATATAGATCACCATGAGAGTCTTAATGACCAAATCTTAGCTTCAGACTCCAATGAAAGTCCATCTTTTTCAAAAGATGGATAAACAATGTTTCCTCACTGTTCAAGTCGAAAAAATCTAGCTCTCCAATCCATGTGTGTGCCTATTTTGAATCCTACTACGTCCATAACTTTTAAATTACTTTGCTTCTAGACAAATCACTTATCCATGCCTGTACATCTGAATAATCCTATCTTTCCATAGTGCTGTGAGGATATGTATGCGTATAACCCTTTCCTGCACTATAGACTGTTCCTTCACACTCAGGCACGACAATATGTTGAAATGCAGAATAATAAGTAATGGCACAGTTTTATATGAAACATAGATTTTCCAGCTTTTGCGGTGGGCATTAGTCTCAGTGTGATGCTGAAGTCACTTTGCATTTCAGGTGGGAATTTAGTGCTTGGTCTTTTATTATCCTTTTATTCATATTGCATATCACCTGATTATAGAAGCTCTGTCACAGAAATAGACAGTTAGAGAGTGATGAAAGACTTTTCCTGGAAGCAGTAATTAAGCAACAGGCTCTATTCTCCTGCAGTGAACAACAGGATACAGAACAATCTTCACAGAATTTTGGAGAGATAATAAGGTAGGGGCTAGGAAGTCACAAGCCAGAGGCTCAGCTCCTCAGAGATCTTCCCACCAAAAGGTATGACTAAACAAGATAGACTCAAAGAATTAGGAGAGTCAGAAGGAGAGAGAGAGAGCAGAAAAAAAAGAATAAATCTGTTGGAAATAAGCCTGACGTGTTCACTCAAAGTAGAAAACACTTCCCAAAAAGTGCACTGTCAAGTAAGAGCAGACTTTGCTCAGAATAAAAAACAAAACTTTTCAAAGAAGACTAGGAGTCAGTTTAGAAAATCTGTTATCTATCTTGGTTGAGGTAGCTGGGTGATGAAGAGGTCAAGGTGTGAAGACACTCAGATTAGTGTGATGCTGCAGACAGATTTACGTACCTACTACAGAGTCTAAGTTCAGGATAACAATGAGCAATTCAGCCCTCATACACTCCCAAACTGCCAAATTCTGATTTATGTAGTCACTGAAAAAAACGCAAGTCTTTTGTAGGAATACAGATCCCATAACTCCCTGAAAAGCGGAGTGACTGCATTTTGGAAAATTTATATTAATTTTCTTTGAGATTTCACAGTATTGTGTAATGGTTGAATTAATCCTGAGATCGATTTTTGGGAGGGACTTGTGCAGGGTCCAGGTAAAGCTCTCATGATTTGGCTCACATGCATAAAAGAAAGAAAGAACAATCTTTTGTCTTGTAACAAGCTACTTGGTCACTCTAATAACTGTTCTTGTTTTAAAGAAGAATAAAAGTTCTGTCTCATGACTAAATGTTGTTGCCTTAGGACCTGATGAGCTTTCATAGTACCTGTGACACATATGGAAGAGGGAATCTAAACACAAGAGATGTTTCTGGGTAGAAGTCCCTCACTACTAACTTTGGGATTTCACGTCGTTCCGTTTTGAGTGTCCTATGTTGACATAATAAGCACACCCTCTGTCCTGCATTTATCAAAAGCATGCTACAAACAAGTCCTGGAGATTTGAGATCTACTGGAAATCAATCTTTTCATGTTTGGATTATGTCAGTTTTGTTTAAACCTAAGACATACTTTGCTCCGAGTGAAAAAGCAAAAGCCTCTTTTGAGATGCATTTTATTTGCAGAGAAACTGTGATTCTAACCACCGCTCAGCAAAGAAGGAAGAGCCTATGTTCCAGTACAGCATTCATTCACAGGAAAACAGTTGGTCTTACAGCTAATTTCTCTTCTGTTTCAAAGCCAGAGGAGGGGAAAAAAAACAAAACCAAAACCGAAAAAAGAGAAAGACCATCAAGGGGGCAAAGGCTGGGGACATAATCACAGAAGTTACAGATTGGCTTGCGGTAGAAGCACAGAGCACTCTTTGCTCTCATCCTGCTTCCCTGCCAGTCAGCATTACTTAGCAGAAAGCTAGGAGATGAAGCCCAAGAGGGCTCTCACCTCATTCCCTCTCTCAGGCCGTGGAAGCTATCGATCTGTTGAGAAAGATATCTCTGTTCAAGGGGCTTCAGCTTCTATCTTCTGGCGAGCTGACATAAATTTGCCTGGGAAATTATCAGTTTCTTGCAGTACCTAGTAGGACACTGTTAATAAAGTGGTTACTTCAATGAGCACCTTGAGAATTTCCCTGATCCATTAATCCACAGTTCATCGATTAGTTAGTTCAGAGCAACCTGAGGGGACAGAACAGACTGGAAACTGTAACTTCGCAGTACTCAAGACTAAAATATCTTGAAGACTCAGCACACGGATGTAAGCTACATTGTGAGTACAGACACATGAGTAGGTTGTAGGGGTAAAAAGAAACTGCGTGAACGGAGCACCAGAATGACCTTCATTAACTGGCAGTGTGTATGGTTTTATCCCACATTGAAAGACAGATAATTGCAGGATGCTTATCTTTCAGTCGAAGAGAAGCATGCCTTCCTCATGTTTGAGAAGTAAGAGCTGATACACAAGCAATCACAGTGAGTCAGCAGATAAAATATAATTTAAGTTCACCTTCTAATTCACCCTGCAGTGACTCATTCATGTGCCAACACTTTGTGTTTTTAAAAAAGGCCCTTTAGCTTGCTTTAGTTCCTCTCTTTCAACTCCTGCTGGTGTTAAAGACTGCTTCTCATTGTAAAGGATCAGCTGCTGTAGCACTTCACTACTGTAGCCTTCAGCAGTGTTAGTTTGGACCCAGCTCCAGCAAGACCAGCAGATGCCATTCTGAGATCTTGGTGGGAAGGGCCAGTAGGCAGGTTCAGAAATTTCTGATTTTCTCATTTTTCACTTTTTGTTTCCTTTTCTTCTTTTACAGCTTTCCCCTATTGATTTCTTCCTTCTTTGCTTATGGAAGAAAATGATGAATCTTTACTCCTCATGTCCTGATGAAAAACCTTGGAGCAACAATTTGATGAACTTACTCTTGCAGACCAGACAAGACTCCTTCTTGACATATTGTTATGAGTGTTGAGACTACCATGCTCTAATTTGATAACATCTAATTACTCAGATGGCATCCAAGATTCAATTGCTGTTAGAAATAGAATACTGTAAATCGTATTAATATGACATCAGAATACAAACCCATACCTCTTTGAACAGTTTGCAGGCACTGTCAGCTGAAAAAGTGACCATATCACATTTTTATTATGTATTCCCGAATCTAACTACCAGCTGTAGCTGAAGGTTTTTTTTAGGTACCAAATAATATTTTATTTTCTAAATGAGATTCAGTAAGCAAAAAGTAATGGAAAATAGAAATCACAGGTGATCTGCCCATTCCACCTGGATTCAATTGCATCTAATGAATTGTTTTGGGTGGAAATTGTTGAATTATGGGTATTTGGTATGAGATGACTAAAGTCCTTCAGGAGGACTTGAGTTCTGACTCTGGGGCAAAGATCTGTTGAAGTAAAGTCTGACATTTTGCCCTAAAAGTGTAAAGGAGTTTTTAAGATTACAAATGCTTTTACTTGAAATGTTCTCAGCTTCCTCAGAACAGATGGACTTCACTAAGAACAGAGCCAAAGGAGGCTGCTGATGTAACTCATCTTTTTAAATACAGAGCCAGATAACTTTTCATTTTCCCTTCACTCACTACGTTTTCCACCAACCATCATGATTTCTACAGTTGCTTTATGCAGCTGCAGAAGTTGTAGTGACTAAGAGCAACTGAATGAGCTTTACCCATTTTCTAATTTACAGACAATATCCTTTCAAATATGTGAACTCCATCATAAGTCAAAGAGAAGCCCAAGAAAAGCTTGCAGTAAAAGGACTTTCAATGCTGAATTCACCATTTCCTACTCAGACTCAGTCCTTACCAGCTGCAATTTGGGGAGCCAGGAGAAGAGCATGTCCCCAGGAGCACAGGAGGGCAGCGCTTCTGCTGGCTGCCCATTGCCTTTTCCACTACAATCACAGTGAAAGACAAGAGGTGAGACAAACTTTAGTTCACTAAATATGCAGCTCTAATGAACCCTCTACCCAGGACATTGAATGCAACAGTATAGTTATACAGTGCTGAGTGAAACTTAAAAGGTTTTCTTGTACAGTTTGATTATTTTTCTGATGTGCAGCCAAACTGTAAATATCTCTTGAGCATACAGAATAGGCTGGGAATTGCATGCACACACTCCTACCTCTAGAAAGATTCTATCTTCTGTTGCAAATGAAGACATCATAGGAGTATCTTTGTGATGATGTATCTAGGTTTCCAACTTCAGTCATAAACAGTTTTAAGAAAAAGATAACTAAAATTGGTTTATTTTTTAACACCTTTTCTTTCCACCCCTTAGGTCTGAAGGATTTGCTTGGAGCTTTGCAAAAATCCTCATTGCTTTTACATTTTTTTTCCAGTCATTAGATTCCTAGGGTATAGAACACTTCAGCATAGGTCAGACCCCATTCTTGCTGGAGTTCATGCTCTGTCTGCCATGACTGTTGTCAGCTGGGTCTCCATAGTGTGTGTCAGCTATTCACACAAGTCAGAGTACCCTCTTACTGCCTTTTGAAGGCTTTTAAAGCAGCCCAAACTGTAGTCTTGCTATATCTCAGCTTTTTGATACGTTATATTAGCAAATATTCTTTCAGTAGTCTAGTAAAAGGCTTTAAATTCCTCAGGGCTGTTCATCCCATCTGTGGTTGCACATCCTCTTTCTAGGATCTGACCCCAGCTCCCATTTCTGACTACTAGTTGCTGCTCCCTGCAGCAGCTGGATGTTACTGGCCCCTCGTGCCCTTCCAACAAACTGGTAGCTTTAGGTCACCCCTCAACATTTCAGCCCATGTGAGCTGGATTAACACAAGCCTACTATCTACACCGTGCATATCAGCGTGACTGGAGGCAGAGCTAATGTCTGCAGCATGATAAGCTGCTCTAAAGGGTGAGGAGGAAGGGAGACCCAAGATGTGCTGCCCCATGAGCTCAACCTCCTGCTCACCCTGTGCTGCCCAGGGAGGGGCGCCTGGATTAAAATCTTGGCTCCTGTTCAAACATTTGGCCTGTGTGGGCTTGTATAAAGGAGGGGATGGTTTAAATAACAAACAAACTAAATCTTCTCCAGTTTCTTTCATAATAGTATTCTTTCACATGGAAACTAAAGAGGAGTACAGACTGTAAACAGCAGGGAAGCCTGCCCTTTTATGAGTGCCAGTCCCTCTTTGTGCAGTCCTCTCAGATTTCCTTATCTCGCGTCTTCTCTGTGACTTTTCAGTGCTCAATCTCACCCCTACCATTTTTCATGTCCTATGGAACAATCATAACCTTTAATAATTACAGCTACTTGGGTATTTTTCCTAAGGTAAATAGAAAGCAAGTATGGCAGCTCACTAGAAATCTGTGTGAAAGAATTCTGTACACTGTGCAAAGTACATTAGAGAGCTCAGAGTTACAGCTGAGGGAGAAATTTTCTTTATTTTGGAGAACAAGTTTTCTCACAAAATGTTCATAATACAAGATGATTTATACACATGGCAGCTCCAAATATTTTGAAATACAGACATATACATATTCATAACCCTAGAAATAGTCTTAAAAGCAATCCTGGGTAACTATGTTGCACAAAAGCTCCGCTGGGACTTACTGTGATATCTCAACCCCCTTCATGATCGAGTGCACATAAATTTGGGCTTGTTCTACCCACACAGTTCAGTTTCCATTTAGCAATTGTTTGCATACACAAGCTATATCGTTTAACATAAACAAATTGAATGCTGATCATGTCCATGCATAACACATGTACCCTGCTAACATATGTACAAAGGCAGCATGGACAAGAAACATGAGCAAAAATATGTCCATGCAAAGAGTTTGAGGGATTCTGGAGGACTGTTTATGTTCTGCAGTTTCCAGGCCATGCTCATTCTTGCTAAGGACTTCTTTGCCAAGTTACTTTTAAGCAGAGTTACTCTTCTTCTCCTGTTTAAGCCTTTACATCTTAAACATTGGGGAAAGCCTATAGAAATTCAAAATAGAAAATATCCTCCACAATACAGATGAGAGTGAAGCTGTGCCTAGCAGGGCAAGTTTTATGTCCTGCAAATGCTGCATGGTTAGGGCACATAGCAGTCACCTGCGTTAATATAAATGTTCATTATTCCATTGCGGCATTAGAGTAAATTTGGTTTCTATGCATTTATATCCTAAGGATTTGGGCCTCTTACTTCATGCTATGTTTTTATTGTATTTAGAATAATATTGCTCTGAAATGTGCAGCTAATTATGCAAGTTCCTGTTTTAAATTCCACCATAACTATTCTCCTGCCAGAAACGGATTGGTTTTAATAGGATTGTGTCCGTTTTTGGCAATACATGGGTTTGTATACTCCATTCCCATCCTTATTATTCACTCTCTTTATCGAGAGAATACAAGCTCACGGGGTGAAATTCAGCCTATGATAAAGTCAGTGACAGGCCTCCCAGGCATTCAGGGAGGCTATGTTCCCATCAGGGTTTTTGCATTCCCACCACACCCTTCTGCTTGTCAAGCTAATGAAGCTCTAATTGCACTGGAGGGGAAAGCCTGGTCTGTCTATAACTTTAAAACATAGTCACATCATTTTCCCTCAAAACAAGTACGTCTGGCTATACCCTTTGAATCTCACAGTCTCTTCTGCACTTTTAACCTCTAGCTGTAGACATGTAGCATCCATCAGGAGATGCCTCCCTCCAGGACAGCTTTGGAGCAACCACCAACCTCCTACCCACCACTGCCTAAACGCAAACAGGTGAACAAAGCACCTCCTGAGGAATATGTGATCTGATAGCACAAACTTTACCATCACCTGTTTTTTTTTTGCTTCCTCATCTGCTCTTGTGCTTTTTATAAAGGGGCAGTTCCTGTGGGTGTCATTTGGCAGTTTTGCAGATTCAGGATATGGCTCAAATAATTTTTCTCCAAAGTTAACATTCTTTATATTTTTACTGCTTTAATGTGCTTTTGTTGGGAATTTCAAATGCTTTTGTAGCAAGCATAGTCACTACCATGCGTAAGAGAAAACATAGTCTTATTTCTCTGTAAAGTGTAACAATTACAAATACAGAAAGACAAGGACTTATATGCATGTATGTACACAGATATGTTTTCATATAATACAAGATAGTGTATTTTAGTTATCATAGAAATCTAATACAGTAAGATTGAATATTTAAGAGTATCTGATTTACCTACAAAAATATATTCTATGCTAAGAATTTTTTTTGTTCATATTCTGGAAGTTGCTCTGGAAAATTCTGTTAGAAGAATTCACTATCAGAACATTTGGTACAGAACTTTTTCACAAGCAGATTTTTGTAGCTTTATGACACCAAACATGCAAATTCATTATACCTTTCCTGTGAAAGATTTGTTCAGAAAGAAAAAGGGGGAAAAGGACGAGACATTTCTATTTATTTTCAAATAAAACATTTTGTGCTCTATATTTGGTACTCAATACCTGCGATGAGTTCTTTTATGGGGCATATGCAACTCCTCCTTCATAACTGGCGCTACGAGTCAAAGAGCAAGGTATCTTCTGCATGCCGGAGTTAATAACTGAGCTAGTGAGACCCATTAGTGAAGGGAATACACTGAGGCCTGCAGACATAAAGTAAAAGTAAGATCAAGAAGGAAATGTTCAGTAGCCATCAACATAGTCATTAGAGACAGAGAGTTTCAGAAATGTCTCAGAAGAACAAAAGCGTCACATTAATACACCAGAAGCTGTGACAGCTCCAGTCTAAAATATAGTTCTTTCAGAGGTGACCCCAGGAAATGTAGTCCTGCCTTGATGCTTATATGCTCAAGTCTTGGGACAACAAATGGCTGTAATCATTTCCCATAGACCACCATGACTCTTCTTCACAAAACCCAAGTTGAAAACATTCAGAAATGAAGAGAAAACCCCACTGTGGACCTTGAGGGCTCCTCACCACCCATATTACACAACACGGGAACTGCTTCCTGAACACCCAGATGCCATACACTTGACTCACCTGCTACCTGAGTACTATGAGAAGGAAAATGAAGCCTCATAACTCCTGTTCTCCCTGGAGATCCACAGTTATCTTGGCTACTTTGGGTCATGGGGAATTACATGGCAGTATTAGTGAAAACCCTAAGAAACTCACATCATCTATCTGTCCTACTCCAAGTGCAACAGAACTAACAGTGGCATCAGAGAGGGGAAAAGCCACTGCCCCACTGTGAATTTGTGTGGGAAACGGGATGACAAGGGCTGGTCATTACTAGGCAAAGCTTGATGTGTTTACGCTGAAGTCTTCAACATACTGCTTATTTCAGTATAAGTAGATCAAAGTAAAGGGCATTATTATATATTTGTGTAGACCCAACAGTGTGTTAGACACTTAATTTGCCATCTGAGGCTGTTTCTTTTACTGTGATATTTCAGGCAGGGAGTCCCATTCATCACACTGATCCTTCTCCAGGGCTGGAGCGCAAGGTCAGCTATCATTGGCTCTATCATGCTCAAAGGCTGCACTGCTCTGGTAATTAAGACTGTTAGATGGGAGGGCCTCTTTTCCTGCTATTTGATGTAGAGTAGGTGCAGATGAAAGATTTATAGTTTTAATTCAAATACAGGACTTGTCTTTGACAACTTAATTGTGTTTGCAGAGAAGTTCTGGACCCTTTCTCTTGCCAAGTCATTATAGAAAGGCCTCACATCTTGGATCTACAAGGAAGCTGTTTGGGTTAAAGAAATAACCAAAGGGACTCTGCATTAGTGCTGATAGAAGCACTAAACATTTGCTTGTCCTTCTTCTGCCTGTAGTAAATATGTTGCTTAAGATAGTACATTTTCATGCTTCAAGATCAAAGTAGGTATATGTTTTGCTAACTTATTTTCCTGTGCCTATATTCATCTCTATATAAAGAATTTTCCCCTTTTTTATAATATCTTTATTAAATAATTTAATGAGGCTGGTAAAAAGAAAGACTAGACTGAACACGATACTAAAACCAGGTACTTGTTCCTTTAACAAAAATGGGATTATAAATAATGAAATATGGTTTAATTCTATGAGCAAACTTGCTTTTACATTTGTTTTGTTATATAAAGTCATTGTAACGCTTCACAATTATCACAAATATTCTCCTTGTACCCATCTAGTAGGCATTTAACATCAAAACTGCAAAGAAAATTACCTAAAGGTCAGGAATCACTCAAGGCACCCATCCAGTACACGCAGATTTCTTATGGATAGGTATGTAGTGTTTGAGCTCATGCTGATTGCCTTGATCATCAGTATTGGCTTCTGCTAGCAGCTGCTGGCAGAGGCAGGCTGTTACACTCTGCATGGTCGAAGAGAGGAAGATAGACCTTTAGTCTGCAGATTTTGGAGTCGTTCTCAATGGCGAGACGGGAAATTCCTGGCACAGGGAATTTCTCCTGTGCCTGGCTCTAGAAGAGGTGACTGGTGGTCAGAGGGGTGGAGGCAACACACCTTACACATAGTTTGGTCCACTTGTTTGAACATTGGGTCTGCAGAAGCACCACAGATTCAGGACCTGGGACCTTGCTCCAGGTCTGTTTGGTATAATTCCACAGCCCTTTGTACAAGTCAACCCTTTTACAGCAAGGAAACCCAGCCAGTCCACAATTAAAAAAAAAGGAAAAAAAAAGCTTCCTACCTTCCTTATACTAGGCAATGTAAGGGAACAAAGGAAGGCTGCTCCATTTATGTGGCTCTCATTATGGAGCATCTGAGGGTTTTACAACCATTACGGCAATCATCCTTGTAAAAGGAGCTGAAGCACAGAGACTTAAAACTGGCATTTAAAAAGGCATTTTAGCCCTAAAGTGGCTGCTGAGATTATCCAGAAGTCCCTAGGCAGGCATTTTTCTCAGCATGGATGAGTAACTTCAACCTCATAAAAGCCTTCAGACTGTTACTATCTGGCTCAGAGACGCAGAATGAGGAATTTAACCCCATGCTCCCAAAACCCAGTATTTTCTCCAAATACAAAACACTCTTTCAGTGAGGTACAACTCAGGCAGGGCACAGGGTGTTCTTCCTTTCAGCTTCTCTCCAAAAGTGAAAATAGAGGCGTGGTGTGGGGGGTACATACTGTTGAGAGAAAGCACAAGTGCTACTGGTGGGTCTGTCTGCAGGGTGATCAAGGGAGAACGGGACATGTCACCTTCCCAGGACCTCCAGCTTGTCCTGCATCTGGATGATGTCACTTCTACTTCAATCCTAGCAGACCAGTGACTATGGAGAAAAACAGGTTCCATTTAAAGCAGTGAGACAGGCACTGGGCACGGGCATCTGAAGAAATTGAAAACAATTGGATTTACACTGAAGGGCAGAGGAGAGATTTGCTGATTGTCTGGGTTTTTTTGACTTTGTTTCCTCACGAGCACCAGGACTGCACAAGCCAGCTTCCATCGTGGGTTATTGCCCGAGAACCCAATCTGTAGCCAACTCATGGCATGGAGCCTTCCCAAATGGCTGCTCCACTCCTGCTCCAAAGTGGCCCTCCTCCCAGGCAGTGGTGAGCCATGAGGTTTAGGTTTTGGTCTAGGGGTGGGAAAAATACAACAAATGACCTTCACCATTTCGTAAGTATTGCCTGGGCCTTGAATGATGCTTATGACCTCTCAGATAGAGGCAAATAAAACTCAGTCAACTGAGGGCATAACGCAGCAGTAGGCACCTTTCCTAGGGTTAGTGGAGGCCACAAGAGCAGAAGAGCCATTTGTGATACCAGGGCTGGGACTGTCCACCTCAGCAAATGAAAGTTGTGGCCTCTTGTATACCAGTTCTGCCCCTTGTAGTTTACACTATGAATAAATCTCATCACTTTTACTGAATGGTGGTACCAACCTCTTCACATGTGTTATATTCTAGATTCAGGCCATGTATCAATGGGACAAGAGGGATCTTTCAGTCAGGAAGTGTTTTTCTCTCACACTCAAGCACGTACCTTCCTGGCTGCTATGTCACCTCTGTAGGACGTAGTCTGAGGAGAAGTTTCATCCATTTCTTTGCAAAATAAAGCAGCTCTTCATTTACAGGCCTCCCTGCTCATTATTATCTGGAGCCAATACTGCCCAGCAGTGTTTACATTGGACAAAACCACCAGATCTACATTTATGTGGGGGTTTTTACCTCCAAATGTCTTTTTAATTTATACAGCCATGGCTCTTACCTCCCAGCTGGTCCAAAATCTGACTTTCTTCTGCGTTCGCTTAGTGTTTCTAACCACCTGGCAGCATACACTAATTGTACACACATGGTTATAGGATATGGCTTTATAAAGGAGGGAGTTTTACAGCCTTTGATTTTAACATGTCTCATAGTGCAATTTAACTGTAGAGCAGAGATGTTCATGTCACCATGTGCTGATGCTCCTCCTTTGGAGAGCACTGTGGAAGCAAGAAGGAGCCGTCCAAGAGGAGATTTGGCCTCAGTGTCTAAAAGAGACTCACGTTCCTTTAAAGAGACAAAGTTGACAGAACAAGAACTGTATTGCCAGTGCAAAGGAGATAAATGTCTGTAGGAGACAAAGATTTTGATGGGTTTTAAGGTTTTCTGATTAGGCTGTTTTTTGCTTGGTGCAGTAGAAAAGGAGGGCTGGAAAGGCAACTTTTCTCAACCTCTGAAAATATGAATATTTTTTCTCTAAATACCTGCAAGTAGATTTAAGAGCTTAGTATTAGCCATTGAGCTTTGTAAATGCTGGCCAATAATTATGACAGATTTTCCCAACTGCGTCTTAAATCCGTTGCTTCTTGTTATAACCTCATTAACTGAGAAGTGTGATAGATACCCCTTTAGCACATCTCTTTGTGTTTCTGTAGTCAGTTGTCATCTACCTGTTATTTTCCACATCATTTATCGCACGTGTTACCCTCTCCTGAGTTTTAGAGGAGGCCCCAGACAATTCTAGCACTGCAGATGTGTGATTTTGGCAGGACTGCTCAGTTGCTATTCCTCAGAAATAATCATGCCTCAGTACAGGGATGATATGTTGCAGCAGATCCTTTCTAATTAGCTGTGAATGCTGGAGGGAGAAGTCCTTCCCAGTGTTGCTATTGAGCTGCCAGACCCTGCTCTCTCCAAAGTGTTGAGAAAGCATCCATTGATCAAAACTATATTGAATCAGATGCAAATAATTCAGACAGCCTTTTGGAAGGTGTAATACAACTATCACACATCTTGATTGCTCTTTAGCAGGGCAAACTAGCCTGCACTGAGATCTAAGCATCAGGAAAGTACAGAAAACCATATGTAATGGTTCAAAATGAAAGCATATAATAATGCTGCAGACAAGAATATGTATCTACTGGGCTATTTCTTAAGCAGATCTAACTTTTATTTGTATGAATAGCTTGTTTCTTTGCTGGAGATATGACAATTCTCAAATTAGGGAACTCTATTGTTTAAAACGCTAGTTTTATTAATATCACTCAAGAATTAAACATTGAGATAGTTCTGTTCCTTCCAAGGAGGAAATTTAAATCCACGGGGGAAGTCACAGACAACATGTGTAAACTTTTTTGTAGATAGAAAATGATGAAACTTCCCAGAGAGTCATTATTCCTCACTATTTCCTGAAATCTGTTCCTCAGATCCCCTAAACTAATAACCCAATGGATTTATGATTTACCAAGAGGTCCATGGGTTTCTCAGACCATTCACCCAGCTTTGTGAGGAAGTGAGGGATTACAGGGAACTACACAAGTAGGTCAGCCAAGGTTCACGTCTTGACTTAACTGTAAGTTGATGGTGACATTTTCCAGATATTTATGGGGAGTCCACCTTGGGGGATGCTCATTTCATAGACATAAGGTGGAATTTCCTGAAACAGGTATTTCCAGTGCCATGTGCATCTCTGCAGAGTAAGCAAACGCTTCCGTTTTACCGCCTTTTTCAATCACACTGGAAACATGAAGGAATGGCACCATGCTCTGTAAGCAAGAGAGGAGAAAGCTGAGATGTGCTCTTTGTTGCCCCTGTTGTTGCCTGTGTCCATCCATGCTGTATCCTCAGCCACCATTCACACATAGATGTTGTATTAGAGAGGTTCCTAAAATCATGGAAGAAAGAGATGGAAATATGGTTCCTTTCTCTCCCTACCATGACACTGGGGAGTCCTTGCTAGCAAGGGATGGGCAACACCTCTGGAGAGTCAACCCTGAGGCACAGGAGCCCAGAACCTCAACACATTCATTAAGGGAGGTCTGTGTCTACAAACCAAGCTGGTGCAATTCTTCCTAAAGCTCTGGAAAGTATTGATAACTGCCTTCTACTGCGAAACAGTGTCCATGTAAATATCAAGGTTGATAGCAGCAGCAGTGCAGGCAGGAGACAGCCTAAAAGCAAATGGTGTACTTCCAACTCTAATTCTCTTGCTAACTCTCTACAATGCCAGATGGTCTGTTTATGCAACTGTCGAATTGTACTTGTTAAAAAGCCAGAGGTATGCATATTGTTTTACAGATAATTAAAAGAGGGCAAGTATGGACCATAGATGGATCAGACACAACCCCACAAAGGAGGGAAATGACCCAGTTGCAAATGAGGGCTGGAGAAGGTGAGGTCTGAAAGAGTGAGAGATCACTGAAGGCTCTTTTTGCATACACAGGTTGTCTTCATTCTGAGGAGACATTTTGACTAGAAGTTTAAAAGGAAATCATTTTAAGCAGGTCAGTGACCTGAACACATGACCTAGTTCAGCACTAGCTGGAAAAAGACGGTCACGATTGTTGCAGTTATTTGATTTCAATGCATTCAGAGATACAATATTTGTTAAAAGATAGGAACAGGTTTCCTTTGAAAAATATGTTATTGCTGCTCACTACAGTTATTCTTGAGTGTTTCCAAAAATGATAATCACTCTTACTAGACTTCATTTTTCTATCATTCTCTTTTATAATGCTTAGAAAAACTGTAGACAGACTTTCAGATTATGATTGCTCCATCTCCCTCTAGTATGCATCTACAGAAGGTCTGCCTCTCTTATCTGTTGACAATATTAAGTTCTTTCAGGAAGTTCTACAGATTTTTGGTACAACTGGGAGCACAGTGGGATGCAGACTCAATTGGCACTGTTGGTTATACTCTATAATATATAGCAAGATATGGCTCTTCAGAGTTCTGTGATTTCTATTACAATAGTCTTTGTGATCTAAATGTAAAATCTAATGACTAATGCTTAAAGGAGCCCATTCTTGTAGATCTGTGTGGAATAAGGAAGATTTTATACCTGAAGTGATCAGGATGCTTTCACTTTGCACCCAGTCTTGCCCAGGAAGATCTTGCCATTAGCAATATTCAAAGCAATAGCAAAGCACATTCTGAGTGAGCACCAGTATGTAGAGCTAGAAATGCTGGTGCATGACACTAATACGTTAGGTATTCTAAGGTGAACATGCCTGCAGCAGGACTTACTTCTTTCTGTTTTAGGATAACTCTCAATTTTATCTTTTTTTTTTTTTTTTTTTTTTTCAAATGTATTTGGTCACTTTCTAACTTTGATAAAAGGAGCCAAGTGTTTTTATTTTTAATACAATTCCCTGCAGGTAGAAGTAAATGGCTCAAATTATTCTGACCATAGCCCACTGTTGCATAACGGCCATCTCAACCATTCACGAAACTCAATTAAATTGCCTCAACAAAAGTATAGTTTGTCAGGCAGAGTTCTCTGTCTGTAAAAGGGAGAAAACAAATCCCATTATCTGTAAACAAGATTTGTACACATACCTTCCATACAGAAATTTGGAAAATGCATACTCGTAGAACTCTGCACAGGAAGCTCAGTTGTTGTTTTTTTTCACTGGTTTTAAAACTATTTTAAAGGCAAGAGCTTACATTAAAAAATGTGGATGCTAACACTGGGGTACTCAAAACATGAATCAAAGCAACAGCATTTCAGAAGAGAAAAAAAAGAATTAACAAAAGGGATTTGTACAAGAATGCTGTTGACTTAAGTTACAGTGTCTGTTTAATTGAATAATTTCTGTTGAATCCTTTTAAAATCTGGAAATCACTATCATAAATTCTTTACTGTAGTCAGGACAGTATAACCGTAACAGATTTTGGACATCTTTCCTAACACTCCTTTTCTATCTCTTTGTCATTTTGGGGTTAAAAAAAAAAAAAAAAAGGTAGAAATAGCATCTCTGAATCATTCTCTGCTGTGTTTCTACTGTGAGAAAGGGGAATATCTTCCCTCACCTTTCCCACTCACAAACGTTTGTTGTCTGGATATTTTTTTTTCTGCTTTCTCTCATGAAATGGGAGGACGCTGGATGAAAACATCACCTGAACAGGATCTGGCCACTGGGCCACCAGCCAGTATAACTGTCTGTGACCCATTTAGACAGCCAGTGATTTGCAAAAGCTGTGGCTGTAAAACATTGTGTGCCTGCATTTCACATTCCAAGATAAAATCATAGAATCATTTTGATTGGAAGAGACCTCTAAGATCATCAAGTCCAACCTTTAACCCAGCACTGCCACTTCACCACTAAACTATGTCCCTAAGCACCACATCTACACATTTTTTGAATACACCCAGGGTTGGTGACTCCACCACATCCCTGACCAGCCTCCTCCAGGGCTTTAAAACCCTTTCAGTAAAAAAAAAAACAGTTCCTAGTATCCAAACTAAGCCTTCCCTGGCATAACTTGAGAATATTTCCTCCTTTCCTATTGCTTGTTATTTGGGGGAAGAGATTGATCTCCATCTCAGTACAATCCCCTTTCAGGTAGTTATAGAGAGTGATAAGGTCTTCCCTCAGTCTCCTTTTCTTCAGGCTAAACAACCCCAGTTCCCTCAGCTGCTTCTTACAAGACTTGTTCTCTAGACCGTTCACTAGCTTCATTGCCCTTCTTTGAACACATAGAATAGAATCACAGATTCATTAAGGTTGAAAAAGATCTCCAAGATCATAAAGTCCAACCTTCTATCCAACACCTCCCTGATAACTAGACCATATCCTGAAGTGACACATCTACCTGTTTTTTGAAGACCTCCAGGGATGGTGACTCCACCACTTCCCTGGGCAGCCTGTTCCAATGCTTAATTACTCTTTCAGTAAATGAATTCTTCCTAATATCTAATCTGAACTTCCCTTAGTGCAACTTGTGGCCACTCCCTCTTGTCCTGTTAGTTACCAGGGAGAAGAGGCCAACACTGGCCTCACTACAACCTCTTTTCAGGTTAATGCTCCAGAAACTTTTTGTAATGAGAAGCCCAAAACTAAACACAGTATTTGAGCTGTAGCCTCACCACTGATGAATACAGGGGATCAATCACTTCCCTAGTTCGGTTGGCCACACTATTTCTGATAGAAGCCAGGATGCTCTTGGCCTTCTTGGCCACCTAAGCACACTGTTGGCTCATACTCAGCCAGCTGTCAACTAACACTTTCAGGTCCTTTTCTGCCAAGCAGCTTTCAAGCCACTCTTCCGCAAGCCCATAGCATTGCCTGGTGTTGTCATGACCCAAATACAGGATCTGACATTTGGCTTTGTTGGACTCCATACCATTGGCCTCAGCCCATCGATCCAGCAGTACTTTGACTTCCTTTATACTACTTACATCCTGGCTTCTCTAACTCAGCATCATGTTGTGCTATCAACAAGCTCTAAATAGTTTGCAGAAACAAAGTGCAATGATTTCAGTGCACAGTGCTTCTAGGAGAACACAGGATTATCCCATTCCCCAGTCCTGACTGGGTCCCAATCTTATGCCCTAAGCCATAGGGTCTGTCAACAGAGAGTAAGGTAGGAATCTCTGAGGAATTTAATTACTGCAGTGCTGTATCTCTGAGAAGGGTAGATGTGCTCCAGAAGTCTGTTTATCAGAGGTGGAGTCTGTCTGTCACTGACACAAGGACCGTGCACTATGGGAATCTTGACAATGGGTGGGAATACTTTGGATGCAATTCATTCACACCAATGTGTCCAGATGCAGAGATCTGCACCTGAGCTGGAATCCATTAGGGAATCTGACTGAGGAGATCTGGTCTTTAGAATCAGCAAAAATCTGGAAAGTATAACCAATGCAGTCTCAAGTGCTTGTCTTTTTATCTTAAAAAAGATGTCTAAACTGAATCTGAGTAATTCTGGATCTGAATCTGAACAATCCTTTTTTTAATTCAGGAATACAATTAGCTAGGTGCATATAGAATTTTAGTATCAAATAAGCCAGAAGGAAGAAGTTTCTTGCCTTAATAATTGTGGAGAAGCAGTAAGAAAATCTATCAGTAATAGAGATGTGTGTGCGTGTTATTACCGCTCTGGGTCCAAAACAAATGGTTCTGAGGCTTAATTACCCTCTCACTGGAAGTTGACCAGAGTTCAGAGAAGTGTTTTTGAGATAAATACATTTGCAAAGAAACTTTGCTGGTCCACATAAGGGGCATTTGCTAAAAGGGTTATTGAACATGTAAATATACACCTGCTTGGTGGCAAAGAAACTTTGTGTACATAAACGCTCCCTTTCTGGTTGGACTTTTGCAAGTGTCAGCTAGTATCAACTCCTTTTTTTTCCAAACTCCTTTTTTTTTTTATGACTACCACTACGTCTCATCATGAAATCTAGTTTCAAGAGAAGATTTAAATGGTGAAGGATTTTAAAAATGGCTTTATTTAATATGCTTTGCGCTTCAGTCATGGCAGGAAATACTGCTTTCTTCATGAGCATCTGGGTCTGTGGGCTTCAGCTTTCTGGGCTAAGCATAGCAAGAACCTTTTGTTTCTTTTAAAGAATTCCTTCCATCTGGCCATCAGGAAAGTGCAGAATAAAAGGGTGTTTCCAACAAACACCAGCCTCAATAAAAGCTTTTTTTTCAAGTTTTCAACCAGTTTTGAGTCTGCATTATAAAACAAAAGAAATAGTACAATATGTGAAGAGCTGTGTTGTGTAGACAGCTTGCTGTTGATGTGTGTTCCACAGCTGGACTTATGGCTACGTTAATTTGTTCTAATGTGATAAAATTTGAACATCCAGGTTTCATGCACCAGCTGATAAATTATGGGGGACAAATTAAAACCAGTTTCATTAGCAGGAAAGAGCACTGTATCAGGAGTCTGTCAATGAGGTGCTAGCACAGAACATTGTCATTATATAAGTACCTTTTGGCTATAAACAACTGCTCAGTAACTCTACCAGAAACCTTGGTCTAGATCATTGCTAGTAGGAGGCTGATTTCAAAGTTCATTAGGTTAAAACTTCAGAATTGACTCCCAGGCCAGATGTGCGTTTTTATTTAAAAAAAAAAATTAAAAAAATCAGTCTATTCAAGTACCTTTGATCTAGACTTTGGCAAACAGCTCACAATTCTCAAAGTTTCATGTGGATGTTTTTATTCCAAATTTTAGGTTAACAAAGGTTTCCTTAAAAAAAGAAGAAAAACACACAACAAAAAAAACATCTTATGAGCAACTACCTCTTCAAGAGAGATATTTTGGCCTCTTAGCTATTTCCCTTTCCCCCTCCTCAAATATTGCTTACAAATGGTAGATAGAAATCCATGAATATGCCTAGTAGTCTTGTTGCCATGCTTCAGTGCCAAATTGAAACCATGCCACCCTGCAACAAACCTTGACCTGTAGTGTAATTGCTCCATTTTTCATGGTTTCCTACTCTGTCCCAACCATTTCAAATTGCACTGACCTGCCACCCACTATTCCAGACAAGTTACCAGCCAGGAGTCCAGCTTTTAAATGAAACAGGGTTTTAATTCCAAAATGGCATGAGGAATTTAACTGCTTCAAGATGTATCATGTATTGCTAAACAAAGCCTGGAGTGCTACCTAATAGATGACATCCCCATGGAAATGTCAGCAAATGTTACTGCAGTGCAGAAATAGCAGAAGCTGCTTACAGTAAAGGGAATGAGGAGCAAGATTATAGCTATACTGGTGGGCTTCATTGCTGGAAGTTATAAAAACAGGTCTGCAACTACAACTAGATTTTTACTGAATCATGTCAAAAGATTGCCAAAGAATTTTGTAGGCTGATAGAATTGTCAATTCAATGAAAATAAAGCACTGGATTGTTAAAATGTATCTCTAATGGACATCTAGTTTTCTAAAACAGTAGTGAGTAAGCCTCAGTTAGAGACACAGTTTCGTGACAATGTAAACCCACAGATTTTCTACAGTCCTGATACTTTTGGAGGTCCCTCTTTGTGCTTAGATCTGAATTAAAGTAGAGGTGCTGTAAATGCTCTTCACAGTACCCCAGCTCATTCAGATGCACAAGGGTCTAATTTTCACTTTCATTAGTGTTTAGGATATAATATCTGTTTATATCCAAAGCTAATACAAAGCACACATTGAAAATATAAATATCTGCTTTTCTCTACAGGCAGCCTGGAACAAAGATTTGTGCCATATAAACCATCTGGGTGTCTTAAGCACTGTAATATTTAACTCCATCAGCATACCTGTAACAGTGAGAGACTGTGGCAGAGGAAAATTCTGGCTGGCCTGAAATACCCTCTAACACAAACACAGCACATGCTTAACCAGCCTTAGTGCAGTGGTCTGGCCTTAATAGAGTAATGCAGCACTTTGGCCTACCTGATGAAGGCTACTGCCCTGCCTGGGAGAGTGATCAGTGTGGTTGCAGGATGCTAAGTGGCCTCCTTAATCAGGATTGTAGCGGCTAGGAGAATGAGCCTGAATTGCCATGTCAGGCAGAGTTCTTGGGACCTCCTTGGAGCTGGTGATTCTTTCAGTTGATATTGCTGGCACCAGGATGGTGTGAGGGGCACACTAGCTCTCTGAGCTGTGCAGCTCCTCCAGCTTCCTGTGCTATCCTGAGGCAGAAAAGCATCGTTTATGGGGAGAGGCACCTGTTCCTCCTAGCTGAAGTCTGCTTGGCCCATCAGGGACTCCTTCAGCTGCAAAGAGGGGCTAGGGTTTTGCATTCTGTCAGGGTCTTCAGCATTGTTTCTTCATGAACAGTATTAATAAGGCAGGTGTTTTACCCAGACCAAATAGTGTTTTATCCCTGGAGAGGAACAATCCAGGGGTGTGGGAGAAGGATGTTCGTGTAGTAAATCTTTTATTATTTAAATAGGAAACATTTTTTATGGGGGATATGAGCAGTGTGTAAAAGCCGCAGGTCTAGACACTCCAGGGATCAGCTGTAAACAAAGGTTAAGACTTGTGAAGGCTTCTACCTTGATTTTTTTATTGGAATTGCTATTGTGACTGAGGCCTTGATGTTTTATAACCCTGGCCATATGGTTATGTGGTTTTGAAGAAGAGGGTTTGGCAAAGGGCGGGGGAAAGGGAGGAGGGAAGGGAGGTTGTTGTTACTGCTACAGTGGAATGTGTATGTTCAACTTTCCCATTCTGCTGTATCCTAACTTACAGCATATGGACATCAATTCCACAGCCTTTATGGGAAAATCACATGGGCATTGTTAAATCATTTAATCTAAGCTTTGAAAGAAAAATAACAAGGTGATTAAGGACAAACCAAAGCGACTTGATAATGTGATGCGGAGGGGATGGAATCACCTTTCATTACCAAGCTAAGATGAACACTAGCTGCTGAGTGCAGGGAAGGATTTTTCTGGTTTGGTTTCATTTTTTATTGTGTTGTTGTTTTTCTACTCGATAGGGCAGCTTCATATGTTCTTTCCATTATAAGAGAGAGATACACAGAGCAAGAGCGTCAATGTTTTCTGCAGAGAACTCTATTAGTTCTGAGCTGAAATTGAATAATGCTAATTTTAAAGCACTGCAATATAGCCATTTTATTTCCTCCAGCTGTGAGTCTTGACTTTCAGCTAGAAAGTAGGCGCAGAAAGAGACAGGACAAAAGAAGGACTGGAAAAAATAAAACTGCAGGATGCCTGTCAATACCTGCTCTTGAGTTAGGAGACTCTGAACAGGACTAGAATTGAAATAAATTATTAAAGTATTGTACTGCCTCCCCCTGGAAATGAGCACAACTTTTGTGCTTCACTTTAGGAAGCACAATTAAGAAATTTGTTTTCCACCTGAAATTCTTCTTAGGATGTTAAAGTTATGAGAAATGCCTAGAGTATTGTAAAAGAGTTTATGCAGTAAGGCCTGCTATTCCAATTCTTCTCATCAGAGTCATCAGTGGGAAAACTTTTCAACAACACAAAAGGGAATTCGGTACTTACTTCATACCCAGTGCCTAAATCCTCTTTGTGCCACTGGAGAGCTCTTCTTAGACAAATAGCCAAAGAACTCTGAAGAACCCATTTCCAGATGTGAAGCTAGATTTATGACACTAGAAATTCTCAACAGCAGCAAAGTACTGAATTTATAGTTCACGTTTGGATTCTTTCAAAGAGGCTCGCTTGCTAGAGTTTTGTTGGGGGTTTCGCTGTTAATCGGTATAAAAATTAAGATGAGGAGAAACATCAAGGAGTGATTGACAGGTGTCCACAGGTTTGCAGACATTTGCTTTGGTGACATTTATGAAATGCTGGAGAAGCTAAGTGTTCCGAAAGTATCAGCCCACACTTTTCATGAAGTCTAAGGCATTTCATCCCGCAGAGAAAACAAAAAGCATCTGTTTCTTTAAATCTTTAATGAGATGTGGCACATGTTGCACCAAGGATTTAAAAGCTAAATACACTTTGGGACCTGCTTTATATCTTTGTTCTTTGAGCATCTACAGTAAATAAATGCATCGTACTTAAATGTTATCATTATTCGTTCTGTTGTTTTTTGAGGCTGACAGACCTAGGGATGCTTCACAGTTTGGAAGAGAGTAAGCTTCAATGGTGAAATTACCAAATTGCTTTGCGAGCAGTAGTGCTCCAGCAAAGCCAGAGTAGATACCTTCCAGCTGTACACTGACTGCTAATAACAAGAAATGGCAAGCACTGCTGGATGAGAATAACTCCTAGAAGTGGCAGAAGGATGGCTTCCTCAGAAGGAATGAGGAGGGAAAATTGCCTCACCTTCTTGGTGCTAGAGCTATAGCATTTCTTTGAGACCGACAAATTTCTTCCAGGCTGTCTACAATACTACAATGCCAAACCACTAGTAACTCATTACATTCCTACCAGCAAAGCCCAGCTCCAGCAACTCGGTGCTTTAGTATCCGATAATAACTTATTATGCTAAGTCAAACATTTCATAACAGGTGTGTGCAGACACATTTCCGATCTCATTAGAAGTTAAAAAAAACAAAACAAATAAGGCAAAAGGTGGATTTAGGCTGTCATCCAACAGACACATAGGTGCATAAGCACTTTTAAATGTGAAAAATCATTGCTTTTGAAGGACAAACATACATCCTTCATATAAGCATTTAGATTACAGCTTGACCTAGAGTTGTTATCTCGAGTGTTGTAAAAATATTTGATCATCTGCCCTAAAATCTGTCTTGGAGAGATCTTGAGTAGACAGTAATCTCCATAACTTTCGCTGTGTGAAAGCTGCCTCTGGAAGAAGGGATAGAGAGGACCAGAGGCAAAGCACAGCCTTGCTGGGACACGGCCAGTATGAATTCTATCTGTTCAGTGTAACCTATGGGAAGAGGAGAAAACGTAAAGCTTTGTCTGCTCTGATCATTCCTCATCTTGGAGCTGCTTCATGGCTCCTACTGAGGGTGATGGTTCTGGACCAGGCTTACAAAATTAAAAGTCCAGAGCTAAGCCCCATATATGTAGACACCAAAACAAGTATCCAAAAGACTGTGCAGATCTAAGTGTCAATGCTTCCTCTGGAGACTTACCACGGACAAGGGTACAGACTTATGGAACAGAAGGCGATCATCACTAGCCTCCAACATGCCACCCAAGAGCTTCAGGATCCAGCACTAGCAACTGAGTTACCCTTCAGAGCAGTACACTTTTAGGAAAAGAGACAACATGTAGAGTTGGATTCCTTGTTCATTTGTTTCTCTGTGGTACTTTGTACCATAAATGTTTTTAAAAGAAATTTTAGTTTGAATAAAGACTTTTAATGATGTCCAGATCTCTGTATTGTGAAGTTCCTGGGGTGGGGATATATGCCCTACTTAGTAAAATTAACCTGTAGTGCAACATCAACCACTCCAACAGTACTGCAAACAAGTAGGACTAAAACGTGCATAGGAAGTGATTAGACAATATTATCTGTATTCAAAGACAAGCAGAACTTCTTGGATGCTAGCAAAGAAATGCTAGGTCCTGTAGGTCAGTGTTCCTTATCCTTTCGTTAGCTGTACAAGCTGTACAACTTGCTACCTCAACAAAAACTTCTGATCCAGCTACCACCACAGGAGTGTTTGTATCAGGCATAAATACTTTTCTAATATGTTTAATCATTTTGTGTTATACCAAAATACATGTCCTCTGAGGATGACCTCTGCAGTAATGGCACCTACAAACTGCCAACTGCCACTCTAGCAACCATATTATGGTTGTTTGAACCGACTTCAATCTGAACTGTGAGAGTCTGGGAGTACTTGGACTAGCAAAACTCTACTGTCATACTTACCATTGATGTTTTAAAATCAGCCTCTCTTCACCTAAATCACAAAATCATAAAATCATTTTTGTTGGAAGAAAACTTTAAGATCATCAAGTCCAACCGTTAACCTAACACTGCCAATCCCACCACTGAACCATGTCCCTAAGCAACTCATCTACATGTCTTTTAAATATCTCCAGTGATAGTGACTCCACCACCTCCCTGGGCAGCCTCCTCCAGGGCTTTACAACTCTTTCAGTGAAGGAGTTTTTCCTAATGTCCAACCTGGTGCAACTTGAGGCCATTTTCCCTTGTCTTATCACTTGTTAACTGGTAGAAGAGACCAACAACCACCTCGCTACTACCTCCTTAAAGGTAGTTGTAGAGAGTGATAAGGTCTCCCCTCAGCCTCCTTTTCTTCAGGCTAAACAACTCCAATTCCCTCAGCTGCTTCTTACAAGACTTGTTCTCTAGGCCCTTCACCAACTTCATCACCCTTCTTTAGACACACTTCAGCACCTCAATGTTTTTCTTGTAGTGAGGGGCCCAAAAATGAATGGAATTCTCAAGGTATGGCCTCACCAGTGCTGAATAGAAGGGCATAATCAGTTCCCTAGTACTTCTTGGTCACCTGGACACAATTCTGATTTGTGATCTGGTGACTGTCAATCAACACCCCCAGGGCCTCAGCCCACCAATACAGTCTGTCCAAGTCCCTCTGAAGAGCCTTCCTGCCCTCAAGCATATCTAAGTGAGCAAACTATCTGAGGGTGCCATCAAATTCCGTCATTAAGTTCATTGATCATAGAATCACAGAATCACAGAATATTAGGGACTGGAAGGGACTTGGGAAGATCATCGAGTCCAACCCCCCTGCCAGAGCAGGACCCTAGAGTAGATCACACAGGAACACGTCCAGGCGGGTTTTGAATGTCTCCAGAGAAGGAGACTCCACAATTTCCCTGGGCAGCCTGTTCCAGTGCTCTGTCACCCTCTCAGTGAAAAAATGTTTTCTTGTGTTTACACGGAACCTCCTATGCTCGAGTTTGCACCCATTGCCCTTTGTCCTGTGATTGGGTGCCACCGAGAAGAGCCTCGCTCTGTCCTCCTGACACTTGCCCTTTACATATTTATAAATATTAATGAGATCACCACTCAGTCTTCTCTTTTCCAAGCTAAAGAGACCCAGCTCTCTCAACCTCTCCTCAGAAGGGAGATGCTCCACTCCCTTAATAAGCTTNCTGCAGCCCGTGACCTGGACGGCTGCGTGCTTCTGTGGGAGCTCTGCCTGGGTTCCCACATTCGTCACAGCGATCACTGACTTCTGCCTGGTAGAGACCATGGCTGACTCACACGCGAGCTCTGTTTGTGCTTACAGCAAGATGGCCGCTGTTTCGCTCCTCACCAACTGAGCTGCACTTCAGTTTCACCGCGTTTGAATCTCCCACAGTTGCGTCGGTAATACCCCCAGCCACGTCACCCTCTTGGCCTTCTTCACGTGAGAGCTGCCGGCTGCTGCCGGGTCTCACCGCTCATTCTTGGGTTTCCCTGGCTCTGGGAAGTCCCTGCCTGTCTTAATCTAGCACTCGGCTACAGAATTTACCGCTGCTGTTGCCGCTGTTTTGCTCCTCGCCAACTGATAAATATATTAAAGAGGACAGGCCCCAGTACTGAGCCCTGGGGAATACTACTTGTGACTGGCTGCCAACTGGATTTAACTCCATTCACCACCGCTCTTTGGGCCTGGCCAGCCAGCCAGTTTTTCACCCAGAGAAATATATCCCCATCCAAGTCACAAGCTGCCAATTTCTCCAGGAGGATGTTGTGGGAAACAGAGTTTGCTTTGCTAAAGTCCAAGTAAACAACATCCACAACCTTTCCCTAATCCACTAAGCAGGTCACCTTGTCATAGAAGGAGATCAGGTTAGTCAAGCAGGACCTACCTTTCATAAGCACATGCTGACTGGACCTAAACCCTTGGTTGTCCTGTAAGTGTCCCATGGTGGCACTCAGAATGATCTGCTCCATAACATTCCCTGGAACTGAGGTCAGACTGACATGTCTGTAGTTTCCCAGATCTTCCTTCAAGCCCTTTTTGTATGTAGGTATGACATTATCTAATCTTCAGTTCATTGGGACCTCTGCAGTTAGCCAGGATTGCTGATAGAAGATGGAAAGTGGCCTGGTGAGCACTTCCACCAGCTCTCTCGGTACTTTTGGGTAGATCCCATCTGGCCCGTAAGCTTGTGTGCATCCAAGTGTAGCAGCAGGTGGCACACCACTTTCCCTCGGATTATGGGGGCTTCATTCCACTCCCGGTCCCTGTCTTCTGGCTCAGTGCACTGGGTGCGTGGAGAACAACTGGCCTTACTATTGAAGACTGAGATGAAGAAGGCATTAAGTACCCCAGCCTTTTCCTCATCCTTTGTCACTATGTTTCCCTGCATCCAATAAAGGATATTCTCCTTAGTCCTCTTCTTGTTGCTAACGTATTTAAATAGAAACATTTTCTATTGTCCTTTATAGCAGTGGTGAATTTAAGCTCTAGTTGGGCTTTGGCCCTTCTAATTTTCTCTCTGCATAACCTCGCAACATCTTTGGAGTCTTCAGGATTTGTCTATCCCTTTTTCCAAAGGTCATAAACCTTCTTTTTCTTCCTGAGCTCCAGCCAAAGCTCTCGATTCAGCTAGGACAGTCTTCTCCTCTGCCAGCTCATCTTTTTGCATATGAGGACAGTCTGCTCCTGCGCCTTTAAGATTTCCTTCTTCAGGAATGTCCTTTGCCCTTCAGAATTGCTTCCCAAGGGACTCTGTCAACCAGATTCCTAAATAGGTCAAAGTTTGCCCTCCAGAAATCTAAGGTAGCAGTTCTGCTGACCTCGCTTCCTTATCTCTCCAAGAATCATGAACTCAACAATTTTGTGACCACTCTGCCCAAGAAGACCTCTAACCATCACATCATCCACAAGTCCTTCTCTGTGTACAAACAGTAGGTCCAACAATGTCCTTTTTCTAGTTGGCTCAGTCACCAGCTGTGTCAGGAAGCTGTCTTCCACACACTCCAGGAACCTCTTGGACTGTTTGCTCTCTGTTGTACTGTATTTCCAGCAGATATCTGGTAAGCTGAAGCCCTTCATGATCTTCATAGATATTTTCTTTCAAATCCTTGCTTCTCATTGTCCAGGTTTCCGCTGGGATACAGTTAGGATGCAACTATTTTTAATCTGTGCCAGTGCCTATATTACATAAAAAATTTTCACATTTACTTTACTTTGATTAGTAGTTCCACTTTAAAATCAATGGCATAATATATCCTTGGGGAAGGAAACAATTTCTGAGAATAAATGAACGCCCAGCTTTCTGGATCTTGGAAATAGCACTAAGATCTGATAAAATGAAAACCAGCTGTTTAAGAAGCTCCTCAGGGAGTTCTAAAACACAGAAAAGATTTGACAATTGATCTTCAAGCAAAAATGTTTAGGTTAAAAAATAAGTAACATTAAGAAGACTTTGATGTCTTCTTATCTAAAATTAGGCACTTCTGCGATGACTAATTTTCTCTGGTTTTCATTTTGTGCAATTAACTTACAGGAAACATACCCAATGTGTTAGCTAAACACCAACTGGATGACAAGAAATGGATTGACATGACACAAATCACAAAAAATACAGTTTCTTCAGAGGTCTTGCAAAGGGCAAGTAGTAGTGTTTTTTCTTTTCATCTGAATGCATACGTACAAGAGCCCTCTGGGTTGTGCTTGCAGCCCAAAGCTGCCCTTCCAACCCAGTGAGCTTCTGGGTTTTAATCACTTCGAGTAAATGAGCTGTTCTAGTTTCCAACAGGGAAACAGTGGCCAATCATAGCAGACAAGAGAGCAGACCCACTGCAGGGCATGAAATTAAATTTTCCAGGTAGTAGCCAGTAATTGATACCACAACGTGACCTTTGCCTAAAGCAGCCAATTTAGAGCCATATGGAACAGCAACTGGGCAAGACAAGAGTCTGTGACCACCAGCAGTCTTGCTCAGCAAAGAAAGGACTTGGTACACTCTGCCTCCACTGGCAGGGTAGCTCTGTGGCTTTGTAATCTGCTTGAATTGAGACTCTCACCTAACACAGATAGTGCCCCAAGAATATTTTATACAGATCTAGTTCTGAATTATGTTTTGGGGGAGGTGACAGAGTACAGCAAATATGCATACAAATTAAAAGGAACTGACAGTTTTCCTTGATACAAGCGTATTGTATCTGACATTAGGCAATGGCATTTTTTTTCCCAAGCTTATAGCTCAAAAATTAATAAAAACCCTCTTTGAGTAATCCTTATTGTACCCCCTTTAGAAATCAAATACAGCTTCTTCCAGGAGGACTCTCTGCATCTCTTTTAAATTTCCAAAGCATCTGAGTGCCCACTGACTCTATAACAAGTCAAGCTGGTGATTCTGAAATGAAGTGAGGTTCATACTCAGCCTCAAGCTGTACCCACAAAGCAAAGCATGCGAGTAAGGAAGGCACACAGTGGTCCCAGCAGCCCCAGGCGAGAGAAATGAGCATTGATGGAAAGGTATTTATCTCAGCTGAAGGCTCAGTCTCCATAGGAGCCAATCTCACATTAGCTGTTGCTCAATGAGAGAATCAAGAGCCGCCAAACTCCTAAAGTAGGTACCTCGGTTAAATGACCAAAGTGGAGAAGGATCAGTCTTCCTCTAGCCGCTGAAGTCAACAAAAGCTTTTCCTAAGAACTTCAAATGAGCACCTAAACTGTCATATGCTGCCAATGAAATTGAAAGGAGCTTTGTCACCATTACCACACAGATCAGGGTGCCAAACTGAAAGTGCACATAAGGGAATAAGGGAGTCTTTACAAAGACTGACTGTCTTTCACACCTTTCAAAATGCAGCAGCTGCTTAAAAATCATTCCTTCTGCCCTCACTACTGAGGGCCTTCCTTGGGATTTTCTCCAACATATTTTTCTCCATAAAATCAGGTAGGATTCACCAAACTGGTGCCTGGAACAAGTCCAGTATCACTGGGGCTTCCTCACAAAGCACTGTTTATAGTACTGAATATCAAACCTACTGCTGACATTATTACTGCTCTGCTGCAGGAACAGTGATGCGTTCTTTTGGGCCACTGGAGTTTGAAATTGTGCACTGAATACAGAATTGATAGACCCATGAAATGCTGAAAATGCTATAAACTGTGAGAAATTGGATACCTGTCCTTTAGAAATGCTTGTCTAATCCCAGTTGTTTCCCAGATTATTTCTTCTTACAAATATGTATTCATAATCAGACATGAAATTCTAGTTATTTAAAATACCTCCTGAGTTTGGACTATTAGAACACAAAAGCAAGTGCAGAAGCAGAAAGACATTAAAAAAAAAATTCGCAACACAATAAGATTTAGCTATCTCAGCCACATCATTTTATGATTGTGGAAAACTGGAAAGCCGCAGCTCTCTATTCAATTTAGATTGCAATCATATTCTAATTCAGATTTCAATTAATATTCTAATTTTAGAAGAAAAAATACCACAACAGCAAAGGCAAAAATGAGCTGTGGGAACTCTCCATATAGAGTGAAATGAAGGTCAACGTTCAGAAATGCAGGAATGAATAGAAACCTCACGCTGTTCATTATGACCACTGCATAGTAGGGAAGAGTAACAGAAGAAAAACGAAACTGTCCTTTTCCCTTTTGCTTGGATTGCTACAAAAATAACTTCCCAGTTCTCTCTCATCTCGCCTTCCTGCAAATCAGACCAATAGCTGTCATAACCCTTTTCGACATGTCAGTTGTGCCAACAAAGGAAAAACGGCATTTGATTATCCTGCTGTCATAGCTAGACCTCACTTTCAGCCTGCTATCACTGAATTATGATATACTAGCAGGGAGGGCTTGAGTATCTCTGAACCACAGAAAAAAAATGAATGTTGTTGCTCCAGGAAAAGGATGAAATTACTTCCTGGTACAGATTATGTGTGATGTTCCCCTCCACCCCTGCAACCACCCACATGTGCACACACAGTCCTTGTTTTCTTCCTGGCACTGAGCAAATCCTCTTCCATCACATCTCCTTCACCTTCCCCTCCTGTGGCAGCCCCCAGCACCTCACCTGAACCCTTTCTCCTTGCAGACTATCACTCAGGTGCCTCTACACCCATTCTTTCTGGCTCAAGTGGCTTTGCAGGCTACCTCAGCTCAATAGCTAAATCTGTGGACAAATGGCTACTGACAGCCATCAGCAAGTAGGCATCACTTCAATTTGGCTTTCAGGTTGGCTGTGGTCTTCTGCCTGTTCAACAGCTTCCAGCAGACTGTGAAATCCAACCCACAGTGGCATACGGAAAATCAGAGTACTGAGTGACTATGTACAAAGAAAGAAACATTTCCCGTTTTTAACAGTCAGAGGATCATAAGGAGTTTTCTGCAAAGCAGCTTGACAATAGGGTATATTGTGGCTAGAACGAGAATTTCACATGAAGAAGCTGTTTGAAATTTTAATGTCAAAAAAATCCCAGATACTATACAAAGCTGAGATGCAAAGCAAAGGATGGTTTTTATCTGACAGCTTAATCTTGCTCATGTGTGGTCCTGAAGCCAAAGAAAATTTGGGCATGATACCCTTAAGTATTGATGTTCAGTGTACTCCCATGCAGAGGCGGTGCCAAGGTGCTACCCACCAAGGCACTGAAAACCAGTGCTTTCCAGCAGGAAGGTAGTGGCCAGGCTTTAGGACCTGAGGGCCAGGCTGCGCCTGGGAGTAAAGGCTGATGCCTGCATCAGGAGCAGATATGTCTCAGCTCTTACTTCAGCGCCAGCTCAGGTGATGAGACTCAGCAAGGGCCCAAGCCAACAAAGCCTTCCAAAAATCAGGGCTTATTATTTAAACTCAAAACTGACAGAGCTACTGAGCATCCATTCTGCGCAGCCAAGCCTGCACTGTGCCATGCTGCCCTGTGCTGCCTCAGTGCTTTGACCGCTCACATAAACTTCCCCAGCACCAGTCCTACCCTCCTCCATTTTACAGTGCAGTTGTACTCTGTGCCTGACATGTTGAAAACCACATTCATGAATTTTCCTTTCCACTTCAGAGACACTTGTTATTGAAGGAAAAGGGATATGCAGGCACTGTGCTGCTTGGAGAAGTCTGGTTACTGGGCCCACTGACTGGGAACACACTTTCTGCCTTCCCCTCATCTTGCCAGCACTCCTATTGTTCCCTTGCTTACTCTTCATTTGGTTGGGGTTTTTTGTCAAGCCATGAAATTTCATTGTTAATTCCTACGAGGAGTACGAACAGACAGCCTGTCTTCTGAATATACTCATTTTCAGCTAGATAACTGCCTCAGAAAGAAATCCAGCAAATGTATTACTTCTGTCCTAAACAAGGTCCTCCTTTAGTGGGATTAAAGACAGTGCACCCTCAGCCTGCCTTTGGTAGGCATGACCTCTTTCAGGGTGTATTGCCTTGGAGACTGACAGCTAGCTCAGAGCAAAAGTGCTCCGCATAAAATCAGGCTGCGACCTTGGCAAATCAGCACAATGAAGAGTTCAATAGCTAATCAATAAAGGCAGCCATCAAAATTAATGTTAAGGACATCTTGCAGGGAATGTAATTAATTTTGTGATAACGTCTATGAACTAATAGTTGAGTATCATTAAGAGTTGACATTGCCCTCAGAGCTTTTGGTGAAACCAATTATCTAGCTGTGTGGAGGTTATTGTTCTGCCCACATCAAAAGTTGGGAGAAATAAAGTGTAAAAATACCAGAGTTTCTTTATAAGCCACTATATAAGCTCTGTGCATCACAGTTTGATGCTTGTTTTTGTGTAGCTAAGTGAGGCTTGGTGTTAACTTTTTGAGACATTCCTCCCTTATCAATTTTCCACGGAATGCAGCAGCACTCTTGTTTGATTCACTGTTACAAGCTGTATTCTGAGATAGGAGTGATTTTATTTTTTAATTGCTGTAAAAAGAATGGGTAACATTTTAAAACTATAAGGAATAGGCTTAATTTATTTAGCAATTATGACTGAAATTAATATCCTATATGAAATGCCAGTAACATCTGTGTATCTGTTATGATCTCTTTATATACATAAGTATGCATAAACACATGCAATTCTGTAACCATATAGTATTTTGTGAAAGGAAACAACTATTTTGATCTCAAAGAATGTTCTGATCCACACCAGTCAGAAAAAAAAAGAATTTGGACAAAATCAAGATGCAGTTCTGAACTTCACAGCTGTCACAGTTTTCTTCAGCAAGCAAATCCAAAATATCGGGTTTTAAATGCTCTTTCCACACAGTTTCCCCCACAGCAATATGCCTGGATCATGGTCACAAATTCCTGAATTTAGGGCTTCAGTTTAATCTTTCTGTTTGTCTTTCATTTAGATACAGATCAAAATCACAGAATCACAGAATCACAGAATGTTAGGGATTGGAAGGGACCTCGAAGGATCATCAAGTCCAATCCCCCTGCCAGAGCAGGAACCTAAATGACATCACAGAGAAAGGCGTCCAGGCGGGTCTTAAATGTCTCCAGAGAAGGAGACTCCACAACCTCCCTGGGCAGCCTGTTCCAGTGCTCTGTCACCCTTACTGTAAAGAAGTTCCTTCTAGAGTTTAAGCGGAACCTCCTGTGTTCCAGCTTGCACCCATTACCCCTTGTCCTGTCATTGGGCATCACTGAGAAGAGCCTGGCTCCATCCTCATGACATTAGCCCTTAACATTTTTATAAACATTAATGAGGTCTCCCCTCAATCTCCTCTTCTCCAAGCTAAAGAGACCCAGCTCCCTCAGCCTTTCCTCATAAGGGAGATGCTCCACTCCCTTAATCATCTTGGTGGCTCTGTGCTGGACTCTCTCTAGCAGTTCCCTATCCTTCTTGAACTGTGGGGCCCAGAACTGGACACAATATTCCAGATGTGGCCTCACCAAGGCAGAGTAGAGGGGGAGGAGAACCTCTCTTGACCTACTAACCACACCCCTCCTAATGCACCCCAGGATGCCATTGGCCTTCCTGGCCACAAGGGCACAGTGCTGGCTCATGGTCATCCTGCTGTCCACCAGGACTCCCAGATCCCTTTCCCCTACACTGCACTCCAACAGGTCTGTCCCCAGCCTATACTGGAACCTGGGGTTGTTCCTGCCCAGATGCAACACCCTACACTTGCCCTTGTTATATTTCATTAAGTTTTAAAATGGAAGGAAGCATCAGAGTTTTTCTGTTTCTCACAAATTCAACACTTTCCCTCACATTTTTATTTTGGAATGAAACCTGAAAACACAGATTTTGAAATTTTTACAGGACTAGGCCCTGGTCTCAGTTCAGATCTGAGCCCTAAATTACACCAACCTCATGCAGTCTCATTCAAATTATTTCTAATATTGAAGAGGAACAGAAATGTTTTTCAGTTCTATTTTAGGACATTGTCCTATCTCAAAGACTCTCACTGTGATATTCATTGATGTTTTAATTTATCTCTCTGACCATCTATTTCAGCTGTTTCCAAATATTCTCTGAACATCTTTTGCTGTGAAGCTTTTTCCTGGGGAAGGATTTTTTTTTTCTCATTGTAATGGTAACGTAATAGATTTTTTTATCTTACTGATGATGGGAAGTGATAGATTTTATTAATGACATCTTTTTTTGTTGTGCTGGCCTTCTTAATATTCTTTTTACCTGATACTGAACAAAAAGTAGCATAAAGTATGATATTTCACTTGAGGTCTTCTGATGAGAAAGGATGACCTGAACACACAAAAAATAAATAGAAACATCAGAAGTGAAAAAAACATTTTCCACTGTTAGGAAATGTTTTACCAAGAAATAAACATATATCTCTATCTATTAGGATTACAATTTGTTGCTTATGTGTAACTTTTCACAAGATCATCTCGATATAGAAAGGGGCCTTATATAGACAGCACATAGTCCTGAATTCCTAGAATACTGCAAGAACCCAAATCTGCAGGGCACAATCTGTACCATTTCTGTTCATTGGCTGAGGATCTTGAAAGCAACATTTTTACAAAGAACCACTGTGCTGTCTTAATTGCAAGTTAAGAAAAAAAGCCAGAGAAAATTTCTGGCAGCACCCACAGTGACAGGAAATTCAAACATCTTCAAGCACATAAGCCAATGAAGCTGCTGAAACTCATTCAGAGCATGACATAGTTTTGATGTGTGTGAGATGAGCCTGAGGCTGGAGGTGACTGTGTCAAACAGAATGAAAGAGAAGGAGCAGGAGGAGAAGGGTGAGGATGAATAGAGCACTAAAACCTGTTTTTTATGTGAGGGTTTGGTGGGTATTTCCATGCCCAAACTGCTGCTTCCCTGTTCCTCCTGCATCCCTGCAGAAGCCGTTTGCCCTTGGGCATGATGCCAACCCTAAGAAGAGTAGCTGGGACTTGCCTAGTAGGAAATCAGTATTTCGTGATGCCCTTTGGGGTGAACCCTGCCCACAGGGCTGGCATAAATTCTCCTCCTTTTCAGTATGTGTCAGCTACTTAGAGAGACTGAAACTGTAATTTTACACTCTTTCCATGTTTCATCTGTTTGACACATGGCACACCATCTCCTCAAATTGTTAATCATCAGTACAAATTATCCCCGACTTCCTCCAAGTTGTATTCAAAAAGACCTTGCGTTTGTTGATCTAGCTGTATACTACTTGATCTTATTTGCATTCATCTACATACACGCAGAGGCATCAATTTTACAACCACTATTAACATCAGCTCAAGGTGAACTATGGCAGCTAGACAAAATGCAGTCCATTCTCCTCTGTCAGACTTAAATGAGTGGAATCTGTTGAACTGAAAGCAGTGGCAGCAAGATGACATAACAGATTGGGAACGAAACCTTTTACATATTGGGTAAGCTAAGAGTGTTTGGGACCAACGCACTCGGAAAATGAAAATGTGCAGAAATCCAATTTGCCCTCCTGAGTGGAA
>VWZK01014226.1:0-11164 GCA_013396935.1 Baryphthengus martii | reverse complement strand
GGGGGAGGGGGGGGGGGGGGGAAACAACAACAAAACAAACAAACAAACCCAAAACCCCACAACTAACAATAAACTGGAAAATCAGCAAACTTCCCCATCAATAAGCTATTTGGTCCTTTAGTCATATTCAGTAATGTGATTCAGGTATGTAACGTTTCATTTTCTATAGCCATTGTGTTCTTGGTTTTTCATTTACATGCTCTACTCTCTGTTCTGAGTGGGTTGTTTTTCACACCTCAAATAAGTGTGAGGCTTTGTTTCTAGAATGAGAAATGTCTTTTCACTCCAAAAAGATTTCTATCTTAGTTACTACCAAGCATTTTCTTTCTTCACTGATAAAGCAACTACATAGTTCTTTTCTCCCTGAAACAGAGTGATATCTGAAAGACTATTTGAGCTGGAAAGCGAGGAAGACTTTGCACAAGCAATCTCGCCACACACTGCTTCCTGTGCAAGAGCTGGCAGCAGTGTCCTTCATTGAGCTCTCAGTAGCACTCTGGAAGGGATGCAATTGCAATGACCTATCGGCCATTCCTGCTGCTAAACAACCAATAAAGCTGGCAGGGAGCAAGAAGAACTGATCTCTGAAATGTAGCTCAGCTGACACATACTGCCCCTTTAGTCATAGGAAATTTGGAGGAACATTGAATGACAGGATGGGTTTTTTTGGGTCTTGTAGCTAGAGGTGTTAAAGATGTGGTTCATTTTAGGAAACAGCTGAGCTTCTAGTAATGAAGGAGGTCTGTTGAGTTTAGCATTTTGAAATATTACTAGTATAACTGCACAAAAAGAAGCACTTATCCCTCTGCATATTCTATGTATGGATGTTGTAGAAATGCTATCACAGCAGTTGTAATATTAGCGCCCAGGAAACCATGGTTGCAAATCACTGCACAATCAGATCCTAGCAGAGTAGGAAAAATTAAGAGCTAATTTTTGTGTTCTCTGATGCACAAATCAGTTCCTCATATTGTAGGGTGCAAATACTGCTCCTGTCTGGACTGAAATCAGTGAGCTTGCATTTCTGTAACTAAGAAATATACTCCTTGACCTGTTTCTTGTCTTGGAGACAAATGGTATTCTGCTACCTTCTACTACTTGCTCCTGTGGGTTCTTTTCTTCAGTGTAGAGAGATCTGTATTGGCCCTATAGGGACAGTGATAAATGTAAAATTCAGGTAAGAACAGGCTCCTTTACCTCAGTCACCCTTTTCTACCCTAAATTGCCTCCACCCTGGCTCAGACTTCCCTGGAGGAACAATCAACCCTTAGCATTGCCACTAACTGACAGTCTTCGCTATTCCCCAGATCTCATGACTTCTTTCCCACCTTCTGCTAATGTCTGTCTTTCCCAAGCTCTTCAAAAGCAGAATAGTACATGCTTTGCAATTTGGTTTGTATATGTCTTTAATTAAATCTTCCTGTTCTGCTGAACTAATCTCACACTTTCTGCATGCCACAGATTAGTCTGCTGTTCATTTCCACAGCTCTCTGATGAGACAGGCTCTTTTCAAGTCTGTGATATTGCTTTCATGGCTAATTTATTTTCCTCTGTTAGAACAGTATTTTTATGAGTCTCCTCGCATTGCAAATCCTTTCTATCATGTGCTTAAGGATTTCCAAACTTCCAAGAAATGAAACTGTTCCTCTCTCATGCTCTGTTTCATAAATATTAAAATTTGCTACAGCGTACTTTGCGGTGTGCTTATGCAGGAGTATCTGTGGTAGTATGTATTTATAGGACAGTCATAATTCTATAATGTTGAAGCATAAGCTAAAGAATGAGTCTAGGGAAAATGAGGATGTGAGTACATTCACCTATTTCACGAATTACTCTTCACAAGTTATAAAATGCTTGCTGTCCAGACCATAGCTTTGGTAGGATTGAAGAGTCAGCTCTAGCAGTCAGTTGAATAACAGTTTCTCTGCTATAGTGAGTGCTGGTGATTTAGCAAAACCACACCCAAGGCCCAGCAGCTGTGGTTGCTTCACAGAACAAGACAGAGATGCAGCTCAGATTTTGCCATCCCTTCCAAAAACTGTGACAAAAGTCCCTTTGTCTCACATTTTGCCCATGGTTTTGAGAGTCAATGGGTGACCTCTCCCTGAAAGTTGAGGCCTTTAAGAAAATTGATGTTTGAATATGGGACTGGGAAACCAGTGATTCATCAGGATATGGAAATTATTCTAGTATGTTTACTATCTGTCAAGAATTCTAAAAAATGTGAAAGTTAGTTCAAAATAGTGGTGAGGACTGGTGACTTTGGGCAGAACTGAGGAAAGGCTAATAAGAAAAGAAATTCACTGTCAAACCAGAGACTTGGGAAGGATGTGGCATGTCTGTGTGGTATCCTAAACTACACTGTGATACAAGTAAAGATCTACACGTCTCTAAACAACTTTCTCCTCTATGACTTTACCTGGAAGTCGTAATCTCAGTTTAACGGGGTAAGGATTTCTCATCACCCTCTGAGCTGTTTTCCTTTTGATTCCTGCCACCTGTCCCAGCTAGACTTCCACGGACAACTTGGATTTCCAGTGGCTTAACTGGTATGAATAGAAAATGTAAACTGGTCCCTGGAGGGGAAGCTGAGAACAAAGAGCCTTCTTAGTGCTTAGGAGTGTTGTGTTGTAGAAGAGCAGGACCAACTTATTCAGTGTCCTAAGAGGTGTCTCAGATGCAGGTCAAGACCTGCAGTCATCAGTAATCTATGTGCTCTGCAGCAAGACAAAGCAGCAGTTGTGAGGAATGCCTGGACAGCCAAAACCAGCTGAGTTTTCGTGGCTATACAGTTGCTGTGCTTTCTGCTGGCATCTCCTTTCCTCCAGCTGTCTGTAGTAACATTCAGTGTAGGGACTGGCTTTACAATGGACAGATTGACACTGGTTTGCAGAATTTAATTGTAGTTGTGTGTTATAAGCTAGTGCAAATATCTCTTCTTCTCTGTTGCTTTGAAACATCAAGCAGTGGGAGCAGAAGTCCTTGTTCATCATAGAAAAGCTAGGAAAGACATCAGAGGGCAGCAGAGTCAGGATAAAACCCAGTACTCTCAGCAGATGAGGGAATTGTAGTGTCCTAGACAGTGGCTCCAGAAGGCCCTCCTATCTAAAGAGTGGCTGGCATCAGCCTGTCCCTCTGGGCACCCATTCAGAATGCTGCGCTTTCTTGCCCCCTTGGGTCTGCAAGGTCTTACTGCTGAAGAAACAGCCTTTATCGAGCTACAGGCTTCATTTCTATTTCTAGCCACAGGCGCTCCTCCTCGGTGGTTCTTATTTATGGGCTGGGTTTGGGCTTTGTTTGTTTAGAGTGAGAAAGAGGTGGCAGCTTTTGCAGACTCATTCTGGACGTTTTCTTCCTATCAGGGTGCAAACACCAGCTGAGGTCTGGCACCTTGTTTTATTGTGCAAAGACTGGATAGAGATTTCTCAATCAGCTTTAAATTAACTGCCTCTTGTCATTATGAGTTCCCTGAGGATGGGTATGAGGGTGCTCTCAAAAAGGTTGTTAGGCAGCCTGCCTGTGTGTCCACTCTCTGGGCACCCACCAGACTGCACTTGCCATTTTTCATCCCCAGGTTTAAAGCTTTAATTAGGAACCTCCTCCGTGTCTGGTCTTCACAAGCACCATCTGGCACGCTGTAGAAAATGTGCTCCACTTTCATTACTGGCAAATCATAGGAAAGCCATTTGTGTGCTTTAGAGGCAGTGATTGGAGGGGCAGACGATGCGGGTAAAAACTTTCAGAGCATTTCAGACTGGGAAGAATCTAAAGGGGAAACTGAAACCTGAATCAAGCTTGGGTTTGCACTTACAGTATTTATGAATATGAAGTTTTATGCAAACATTTTCATTGTCAGGACTTCTGCATGTAGACTGTGCTACAGCATGCTGGAGCATGACCATGTTTACCTCTTCCCAAGCCAGAACTGGAAAATATAAGAATTATTCTTATTTATGGCTTTGCTTTTCAGTGCACATCATGACCAAGATTCATCATTTTGTTTCCTCAAAATTCAGAGCCACACAAAGGATTTCGTTACAAGATGCTAGAGCATGTCTTGTTAAATGCAAATCCTCAAATGAACTGCTGCAATTTTGTAATATCCTCCACTGAGAAATGTCTGTAACTTTTTCGTATTAATACATACATCTTCCCTTTCTATCACTCTTCTTAGTAGATTGCTAAATTGGAGATTGTCATTCTAAATACCCGACTGTTGCTACTGAGACACAAGTCCGACTGTGAATGAAGGACAGGCACCACACTGTCCAAAGTCTTAAAAGTCTATGAGAAAGTGGTTTTCTGTGGTTGCCTGCAATATCTGTCACTTTAAGAGAGAACAACATTTTCCAAAACATGTCTTGGAAACACTATAGATGGGGAACACCACAAACTATGATTTGTGTTTCTAATGCCTCTTCGTCTATTAGTCTGCTGTTGAGATAAACTCCAGCTACTTCAGCCTTGCATGCCACAGAAAATACAGACCAATGGGATGAAAGTGTATGCCAACTAGAGCTGGATGCTGGGAGACCATGTTTATTCGCAATCACGTTTATTCATGAACAACCTCAGCGACAGCAAGCAGCACAATGAAAGAAACCACTCAATGGATTTCCGTGCTGAAAATTATACAGGAAGAAAATCTGGAGTTTTAACAACTCCACCAGAAGAAGCATGAGTCCAACTAGAAAGATAAAAGAAATACAATTAGGAGAAGTGAAATTTAATGTGTCTGTACCAAATGTAACTTTAAAAGATGGATAAAGGGACAGAGCCTTAGAAAAATAATTAGCACTCATAAGCAACAGTGGCAAAATGCAGACCTAGTTGGATTAGGTTTCTTGCTGTAGGAAGTAGTCTAAAATAGGTATCTCTTCTTGAGGTTTATACTGAACCATTATCTCTGCATGGGGCTAGTGAAGACAGTTTTTGGATATGTCAACTTTCACAAAAAGTAGCACAAAAGTTCTATTTACTTACGGTGATTTTGTATGGTACCTGCAGTACAAGTAGAAGAGTTCAGGCTGAACTATAATTGAGCATCAGTTTCTGTCAACCTTCCTACTTGTGCTTAAGCCCATTTCCTTCTAAAATCAGCTGTCATATTACTGTAGTGCCATATTTTGTGCTGAAATTTGCTGCATTTTCATGGTGAAATTATTGCGTATAGTGAAGGACAGCAGGATCATTAGCCTAATGTATGCTAAAATATTGCTAATGTTCAATTTGGTTTGAATTTTGTATGCAAATTACAGTCAATGCTTATTTCATGGGAACCGGTAGTCTTAACCCTCAGGGTTTAAATCCCCAGGTGATAAGAAATGTCATATAACCTTTAGCACTGAGGAAAGTAAAACACACTTGGCCATTATTCTTTGCGGTTGCACAGAGAGAGGAAAGAGCTACTCTTTTCTCATCTTTAATTTGATTTCCTGGTATCCCCTGGGAAGCTGCAGGGGGCCACTGCAGGCACACATGAGAATGGCAGTCAAGCCTTAGGTCTCAAAATTCGCCTTCAGCACCTGCTCACCAAAGCATTTGAAGGAAGGCTTTTCAGAAGCTCCCACTGAGAGCAGTCAGGAGCTGGTGGGTGCCTGCTCTCTCTGTTGAAAACCCGTCCCTAATTGCAGACTGCGAATGCTCTGGCAAATTTACTCCCCTCTCCTCTACTGGAAACTGTCACGCTTTTGAACTCTCTGGACACAATTACAGGTCAAAGTCTTTGTGACCAGTCCTGACATTATGGTTTCAATGGTGTTTTGCCTGGGGACATTAATATGTCCTTCTCCCAAGTCAAGATGAGAGGACCTTTATTAACTTGTAACTGTTGTTTTGTTAATCTAGTGAATGGTTCTTTAGGAAACAATAGAGAAAATGCTTATTAATGGTGAAAGCTTCACCCATTATAAAACACAATGCCTCCAAAGAAATCAGAAAATGATGAAATGTAGGAGGGAATGTTATTCTGCTCATACTCATCAGTCTTAATTATTTACTATATCATGAGTTTTGTCAGATCCTTAGAGAAGGTAAAGGCCTGCACCTCACAGACTCATGATAAAAAGCAGGGACAGTAAAATGGTTGCTGAAATGAGGATTTTTGTCATGAATAACATTAACTGCTGTGTTTGACTAAAATACTGCAATACATAGATAAATGGCTCTTAGTGAAAAGTGGGCACAGAACTGGATTTTATGTCACCAATACTCCGAGAAGATATCGTAATTACTTTTTAAAGACTTAAAATGTAGTACATTTTAAGATTAATGTCAATTACATTTAATTGACAATACAGTAAATACAATTTAAGATTAATGTCATCTGAAAAAAAACCCCTTTTTTCTTGGAATGTGAGCCATTTTTGTAACTCAAGCAGCACTTAGAGTGCTACTAGCTGTTCTAAGAGCAATAAATAAAATTTAAATTGCTGCTTACCTCCTAATCCGGTGTTTAATTATGCACAAGAATATCTGATTTGTCACACTGTAACAGAATGACTCAGCTGCATTTCTTTCATACACTATTGTCTTCATCCTCAAGAGAAAGAGGAAGCAATGTACCTGCTGTGCAGAGACCTCTTTCAGTTACAGTCGCAAAACAATTAAAATTACCTCATTAGCTTTTGTGGTTCCTTGAAAGCAGAAAAATCCAGATTTTCCTCTCTCCATCTGCCAGTATTATTCAGCACAGACGGCTGGGTGAGAAGTAAGTTGCTTTAATTCGAACACAATCTTCAGGGCATAAATCCATGACTGATAAAATGAATGTCCTTCCTGTTCTGATGCTCCCAAACTGGCTAACTCGGAAGCCAAAATTCATTTGTACACTGGTAATAAGACAGGGAACTATGTGATTTTCTCTGTTTTATTTTTATTTTTATTTTACTTTTTTTTCCCTCTCTTTTCTTTTTCTTTTAACAATGTCACAAGTAAAACACTTGCATAAAAACCTAGGAGATACAAGGCGCATTTCGTATCACAGATGGCTGGCAAGATGCGTTGCACTTCTCCTACCCTTGAATCCCGAACTACAAACTGTTGGTAGGTGGAAACAGGGACATGCAGTGTATGTAATGGCTCCCACTGAAAAGCTGAGAGTATAATCTCATCTATATTTAGGTCACAAATTACAGTGACTGAGTTCTCTCAACAGCATAGTCTACTAACACTGGAGCTGAAAGGAGAGGTGTAGCATCATGCGTGTGTCAGCTGAAGGAGTGGCCAGGCATCAACTAATGCCTACCACCCATTGCAGGAGTTGTAGGGTGTGGCTGCGCTGCACTGGGAAGAGGGATTTTAGCACTTGGGGCCTTCCAGTGCCAGTGCTGATGTACCCAGATTGCAAAAATGACGTTTAACAGTAAATGACATTTAACTGACTGACTCAGTCTTAGAAAGCCCTTCAAGATATTCTTCTGTATGGGATTTTCACTTTTATGGCCTTCAGCATATTAAACATCAATGAGGTCACTGCAAATGAAACAAAGGAGCATTGCAATATATTTTGCCCTCTGTCTCCACATTTCTTGAATTACACTGAATTCACTCCAAGTACGGTATAGCAAAACCATGAGTTAGGAAAACAGTATATACATTCCTAGATAAATTTATTATCAACACTCCCACTGGTCTCATTGTAAGTCTCTATGTCACTGGCTGGAAGTTTGCTCTGGAATATCAAGGAAAATGGTAACACTGTTCCTCAAATGAGGCATTTCATAGCAAGTAAAGTTAGTGCCTTTCAAATCCTGGTATGCAACAGGGCACAGCTGTTTAAGGTAACCAGTTAGTGACCTGTATCCTTCCTTCCAAGCAGGGGAATACAGCAAACATCCCAGTAGCATAAATGTCTCCAGTATAGCTTAAGGGTCAATACCTAACTCTTTAGGTGACAGTTTCTGGTAAGGAGTGGTCTCTTTGGGATGCACTGCTGCTCTCCATCTTACTGTGCTGTACTCCTACAAAATCTACCAAAGGAAAATTTCACACCCATCCTTTTTACTCCAGTAGATCTTGAACCAGGATCGATCTTATTTAGGACCTGGTTCAGTAAAGTGTATAAGTCATCATGTAACTTAAAGCAGATATGTATTGCTATTATTTTTAAAGATATGGGGCAAAATTCAGCCAAAAAGGCCTAGTGAAATTATTCCTTTGAAGTGGTAACAGAACAGTTATTCCAGAAAAAAAAAAAAAAAAGAAAAGACAAAATACAATGAAAAAGCAAAAAGAGTAAAGTATATCTATTTTCACCCTTTTAAAAGGATTATATTATTATATTTCTGGAATTCTAGTTAATGTGAAGAATTTTCAAGTAAAGAAAGGCAGCTATTCTCATTGTTTGCAGAAGATTAAACTCCAATCTAGCAGAGTGTAACTATGGTGACAACTGCTAAAGGAAATATTGTAAGAGGCGGTCAGATAAAAAAAGTGAAGAAAATTTAACGTTGATGGAAGTAGGCATAACCATAGTGACTTAAATAGATTACTTCTGTTTTCAAGGGTGTAAGGTTGACCTAGTGGGCAAAAATTATCAGACTCTGAATGTCTTCTGGTTGCTTATCCTCCATTACTTGCTGGATGGCTGAAAGGGCAGGATGGAGTGATGTAAAAAATAATCAAATAATAAATACTAAGAAAATAAGAAGGATGAAAAACTTTCTCTTCCTTACAGTCTGTTGAGAATCTCTTAAGTATTACTAAAGCCATTTTAGGATCCTTCCATGATGTTGCTCTTCACAATATGCCTAAGGAAATAGCAGTTCAAATGACTGGGGAACTCCTTCTGGGTCTTCCCAATCTGCACCTTTCTGCATATAGACAAAACCTTTTCACTACCTATCCAGTCACAAGTCTTAAAATTTCTGTAAAGTGCAGCTGTAGACCAGATACTGGTTTCACTAAAGTTGCAAAACTCATGGGACTTCACTCAATTAAAAGTCTGGATGCGAGTGAAAAATCAGCAGGAGCAGCATTTCAGTGTACATGACAGAAGATACGCAATTAGTATGTCTGTCTGGAAGTTAAGAGGATATAAGCAATTGCTATCAAAACCAGAATTCACATGGAGATCATTACAATTCAAACTGCTATTTGACCTGACTATTTAAAAGACCAGAATAAAGCAGCCTGATTGGATTCCCTAGGGAATCTGGTGTTCAGCTGGGGGAGGCTTTAGCTTTGTTAACTGTCTAAGCAATGGCAAGTGTTTAACTTGGAATAATAAGGTTTGAATTCTGAAGGTCAGGAGGCCAACGTAGAGAGTGTATATTTAAAAGAAAAGCATGTTTTTCAAAGCAATTAATAAAACTCGGACCCTAAGGTGGCATCTGGTCCATTTATTTCAAGAAAGATATTGCAGAGTATCAGCAAGTTGGCTTATTTCTTTGCTTGAGTTCATTTGAAAATGGAATTGTAAAAGAGTCGTAGAGGATTGCCATCAAGTACAGAAGTCATACGTAATTCTCCAGAGCTTGACTTTGCGTGAGAAACCGTAAGATGCATTTCATTGAAACTGAAAACCAAACATGCTACCTATATGATGGTGACAGCTACAAATTCCAACTTTCAAGTAGGCTGATATTACCAGATAAAGCAAGCTCTTGTGCAGTTCTAGTTTATAAAAAGAACTACGAACTCTTTTCTATTATTATTTTCCTCTTATTTGCTTTTTAGCTATGTTAATCCAGTAAGTGAGCAGAACAGAAGTATCACTGGAAATACTGTTTTAGGACAGCTCAGTCTGGCAAGAACCATCATTATATGATCATTAAATTTCTTAATCAGCTATGTCTTTTCCTCCTGTGTTTGAAACATTAATCTCTGGCTTGTTTCGGTATGAGTTACACTGTAACTTTTTACAACAACCTTTGGTCTGGTCATATAGACCCACTGTAAATCCAAAGCAGCTTTAGGTTACCATAGAGCAAGCCTCGTCTTCTTACATGCACTGGAAATGCCACATAGCTCGTATAAATCAAATAAATTGCTAGACATTGTCAGGATTTAGGTTTGTGCTGCTGCTGTCACTATTCCTTTTAAAGAATATCTCAGTCTCAATGACTCAGTCAGCAGTTAAATTAAACAACCTTAACAAATCATTGCACATTTGTAATGGAAAGTAAAAAGCAAAATAAATACACATTTTTCATTTTAGAAAACTTTTGTTTAAATTTCCCAGCATAGTTTTATATAGTGTGATCACTTACACCACTCATGTCAGACTCTGACACTGATTTAGCTACACTGCAGCGACTATGCAAGTAAATTAATGATATGCATTTATAACCTGACCTCTACATCAGAACCAGTGCAAGACATCAACATGAGAAGCCTGTATGTGGAATCTGAGGGTCTACGCAAATGAAGATCAGAGAATACCTTCAAAAGTACTCCATATACTGCCCACAGGATCTGTTTTTAAAATAGATATAAATACCTCTCTCCTGTTACACTCCATGTAACAAGGTACCAGAATATCTTCTCGCATGCTTACCTCATTCTTACGGTGACAGTATAAGAACTAAGTATGAGAGTTCACTTGAACTGATGTTAATGCAAGTGCTCACCCTGTCCTCACAACTGAATCAGGTCATAACAGGGAATACGTGCAACTGGAAAGTGTTAGCGTGTTGTCCTGGTTTGAGTGAGAACAGAACTAGTTCTGTTTAGTGATTTTACTTTCCAGATGAGTTCTTTTAACTAACTGCACTTTCTGAAGTTAGCAGCATGTTTTCTCAGTGTCTTTTCTAGCAGTGATAACATTTGATGTTCAAAGTTAGTCCTAAGGATTGATCTGCAGACCGAGGCCACAGCTGCATCTTGTGTAATACATTGGAGGGTGCAGAAAGTAAAAGGCTGCAGCTGCAGGGAGAATCAGACAGGACAGGTGAAGCTAAACTGACCAGCAAGGGATTCTATCCCATATACATCATATTCACTTTAAAACTGAGGTTTCACAAGGGTTCTCAGTTCTTCCAGTAGGCTTCTTCCTCTCTTCCTCAATGGCCAGCATTTGAGGAGGACTTAGTCCATTCCTCCTTCAACCCCAACCTATGTGTTCCTGAATCCAGTAACAGAGTCCAGCTCCCAAACTTGGTTCCCATCTGACACTGGGCCCAGTCTGAGACAGTCAGTGCCCGCTCCACAGCATCAGTGGTGA
>VWZK01014224.1:232969-263911 GCA_013396935.1 Baryphthengus martii | reverse complement strand
AACCTGATCTTCACTTACAATGGGCAGTTCTTTCTTCCGGCCCCTGTCATTATCTTCTGTGACTCCAGGAGTGTGGCTGGAGTCCTTGCCAGTGAAATCTGAGGAAAAGAAGTCGTTGAGAACCTCAGCCTTTTCAGTATCACTTGTCACCAGTTCTCCGGTTTCCTTTCTGAGGGGGCCCACTTCTTCCCTAGTCTTCCTTTTGCCAGTAATATACCTATAGAAATTTTTCTGTTCCCCTTGATCTCCCTGGCTAGATCTAACTCTAACTGGGCTTTAGCTTTTCTAACCAGGTCTCTTGCTGCTTGGGCAGCTTCCTTATATGCCCCCCATTCTACCTGGCCTTTCTTCCACTCCTTGTAAAGTTTCTTTTTGCGTGACACTGCGTCCAGGAGCTCCTTGCTCATCCAGGCAAGTCTCCTAGCATTCTTTCCTGCCTTCGGTAGGTATACTTTGCTCCTGGACACAGAGAAGGTGATCCTTAAATACTGACCAGCTGTCCTGGGCCCCCATTCCCTCTAGGGCTTTGTCCCATGGCACTCTGACCAGCAGATCCCTGAAGTGATCAAAGTCTGCACGCCTAAAGTCCGAAGTCATAAGCTTGGAATACATCCTCCTAGTTGCCCTGAGGATCTTAAATTCTACCGCTTCATGGTCACTGCATCCAAGTTTATCCCTGAGCCTCACATTGTCCACCAGCCCTTCCCTGTTGGTGAGAACAAGGTCCAGCATAGCACCTTTTCTTGTTGGTTCCTCTGCCATTTGGAGGAGGAAGTTGTCATCTACACATTCCAGAGCAAATAACTCCACACCTGGAGGAAAAAGGGGATTCTTGTGTTTACTGATTTCTTCATCACTATTGATTTGAATGATGAGCAAGTTAAGGCAATCTGGGTTACTTAGAGACCCACCATCAGTGGCTCTGATGCTCTGCAGTGATAAAGTCATTGAACCCTCTTCTTATTGTAAAGGGGGAACAAGAGGTGCAGACAAGTTTTGCTGTGCCTATAATGGCAGCAAAGACAGTGGAAGCAAGAGGGAGGACAGGTTTTCTTGACCATGGGTTATCTTCACTACTGGTTTCATGAGGATCTTTCTTTCCCTTCCTTTGTCCTTTCCACCTGGTAGAGGTGGCCTTTATGCTAGTACTGGTGTCAGTGGAGCCCAACAGCATTCAGCCCTGCTGGGAGGAACAGGGCACTGCACGCTGCTCCAGGCTCTCTGCATGCTCCAGACAGCATCCGAATGACATTTTCCAGATTTTTCTTTTTCTAGACATGGTGAAAAAAGGCAACATCTCCTATTCAGCACTCATTGTGGTACTTTGGTGCTGTGGAGGATCATATTGTACTCTGACTTATGCAAGTTTACTTGGCAGGATGAACATCTGGAAATAATAAGCCTTTGACTAGAGCTTCAGCTTCCCAAGTCCCATGATGAGTCTGGGAACCTTTACCCTTCTCACAAAACAAGAATGAAATCTCACTCCTTATTATGGTAGGTGTTGTCATTATTATTATTATTAGTTATATGGCATGGCAAGCACTTCGGCCTCTGTTATTAAACATTGTAGCTTATGTACCTTTGAGAAAAAAATATAGGATCAATCATCATGGGACTGGCTTATAGATATTAAGATGGTAGTTTGAAAATTCATATTCCCCATTCTTTAATGATAGGCTTAATAAAAAAATGAAGTCTGAAAATGGTATCCAGATAGTGTACTGTCTTCTACATCAGCTCTTAAAAAAAAATCACAGTCATTGCAAAGTCTCTTCCATCTCCTCGACCATATTACTTTAATGGCTTATGAGAAATACAGTATCAACATTGCACTGTGTGGGATAACAGCCTAGCTTGCTGTGAGACAGGAATACAGATAATCTACTGCAATTCAGGAGAAAGGGGCTGGAGATCCACTAAGCTGGCACACCAAATGGCTGAAGGCTTGTGAAGATAAGATGGTCCTATTTTGGCTAAACCAACAGGAGTAAACAGTTCACATAAATTGAAGGCCATGGTGTCTGAGCAGAGACCTTTGCCTAATTAACAGCAAAATTAATATTAAAGTTTACACCCCTAAGTGTGGTAATGAGCCTAACCGAGTACATGCTAAACAGACATGATTAGGTTACTCGACTCTCTACCCAAACCATCTTTTAACTTTTATACTGTTTCAATGCAAGTCCTTAACCAGGCTCTGAAACAGGTAACTACCATCTCAGTGCAAGCCCCTCAGCCAGGGCTCTGAGACAGGACTCTCAGACACAACTTTTGACTTTGCAAAACCGCTCAGTGAGGCCCTTGGGCTCTGGTAGGCAAAGGTCTCGCTCGCACCCTTAACGTGACACACTGCTGCTTCTGCTCAGAGATGCAGGTGGCCTGATTTGCCACCTCTGAGGCCAACAGTAAAGTATCTTGCGTGTTAGTGGAGGCAGGATCTTTAGAAGGTTGACAGAGGAAAGCAAAACTGAAAATCTGTCCCTAAAGCCTTGGTTTGGCAATGAGACTCCCCAACTCCTATTGCTTTCCTTGGATCATAGCTCTGACTCCACCTCAGGTTCACTGCTGTCTCTGCTAATTTTCCTCTGTTTGTTTAAAGAGGATGCACCGATACAGATTATTTCTGCATTATAGCCCAAATGAGAGGCAAATGACTGACCTCTGGGCATGAGAATGAATCCCTTAGGTGATGCATCTGTTTTGTAGCAGTGGCCATCTTGGAGCGCTTTCATGGCATATGCTTTGCCCTGAGAGAGACAGGGCACTACTGAGTGAAAGACAGCTCCTCCTCCTCTGAGTGTTGCAGATCTCAGCAGGCACAAATTAGGATGTCTTGGACAGATCCACTCCCTATTTACACCAGCTGCATGTGAAGGAAATACATGAAGAGCTATTTCTTGAACAGGATGCAATGGGCGCCTCACAACCTGACAGACAGGAGGAGCGGGAGCAGCAACATATTTAGAGTACAACAGTATGGATATTCTCACTTGTTATTGAACCCACCTTCTCTCCTGGGGAGCTGCAGCCACTCCAGTGTTTGGTCTGATAGCTAAACCAGCATAAACCATCAGACACCACCTTAGTAATAAGACGCTGACAGCTCCAAGGCAAAACCAACTGAATCTCTTCAACTTTGAATTTGCCCAGGTCGGAACTTTTCTCTCAGGCATCATTTGTGCCTCTTCTACATGCCTCATTTCTCTTACTCATGGCCAGGACAGGCAAGACATGGTGCACATGCAGGTCAGACCTCTAAGACCCATCTGCTCCACTGGTTGGTGGTTCCTGGGAGCTGCGGTCAAGCAGTAGGCAGCAAAGCAGGTCCTAGTTTGTGCTATACGACCGTTGCACCAAGCAAAGTCCAGGTGTAGGCTAGTAAATCATACCTCAAAGTGACCAAAATAAAACTTTTGGGTCCCCCAAGGATCCATGTCACTATTGGTTTTAATGAATGGTCTGAAATGGAATTATAGGCAGAAAATGTGATGGCGGCATAAAATGACTAAGAGCAATAAAAGCAAGTGGAGAAATGACAAAATCAAGAGGGACCTAATATAGATGGATAAATGGGCAATGCAGCAACAAATGAAATACAGGACGGCAAGAAAATGTACACCACAGTGAATGATGTTAACTCTCTTTATGCATTCTGGAATTCTGTGTGTGTTTCTGAAGAGATCTGGGCTTCTTAACGGACAGCTTAAAGAACGTTGCTACTCAGAGCCTGGGTGTGACGACCAAAGCAGTGTAAGGGATGTAAGGTCATGCAATCTACCTAGACAAGACAGAGATGGGTGATAGGAAAGGAAAAGGAGAACAGCAGAGACTCTAGTGTTTGCTCACGGTCACTCATAAAACCAGATGAGAAGCAGAGGACTTGTGAATGTCATGCCTTGCGCCAGACTCTGAACCCTATGGATAAATACCCAGAGACCAGGCCATTAACTGAAAGAGAAGCACCTCCGGAGAACCACAGCATCATACAGATGGCCGAGATGGGGAATGAATCACTCTTTGTACATCTGTTAGAGAGAGGGCTTAGATGGTTTGCTTAGGCCATATACTCAATTTTTAAGTGGCTGGAATTAGTAAAATTACTTACACATTGTTATTTTTTCCTCTGAACCATTTAATCTCAACTACAGCTGAGACTAGATAATGTTCCTGGATGGCAAGTCCTTTTGTTCACTCCTGAGAACTGGCATCTGTGGAGAAAAAAACAAAAGTCATCAGAGGGCCAAAATGAAATAAATAGTGATAAAAACTCTAGGCACTCAGGCTGGCCTTGGAGCACAGGGTGACCGGGAACACACTGGTGAGGTCATGTGGGATCTTGTCTTGGCCCTCTGACATTTCTACCTTTACACCAGGACAGTGAATAGAGTGTGGGTCCCACGTAGAGCTGGGGTTGTCACTTTGAAATGTCTGCTGGTGTGTCAAAGCCCAGTCCCTCCACCCTGGCAGGATGAGCTCCCTGGCTGTAAACCACTAGCAGGTTTTATGTAGTACTGCAGATGTTCCTGCACACTGCCAGCCTGGCCTTCAGAAGCCTCAGGGCAGGAGACTGATGACCTGTGTGATCAACACCACCTTTGTTTCACTGCCAGCCAGTGACACCACACATTTCCTTTGAGCTTACGGTCTTCTCCCTTCTACTTTGGCCCAGGCCTGCTGAGCCCCGATGTGTCCACAAATGTATCCTTTTTATACCTCATCCATAAAACCGGAGCATTCTTCAGTTTTGTTTGTGGGAGGGTGATAGATGCAAGTGTTGGGTGTTGGCGTAGAGATTTCACAGACTGCAAAAACACCGTGACCTGTTCTATAAAATGCAAAAAGGTTGCCTAAGTGCATACTGAACAGCAGCTGGTAAGTATCACACCGTCAAGCTGGCCAGCTATTGACTGGGTTCACAAGCTGAGGCAAACCTGAGAATAATCAGATAGCCTAACAGTGAGACGTAGCTTAGAGAGGTGGATTCAGAGCCCATTCTCCCTGCAGGTTCCCCTGTGGTGTGAGTGGTAACAACTAGCAAAAGTGCTATTGATCCTTCTCCACTGGGTGATATGCAACTCAAGAAGCTGGTCTCAGCCCATCTTGCAGAGGTCACCGTTGGGGTCTTCTGTGAGGTAAAATCAGACCTTGGAGAAGCTTGTCCTGCCTAAACCTTAATTAAATGCAGGGGGTATCATCAAGTTGAAGTCAATATGGTGCTGGAATGCATTTCTACCTCCTTTCTTCCCACTCTGCCTACAGTGGGAGAAGTAAACCATTGAGGTATCAGGACATGAAGAACTTTTTGTTACTGTAGACTGTGACTAAAGAAGGAGACAGTAATGGTCGGAAAATACCAGACCATAGCTCTACGGAGGGACAAAGTAATCTATATGCCTTGCAATCTTGTATGACAGCGAGGGAAGGATTTCAGCACTGAATATATTGATGCAGTGGAAGACTGTCTAGAAAGGTTACAGAACTTTAACAGCTGGGAGTTTTAAGAATAAACTGGCATCTGCTCAAAATATATAAAACTGATGAATAGATGTTCTCGCTATCTTCCTTTCTGCCCTATGTTCTGTGATTCATGTTGTGTCGGGAGGTGAGGAAGCTCTCAGAAGTCTCTCAACAACAGCTTTGCGTCCTCTATACCACATCCTTAATCATGGTGGTTGCAGTTCTTCATTTAGTATTATAAAATATATATCACACTGATGTATGATATGTGAGGGTAACTGCTATGGAGTGAGTAAAAGAATCATTATCCCATAATTTTCGGTACTCTTTCTACAGTGGTCTAAGGCAGGTTCAGGTGATGGGTAGAATCCATCCTGCGTTTGTGAAGACACAGAATTTCATCATGTGAGATGAGCAAAAGGCTTGAGAAGTCACTAAAACTTTTTTGCTTGCTGGCTGCCTGGCTCTTCAAGGGTGCATGGCTTTGTATGAGTCTGTGGAAACAAGGTTCCTCTCTTACCTTTGTACAGCCAAAGATTAGGCAAAGTGGAGACAGCCAGTGTTTTGTGCACAACTGCAACAGAATCTGAGCACAGTATGCACCTGGGCAAAGTGTGGTAACTGAATGATTATGTCTGCAGATTTATGGGCAGTTTGAGATGCAGAGAGTATGTAGAAAGAAACCTGCAAATGCCATTGCAGACTGTTCTGCTTTCTGAAGCCTTTCACCACCTTCCATAAAACTTGTGTTAGTGTAATTTCCTTGGCCCTTCCCATTTACCACGCAAACAAGATAACATGCAGGCTCAAAACTTTGATTGCAGAGTAAGAATAACCATTAAATGGATATTGCATGTTACGGTCCGTCTTGTCTCTGAAGGCAGGGCTGTGTAACTGGTTTCCAATCTTTTCAATGCCCCCGTTAACAGTATTAAAAAAAAATACCAGCCAAGACTTTCTTTTGACTTCAGCATGGTTGGAATAGAAAAGTAACTGGTGGGCTGCACTTTGCCTGATTCACTGCCGAGGACAATGTGCAAGTGAACAATGATAAAGGAAGCAGGCAATCTGCCTGAACCTGCACGCTGAAGGTTTGTCTCCTTAACACGATGCCAATGAACTATTTTTTCTTAGTGCTTAGCTACGGCATGCCTTGAGCAGCAACTCCTATGTGCAAAGTAGTTAATAAACTGCCATCAGACTTTACCTTCTGTTTAACTTTTATTAAAAGAGATGCTAAGATACTGTACTGTATGCAGTACATCATATTTATTACCAAAATTAACAAATATACAAAACTTATACATGTAATTTTCTTACATCCATTTATTGGTCTATAATACTGCGTTTGTTCAAGTAGGTTATCTACAGTATGTAAACATCCCTTGGATTGACCTCATATAGATTAGGAAAGCCCAACTAATCCATGTAGTTACCAAATATAGCTTTTTATTTTTTTTAAATTTATTTGGCTTTCATTGGTAGAATCTAATCACATTTGGCACATGGAAGAGACATCCACAGTGCAAAAGAGGCAGATTTTCTGGTTTTCTTCTGAGCAGTTTAGCGAGTCATGGTTTTAAAGAGCCGAGAATAAATTTACACAAACTTGATAGGAGATGGATTAGTGTTAACACCAATGACTCACAGATCAGCCATTAAACTAGAGCAGAAGTTCAAAGCCTCTTCCCCAGCGCTCTCAGCCAGGTGGAAAAAAACCCTCAGTCTTGTTTCTAAAGGATTAAAAAAGGACTCTGTTAGCAACAGAGAGAGGAGGAGTTTAGTTTACAAAGAGCCCTCTGAGATTCCAGCTTCAATTTTCTGCTTTGTGGGATTTTTTTTTCTCTTGTTAGCAAGGAATTTTTTTTTTCCTTTTAATGGAGGAAAAATAACCAGTAGGGAACAACTTTTCTGTGGTGGCAATTTCTCAGTGAGTCTGAGATTACAGTTGGAGTTTATGGATCTTTGAACCCAGGTGTATGGAGCTCAGCAAGCTGCGGTGTACAAGGGAGAGAGAAAGAGAGAGAGAAAAAGAGAGTAATGTCATTATATTCCAGGCGTGGAACTTTCCATTTTTGCCATAAAAACCAGGCAAAAACTTTCTTCCTTCTGCTTGTCACTGCTTCAAAAAAGTGATTCACTGAGTAAAGCTGATCCAGAGAGACCTTTGTTCACACCCTTCTTCCCATTCTCAGCCAAGCACTGTATTGCTATTTTTTAGGAGGCCACACCCATGTCCATGGAAGCATCTGATGAGAATGGACCTAACCGGGCACCGTTTTGCACGGAAACCCCTCTGCCATTCCTTGTCTGTTACCAGATAGCCCCGCTGCTGTCCGTGGCACCGTACATCTCAGCCAGCTTTCTGAAGCGCGGCCCCCAGTCCGTCAGGTAGTCGTAGCTCTGATCTGAGTCTGTCGTCACCGACTGCAGGGAGCTGAGTGACTCTGCCACCGAGCCGTTCCCTTCAAACATGTACGTCTGGAGGGAGTCGAAGGGAGGCGCCCACAGGTCCATGTCAGCTTCGTACAGCTTGGCAAGCACGTAGTTGTGGACGTTGTTGTCCGTGACGCACGCTTGAGGCACATGTCGGGAGAGGCTCTCTATTTCAGGGAGCATGTCCTGCCGGTTTTTCCCCACCAGCTGGGCCTCCCGTGGGTTCCACATGGCAGCAATATCGAAGGCCTCCGTGTCCTCCTCTCCGCCGCCCTCATCGTCATATCTGACGATGTTCTCGTGGATGTTCTCCTCCTCATCAATGATGTACGGCTGCTTCCGCTGACGCCGCATGGAGAGGATGAGGAGCACCAGCACTGCAGGAGGCAAGAGAGACGGGGCCATCAGTGAGGGGGCAGATCTTGCAAGGGCTTCAGACTCTCTGCTGCCCTATTTCCCCCCTGGTGAGCCTAGTCAGTCCCTTGGATTTAAAGAGTTGTAGTGTTCGCAGGTGGAGGGGAGTAGAAAGCCCTCAACCTCCAGTCAAAATTAGTAGCTTGAGGTCCTGCTAATCTGTCCCTTTTCTCACCTTGATTCTTAACTCTTGGTGACATTTAGGATACATATATGCAGCGGTGCTTGCAATGCACTGTACTGACACTTCGGCTAGTTTTAAGTTGGCTGGATCAGCTCTCTGTAACAGTTTATCTGCAGTGGCACACAGCTCCATGCAGGTATCTTTTTCCTGCTGTGTAGCTGGGTTTTGCAGCCTCCTTTGGGGATTTGTGCTGGGAGCTACATGTGACATAGAGGGATGGTGCCGAGGTACCACGGTGTTAAGTCAGCCTATACACCAAAATGCAGAGCTAGCTCCTTAGGCTGCTCCAGAGCATTTTATTTTAATCTGCAAGCCTCCTGCAGTGCTGGTGCTCCTCATCCTCTCCATGCTTCTTAGCATGGAGAGAAGTGGCCATACAGGCACCAGAGCCCTTTACTATTGAAAATCTGCCATCACCTGGTGGCTGTATTTCCAGGGCTAGAACTCAGCAAAGGTTTTGAATGCTGAAATTTCGAACTGAGATATCCAGGCTCCTGTGAAGAGCCAGAATTGAGGCACCTTTAAACAATTTTCCCTGTATCTTACTCCTCTGGTCCTCAAACTGGGTACCCTGAAATTTCAGGGAATGTGTGTTTTGAACTAGTATCTTATGACTTGAGTGAGTGAATGAGGGAACTGAAATTCTTTTGGTACCAGCAGCTAAGAGGGCATAGAAGTTCTGGGCAAGGAAAGGATGAAATTTATTTGTAGAGACAGAACACATGCAAGATGCTAAGCCCCTTTATAGCAGCACGTGTACAATTTAAATGTATGTTTCAAGGAAAAATGATGGAGGTGGGGATACCTCCTGCCAAAAGACAGGAGGTAGAACTGGGCTTACCACTCCTGTTTCCTGTGGGAGCATATGATCAGAAACTGCTCACGGTGAGACAGAAACCTGTCCTGTCTTCCTCCTGTACTTCCTCCTGTCATAGCCTTTCCAGGAATGCAGCGCCATACCAGACACTTTGGAACTTTGGGCACTTGGCAGAAATATTGGCTGGCCATAGTCTTCCCCATTCCTACACCCCAGAGTCTGAAGCCATATGCACCTGAATACACCACCTGGTCCTTTATTTGGCCCTTTTAAGTATGTGCGTGTCTATATATATATATTATATATATGTGTTTGTGTCCTTCACCTTTGATGAATCAGCAACCCCCTGAGCAGAATCAAAGAGTTTGTCCCCTCCCAAGAAGAAGCCAAGGGTTTACCTAGCAGGACAAAGATGCAGGCAAGGATTGCAATGAGTGCCCCTCTGCTCAGGCTGATGGGTAGGACGTAGGCCTCCGCGTTGCAGGACATCACCATGCCGTCGGCGTCGCAGCTGCAGACGTGCACAGTCAGCGTGCCTGTGCTGCTCAGCACGGGCCTGCCATTGTCGCTGATCAGGATGGGGAGGTAAAAGGTGCTCTGCTCATGTTGTCTGAAGCCAGAACGCCTTGTCAAAATCCATGCCGTATTGTCTAAGGGTAGAAAATAAACAGAAGAGCTTACATGCAGAGCAAATACGTGCAGCAGAGAAGTAAGATTAAAAAAAAATCAGCCCTGGACCCACATCCATTTGTCTTCTCTCTTTTTTGCTTTGTTTTTTTATCAGTTTGTCACTAATCAGCATTTTGCTTCTGCTTCCCCTGTTCCAGTACCTTCTCAGGCTCATACACACCTGAGGCATTGCCTTTACCCCTTCTGACCTAGAGTGCTTTAAGCAAACTCTCAGCCTTCAGCTTTAGCTAAAAGAGCTTTTAGAAGGCAAGACAGAAAGGAACAGTTGAGGCAGCTTGGTGTCCCTGTTTGTTCATGCTCAGCAGCTTTCCTAGACCTCACTCTTAAGCACTGCCACCATTTTGAAGATGCTGGTGTATAACCCTTGTGGACATGTTAAGGTACTCTTTATGTTTTTTTGATACATGGCATGGTCATCTGCTTGAGGCAACAAGAAGACAAAGAAAAAAACCCAGCTTGCTATCCTAAAGCAGCAGCGAGTTGAAAATTTGCAACTAAACTTTTTTTTTTTTCAGTGAAATACATGCAATTTCATTGTGCCATTGAAAAAAAGTCAGAATGCTTCGTGTCGTCATTGGCAGAATTATTCTGCTTTGATTTGACCATTCTGCTTCATTTAGTGTGACTTCCTGGTTTTTTGTAAGAACTTAAATCAAAAGGAATCAAAATGATGCTGTTGAAACAAAATAGTGAGTGTTATGTAATAGCCAATTGCTGTTGGTCATTTCAAGGGAAATTCCTACCTTTGGGGCTTTTTCCTTCATTTCCACTATGTCTTTTAAAATGTCAGAATTTCTCAGTTGCATTTGAATTCCCCTGCCCTCAAATTCCTCAGACTGTGTACCAAGTTTCCCAATCAGAAAGAAATTGGATTCAGGAATTTGTTCTTCTCAATTCTCATCTCAGGAACGCCAAGGCAAAATCTTTGGAGATCAGTGATGCCAGTGCTGACTTTCAAGTGTTTTGGCCTCAGAGATTTTTGAGAAGTGCAAGAGTGAAAGTCTCCAATGTGATCGGGGCCACCAGGGATTTTAAAGCAATCTGCAGGAAAATGGGCCCCTCTTACAAACACGTCCACAAATCTTGACCCAGCAAAGATAAAGAGGGAACACAAGTACTCTTTTTCTTTGGCAGACCTATGAGACCTCGTGCAGTGATGCTGTGGGATTTTTGGGAGCTGAACTTTATGCAGTTTCTTTTACTACTTAGTTTTGTTTCCTGTTCTCTTGGTTCAACAGAGGCCACAGCCTCGCTGTCTGCAGCTCCAGGTTGTTATCCGTGTACATTTGCTATGCTTGAAAGTGCAGGATGCCAATCAGCTGTTCCCAGGTAGCTTGGTACAATGGGGCTGCTACCTGGAAATGACAGAAAACCTTCTGATCACAAGTAAATTGTGAAAAAAACCCTCCAAAATATCAACAAGAGATTGTTCTGTTTCCTCATTTCTTTTTTCCCTGTCAATTCATTGCTAAAATTGAAATCTTGGGTGATTTTCTTCAGTGCAGACTCAGGTTGCATGCAGATAAAACAACTGTATTATCTACTGTAGTCTGAACATCAGAAATTATTTGATGACTTTCATGAGTGAAATCAGGAGTGTTATTTACAGGCACCTATAGAATATATGCAAACTCAAGCTGGACTCACTATACTTGGCTGCTAGACTTAAAATATTCTCCAAGTTCCACACTTTGTGCTGCAGATCTCTGGGCATCAAACAGTACCAGCACATGTAAGTGTTGAGAAATCAAGCTGTACAGTTCATGAGATTAGATTGAATTTGTGATATGTTTTTAGAAGGAATCTCAGGGCCTTTTATTTCTTGGATGTCAATGACGTTTCAAGTTTTCACTCTGGAAGTGTAAAATTCTGAAGTGCGCGTGCATATGTGAATACAGAGTGAAATTGTAGGGCCTCCTTAAATTATGTGATCCCAAGAGTTGGAGCTCTGAGGAAAAAAAACCACCACGGTGCAAAATGAAATAACCAAAGTTGCTTAAAACTGCCTATGTGTTAGTGTCTACTAATATCACCAGCCTTTGATATGCCCTGCAGCTCTATGTGCAGCGAGTGTGGACAGACATAGATGATTTTCAGGCCTGTGTCCCAAAACCTGTCAGAGAGCAGCTCCCTGTGGCTCCCACGGCTCTTGGGCAAGGGATGTGCTGCAGACAAGGGGTCCTTGCCTCCTGCAAACCTCCTGGGCCACAAGCAAGTGATTTCCCTCCCTCAGGCTGTTTGTGTACTCTCTAGTATGTGTTACCCAGCTATTAATACCACATATTTTCACCACTGGGCCTGTTTTAGCATGACAAAAAGCAGCCCGAAGGTCAGAAAATAGCAAATTTCCTGCATTTATGCTGTGTCAATGGAAATGTCCAAGTCGTCTTAACGGTGTAGTAATTTGGTTGCATTTCTCTTTCCTGGGTGAAAGGCTCACTCTCTTTAAACAGACTTACAAGAGAAGTCACAAATTCTAGTCAGATGACAGCAAACCTTCATTTTATGCAAAATTGCTCTTTGTGAGGGAAAAAGATTTCATTAGTCTGAGATGGTCATTCTTTGCCTGTAAAAGAAGTCACAGGGAGTGAACCTGACTAAAGCTGTACAAAATCAGCTAGTGAGAGATCAGAAGTGTTTTTAACCATAATTCTTTTTTTTTTTCAGGCCAAAACCTAATTTCTATAATCACATACTGAAATATTTTGTTTTAAATTTTTTTTTTTGCTGTGATGTGCTGATCATACCACCCAGATCTTAAATGATCTTGGTGATAAAATTGTCTTGGTGACTCTCAGCATTGAATTTTGACTCTTTTGTTCTGTTTTGCATTGTACTACTAGGCAGGCATCCAAATCGTTCCTGAAGAATCACTCTACCTGTTATTCAGCATCTGTGATTTGACATGCTACTGCAGTGCAAAGGACTTGCTGGAATGTGATGCAGCATGGCAGAAACCGGAATATACAATTTTCTCCAAAATTTGATATCTGCTAAGTAAGTCCCAGTCATCCGAAGTAGGGGGCTTGTGAGGTCATGAAACCTTATCATATTAAAAAAAAAACCAAACACAAAAACCAAACATGAGAATTCATAATATTTTTGCATCGCGGCTTCCCACACAGCATCTTTGGCCCGCAGAGGGCTGGACGGTAGAAGGCACACTGGAGATCGCAGCACAGCAGCTCCTGCGCCTGTGTGATCAGCAGGAGTGAAAACTGTACTTCCCATGGGCATGTAGGCTGGTGTCTTCATGTGCTCATGAGAGCAAGCTACGGAGCATCTCCTTCCTGCAGGTTTTTGCCCCACTGGAAGTGATGTACCTCCTTGAAGTCAGGGGTGTTAACCACTGTGTAGGTCCAAACTGTCGGGTCAGAGCTAACCACTGCTCTGCTCTCAAGAAAGGCTTGGTTTCTTTCTGTATGCATCTGTACAAGAACTGGGAATGATTTAGATGATTTGGAACAGGTTGCCCCGGGAAGTTGTGGATGCCCGCTCCCTGGACGTGTTCAAGACCAGGTTGGACAGGACCTTGAGCAACTTGGTCTAGTGGAAGGTGTCCCTGCTCATAGCAGGGGTGGTGAAACTAGACGATCTTTAAAGTTCCTTCCAACCCAAACCATTTTATAATTCCATGATTCATGATTAGCCCTGAACTTCTGTTAGTTATTAAAAACAAAGAGTAATAACTATGAATAATTAGAAATAATATAAAGAAATATTTCACTAGGAGTGTGTGAAAGAGCACAAGGAAGCAGGCATGAAGACACCACTGGCTTGAGGAAGGGGGTCACATTTTTCCTTGGGGATTTTAAACTCACTGTTTTTGCATTCTGTCAAAGTGTAAGGTAGACCACAGTTTTAGGGAAGTAAGAAATAGCTAAAAATGTTCCTAGGACAAATTTCAGTGCAATGGGGAGGACTGCCAGAGGCAGATGACGGGCCTGGCGATGGTATGACACATTAAAATAGCTCCTCTCTTCATCAGTTCCTGGTACCCAAAGACTGCTGCAGCAGTTAAGGGTCAACAGAAGATGAGCTCAGAGTTTAATGTGGAAAAGCAGTAAGTTTATTTCATTTTTCATCCCATTCTTACAAGTCTCTTTTGCCAACGTTTTTTTCCAACACAGTATCACCTGGATTTAGGAGGGGAAGATGTTTTGCCAATGCCTTACATCAGTAACTGAAGAGATTGGAGACCCCAGCTCAATTCCCTGTTTCATCACATATGGCCTTGGTAAGTCATTTAGGCCCAGATATTTGCAGACAGTTGCATGTCTGTCTCCCACGGATTTCCCTGAACTCACAGGGAACCGGGCATGTAAGTAGCTTAATTTCAACTTGCCCTGGATCCCTGTCTATAAAGTGGAGAACAATAGGATATCTCTGTCTGCCAGACTGAATAGACTGAAGAGGTTCTCAGAGACTGAAATGACAAGGGCCAAAAAAATATGTAAAACAGCTCATCAGAATGCAAACCGTGATCTATCTGTTGCTCAGTATAAACCAAGATTTTACTTGTTGCTAGGAAGGCTGCATGTTTTGCAGTTTCTTTTACTGCTCTATTGGACAACTAAGGAATCAGAACAATTGTTAATCTTAATAGTGCCTTCCCACAGCCCAGGAATTGGTGCTGTCTCCTGTATACGTGCACAGGCTGTGGCTAGCAAGGTGGATTCTGTTTCTGGTCTTGCCACCCAGTGACATACAGTATAGCTACCCCCTTTGTGACTAAGTCATAGAATTTCTATAGTCCTTAGTGGTCCCTAGATGAAAATATAAATATGAATTATTGCTACTGAAATGACTGCTGCACTCCAAATGGCTGAGGTAATAAATTAGTCCTTAATGTATACATTTCAAATAGTCAGTGGTTTGATACTTAACATATTTATTTCAAATTTGTAACCGCCAGTACCCAAAGCTTCTTGTGATCTATATATCTCTGGAAAACTGGTATTTTACAGAGAGAAGGAGGCACAGCTCTTCAGTCATTGCTGTCACTATAAATTATTGGAAGTATGGCCTTAGACAGAAAAAGTGCATCTGATGCTGGGAATTTTGTCAGTTTCTTTTTTTAGAACAATGCCTTGAGGAAGAAATGAAACTAGTTTGCCAAATGTTTTAGCAATAGTTGTTTTATTTGTTCACTTATTTTGGCAATATTTATAAAAAAATAAAAAAGAGGGAGACAATGGGACAAAGATAAGGATAAAAATGCAAAAAGATGGTGTGTGTAGGCTTCAGGGACGCTACAGAAAAAAATGGTTTGGGGATGAAAAAGCATTAGCATGCTGTGGAGGAAGGCTCCAGACCCTGCAAGTAGCATATTTTAAGACATGTTTGATTAGCGAAGGCAGGGGCACAGATAGGGGCTTATGGAAGTAAGTGTGACAAGTAGGTGTGTGTGGGAGCAGGAGCAGGAGCAGGCACTCTGCTTGGAGACTGGCCACAGACACTGCAGGTAACCAGTCTTTCTCCCTATTTATTCTGGAAGTGCTTGCTAATTTGTGGTGCCTTACACACTAAACTCTCACTGAAATCCAGCCCCTTCATGTTGACTTTCAAAGCTCTGCATCAGGTCGCTCAAGGTAGTCCCTCTTTTCCGATGAAGACTGTGTGGACCTAACTTCAGCACCATTGTCTGCTCATGAAGATCCTCTATCAGCAGCCGTTAGCAAAGGCCTGCCATGGTGGGGCTTTCCTGCAGGCTCTAAACCCACTAAAGCTTCTCCAGGAGCAGCAAATTCCACTGGGTAGGACGCTCAAATGCCAGTGCTTTGCCATGAGTCCTCTCACTGATGTTTCAGTTTCTACTTAATGCATCTTACACAGGCTTTTAGCTGTATGCCAAGCTACCCCCCTAAGGCTCTGCATTCCCCCCTCTCTCCCTCCCTTTCCTAGAGAAACGAGGATGTGCAAAGAGGAAGAAAAAAAGTGCTTAGGGGAAAAGACCGGAAGCACAAGAACCTTCCCTTTCTCTGCCTGGGAGAAAACATTTAGAGTACAAAAAAAGAGCAATGTAATTCCCTTCAGATTTGTCTCCTAGTTCCAGTTGCTATCCTACCTTTAAGCATCTCCTTTTGAATGAATGCAATTTCCACTCCGGTAATCCAAGATGCCTGCAGCCTGACCACAAGACCTGAATTTGCAGAAAACACAGGCACATTTCCGCAAAGAAGAAGAAGGGGCCTACCGCTGGAGAATATTTATAGAGAGGAAAGTATCATACAACCTTCAAGTGTATTAAGTAATATGTCATTTTATCACTGCCTTTAAGGAGCAGGTGTCACTTGGTATTATTTGAAATGGCAGTCTTATCACACACTGTAAGTCACAGCCTCTCAAGCCCAACTTAGGCATTAGAAATTAGAGTAGCTAACTGTCTGTGTCCACTCTGATTACCTTGATTGTCCCTTAGAGTAAAGTTGGGGTTGTTGGCTGCCTCTGGAGCCAGGCTGTAGTAGAAGTGTTGACCCTCCTGTGGGTCATCCCTGTCGATAGCGCTCACTGTCTGGATCAGCTACAGAATATGAGAACAAAGCAGAAAGAGGTGAGAAGCAAAATAGATATAATATAAATAATCAGACAACTTAGATGTCAAGAAGAGACACAAAACCTTGCAGGCTTCATTTACTTTGCTATGATCATGCAAATCACTTTTAAACTAAGGAGGAGATAGTCAGTTTGCTTCAAGTAACACTTTTCTCTCATGCACGCCCATCTTCTGTTGCACATTTCTTTTTTTCTTTTGAGGGCCCAGAGTGTTCATTAGAGAGCATTAGTTGTGCATTAGAGAGCTTGTAAGTAAGCTCATACTTATTTTCAGCTTAATTTTGCAGGTAGAAAAGGACTTCAGGTTTATTATTTTACGACTCTTTTCATTTTAAATCAACTAAATTCATAGAATGGTTTAGGTTGGAAGGGACCTTGAAGATCATCTAGTTCCAACCCCCCTGCCATGGGCAGGGACGCCTCCCACTAGACCAAGCTGCTCAAGGCCTTCCAGGGAGGGGTCATCCACAACTTTCCTGGGCAACCTGTTCCAGTGCCTCACCACCCTCACTGTAAAGAATTTCTTCCTAATATCTAGTCTAATTCTACCCTCATCCATCTTAAATATCTAGTCTAAATCTACCTTTATCCAGCTTAAAGCCATTAACCCTCATCCTATCACAGTAAGTACTTTTAAAAAGTCTCTCCCCAGCTTTCTTGGAGGACCCCTTCAGGTACTTCCCAAGATATTAGTGGAAAAGAAAGAGACAAAAGACAACCACGCAGACATTCGACATATGTAATAAAGACCATCATGGAAAGAAATTGAGATAATGCTAAATCCAGAAAGAGCTTTGTCACCTCACCTATAGATGCTTAGTAAAGTAGTTCTAAAAGCTTGAAGCACAGTGAGCTGTAGTTCTGTCTGAATAAACATTCTGACATCTTTTTAGAGAATAAATCTTGACCTGGATTTTTGCATTCAAAAGTTAGACAGACCCATAAAGTCTTACTCACCACCTTAAAACTGATTTCAGAACTTTTCAAAATATGGCAAGAGAAGTTGGGCTTTCTGTACTGAAGGAAAAAATTAGTGTGCGCTTCTTGGAAAGCTTATTATTTAGGCCTCTCACCCTTCAAAACCAGGGGAAAGGCTGGGCAATGATTTCTTTCCCCTATGTTATTAAAGACCTCTTTAAATTAGTGAGATGTAATTATCCTGTATATGATAGTTGTGATTAGAGTTGTCCCAAGCAGTGAGTAACTATTTCACTCTGCTTCACAGCAAGAGGGGAGAAACTTCAGCGAACATACAGTGGTATTAATAGCATAATTTTTCCTTCACAAATCATGAATGGTGTGTCTATGTGTTTAAACTATGCTAGTCAGCTTTGCATTAGGAGACAGAAGTCCCCATCATGGACCCTGGGTGGTGAAGCAACAGGCCACCTCCCCACAAGAGATCAATAGTAGACCTTGCACCCGCTCCAGTGAGGGAGAGCTCCTGTCCATCTGTGACACAGGCAAACCCTGTTCAAGGGTTTTGATGGGGTTTGGGAAGGGAAAGGACCAAAGAGGCTCCACCGCTTGCTTGGAGGTGCTGGTTTACAGTGTGTGGAGCAGTAAGTCCTGTGTTGTCTATGACTCTGTCATCTCCCGCTCACAGCAGAACAGATTCAGTTTGGCACCCCTCTGAAGCTTATGTATGTAGTATATGTCTAGCTCCTCTAAGTCCAGGGGTGCTTAAGGGGCACTTCTAAATAGGGTCTTTTAACAGTAAGCCTTATCTGTCACGCATGGGATGGGCTGGCTCTGAGGAACATCTTGTAACATTTCTCCTCTCTTTGCTGCTGCTACGGAACACGGCGGGTGTCTATCTGCTGGCACTGGCTCCAGGGAAGGCTTTATTTCAGCCCTGAAGTGTGTTGCACAATGAGCCTGGAAACTACTGTGCAAGAAAAAAGAGGTGCTATAGAGGATCCTAATCCCGGTGCAATGCGCTTGCCTTTGTAAAGCAGCCCCGACAGCTGCTGACGAGGGTTCAGATGAAATGTGGGGTTAGCCCCTTGCCAACGTGCACCCCTTCTGGCACGCTGTCTCCACCTAGAAGAGCATCCCCTCCCCAACCGCTGGTGTTACTACCATTTCTCACCTGCCCTGCTTTGGCGTTTTCACAAACGAAAGCTTCGTAAAATCTGGCAAACTCTGGTGCGTTGTCATTCACATCCAGGACTTTGACCGTCACGGAGACGCTGCCCACCTGTGAGGGGTTGTCTGGAAGGAGGAGACACAATGTAAAGAAAGGCAATATATGGGAAGGGGCTGCTCCTCATTCTGCTCAAAAGATAAAGCAGTTTTTTCACTATTGACCTGTGTTAAATGACATTTTTCCCATCAGAAACTGAGGTCACGGGCAGGCTTGGGTGACTTAGAGTGAAGTTGCCAACGCCGCCCTCTGCCTATTCTGCCTTCCCAACCAATCGCATGCTTTTCAAACAAATTCCATGCCAGACACATACCTGGTTCAGTCCAATGGGACGATTTCTAAAAAAAAAGTTTTAGACAATGTCTCATATTTTTTTAATTGCTTTTTAAATGGGCAATACGGTTTGTCGAGCCTTGACACTGGTGGCATGAATTAGGAAGGGACTCTTTTAAGGATAGTCTTGTTATTTAGAGCTTGTTGAAAGTGGTAATTCTGCAGTTCAGTTATATTTTTGCTCAGTATTTATGTTCCTTGAACTCACAACCACTGTCAAGTCTTTGGTGATTTGTGCGGGGGGGGGGTTAAAATGTAATAACACATGAAATTGTACAGAAAAGCTTTCACTGAAGCTTAAAATTGCAATGAAAATTTTACATTCTACATGACATCATTTGTGAGATTTCTGTCCCACTGGTTCATTAGCTTTCTTTGCCAGTAAATCCATCCATCGTTTCACGTATCTTTACAATTTTCAAACTAAGTGGTCACAGGATATTTTTTTTCTTAGCGTTGTCTTGCCCCTGAATAATTTTTCCCTTATTTAATGATAAAATCAAACTAAGCAGAAAGAAAAAAAAAAATTATTAAGAGGTCAGAAGTGGTGCAAAAATCCAGAAAATTCTTAAAGTATTCTCATCTTGTTTTTAGCCATACCACTTCATGCACTGATCTCCAAATCTATCTCCCTTTATAGAAAGGAATTATATGTTCATATAAACAACAGAGAATTTTCCTCAACTCCGAAATTTACTTAAATGGTCAATATACTGTATCCATAACGAGTCACACTGCATCAGTAAGATAATACTCTTAAACTCCATCGTATCTCCCTAGTTTATAATTTAATCCTTCAGCTTCCCACATATCCATACATACCTTGCTAACACACCTGTCAGTGTGGCAAGTGAATGTCTGGCACTCTCAGGAATATTGATCTCATTTTTAAAACGAGGAGCTTTATCCAGGAGCACACAACTGCAACATTTTTCTAAGCTATTCACTAAATTTAAAATATTCTGCTGCACATGTCCAGAGCAAAACTGACAGAAGATTGATGGAGGATGAGTCAAAGGAAGATGTGCCGCTCACCCTCAAGTGCTGCTTCAGGGGCAGCTTTTACAGACTCCTGCGTGTATGTGGATCTACATGGAATTGCAATGGCCGTTGGTGGCTGAAAATAAAACTAGTGTCAAAATAGATGGGGTGAGATCCTATCATGTCACCAACCTCCTCTCACTCCTTAAAAAGCGGACAGGAAGGCATTGTGGCTGGAACAGCCTACAGATGTGTGGCAGTCGCCTTGACTCTTGTGAAATATTCCTTTGGCTAACTTCAAGTTGGCTGATTTGGCTTTGGGAAGCTTCTTAAAACTTTTTTTCCTCTCAAACTGCTTCATATCACTGGTAGAACCTGGACGTGCAGGAAGCTGTCTGAGACATGAGAAATGGCTCAGCAGTTGGCAGTTAGCTTCTGGAAGGCTGCTGCCCTTCAGCAGATGAACTGAGATCATAAGCAAAAGCTACGTGGACCAAAGAGATTTCAGGTGAAGATCAGGTGAACCTTCTAATTTATTTGCTTATATATCCTGAGCTTCTTTATGAAGCTCACATCTGTTAACATTTAAAATTCAGCTAAATTTTTCATAGTGACACTATGCAATGATCAGCATTTCCTTGTTCTCACAGACTTTGTAAATACCTGGCATGGATGAATCCCGAGCTGAGTTTTAGCTCATTGTGAAACCCAAAAGCATAATGAGTTCAGCACACTAGAAGATCCCAAAGCACTCTGGCCCAAATTATTTATACAGCAAACAGATGGTGATGACATTTACTTGCTGCTGAACCAGAACAGAATGCAACTAGTGACCCAGAAGTGCAGGATCATTGCTGCCTACCAGGCCCTGCACCACTCAGTGCTCCCAAGTAGGACGGGCAGTTCTGGCAGTTGTGCAGCCTTTGCAGTGTCTGCTTTAGGTGCCCAGCCCTTCTGAAGAGATAGAACTCTTGCAGAAGCACGTCAGGAAGAGTTTTAAATAAATCCCCAGAATACTAATGAACTGAAAAAAGAGCACTTGGCACTTAATTGCCAGCCTCTGCTCCTCCCACCATCCTGTGAAAAGGAGCGTAAAAAATAAACAGAACGCAGCATTCGCTTGTTGATGTCAGAAAAGTAATTCAGTTAATACAGCTTCCTACTCAGTGCATAAGAACATGTGAATTGCTGAATGCAGGTCTCAGCCTGCTTTGTCTGGTCTATCTCTTTAATCTGTGTACAGTCGGCAGTCTCCTTACTCAGCTCGACGGCCAGCACAGTGATATTGTGCCACGAAATGTCCTCCCGGTCAAGAGGTCTTGCAGTCATCAGTGCTCCTGATGTAATGTCGACATAAAAGAACCGCCCGGGATCACTGCTCCTGTCAATCGAGTATCTGCAAGAGTACATATCAAAAATATTATGCAACCCTTGTGAAAACTGCATGTTATGGCCAACAAAGTACCTGCTGGACTCACACTATTTTCTTCCCTTTCTCTTTTCCCATGCTGTTTGTTGGCAGCACAAAACAATTGAAACCGCAAAGCTCAACACTCCTGACAAACGTCTGGTGAGAGATGTTTAGACAAAGAGGCTTGGTGAAGATCTGGTGGTCTGTGTTCTCATGACACCGAGGAGGAGTGGGGGATGCAGTGGAGGCTGTTTATCCCATTCTCACACATATCACAGAAGTTATCTGCTTCTTGCAGAAGTTACCAAGGAAGTCATAAATGTTTTGTGCGCCTGCTAAATGCTGACCACCAGGAGCAAGTGCTTGGCCACAGTCCCACATCCACACTTTGCTCAATAGTAGTGAATCCCTATTTCACACCTAATTTGTGGGGCAGTATCCCAGCAACGGGAATAGTGTCCTGCACAGCAGATCCATATTCTTCCACAACCTAGTTATGTATTATTGTATACATTGACTTGTATAGGTATGGCCTGAGATGCTTGAAAACCTAGGAGCTCATGTGGCTAATGTCATTCAGCAGTGAGTACTACTTGGATGAAGCTGGATGACAGGAAGCTTTAGAAGAAGCCGCCTCAAAGCAAGGGACAGCTCAGCACAGGAACATCTGCTTTACAGAGAAAATCTGTCAGGGAGGAGTTTGACTTCTTTTTCTAAGCAAAATAATTAGCCCTTTCCTTAGGCACAATTCCGACAGGATGAAAATGACTGTACATCAGCTCACTCATGCTTTTATATTTTCTCTTCCTTCAGGGGAATAAACTCCACCTGCATCCTGAACCATCCTACTGATTGAGCCATGTTAGCGCAAGGGGACGATGACTGGCTTGCTCATATCATCCAGCCAGAAAAACAGCTCCCTCTGTGAGCTTGATTCATCATAATTACTGAACCTGCCTGGCCAATATCGTGTCAGTTTGATCCTGGGAATAAGCTTCTCGCACCGTTGAGCAGGTGAGTGGAGTGGTACCTTCGGGCCAGAAGACTTGGTCAGGGAGACAGCTGATTGATTGACAGTTGTCACTGCTGTACTAAGTCAGAGGGACCGTTTTTCAGGGTGTGTAAAATACTCACTACCCTTTATATGCCTCATCTTGCTCTTAACAGCAGCTTGTAGGAGTTGCCTTCCTAGCTAACTATGGTAAGGGATCCTTTGGCAAAAGGCACCTATGTAAATGCCACAAGCTACAACAGAGCCCAGACTTTCTCTCGTTTTTGTTGGCTCTTTCTTTGAAGTCGGTGGGAATTGAAAGCATTAGTCATAATGGAGGCTGGACAGGGCTTGTGCTGCTGAACTTTCTTCTTTCAGCAGAAATGCATTCACTAGAACAAACATGCCAGCCTGATCTCTGCCCAGGGTCTTCTTAAACTGGGGTATAAAATACTACTGAGTTATGTTGTTGGGAAATCCTTTTACACTTCTTTTCAGAAAAATCAAAGAGGATGAGATGGCAGGTTGGCTCCCCTTTCCTTCCCAGTCCTTCCAATCTCTTCTTAAATAGAGATTTCTGAGGCATTTGACTTATTTAGGAGCTAAGTATGAGTGTTGCCATATTTTCCTATAATAATTATTCTTGTATGTGGGCTATAAAAAGAATTTCTGACAGTTTAAGGCCAACGTGTATCTGAAATTGAATATGGCCTTGTGATTAGTGGTCTGGTATTAATCATCAGTGTCAAGAGGCACAGGTGGAATCTTTGGATTCTGCGCATAAGTTCTCTTGTTAATAATACCTGCTCCTTATCTTCATTTCCACTGTACTCTCTTGGTAATATTCCTGAATTGCTTAACAACAATTATGGCGTATTTCCAGCCATCAGAATTTCATGATGTGGGAGTCCAGATACCGGACAGCAGGAAAATGAGAAGTTGAGAGTTCCGCCATATTTAGCGAGCTTTTCCAAAATGTGCCCTGGCTTTTCCATACTTGAAAAAAATGGCAAAAGGAGGGGTCAGATCCTAGTTTTAATTTCAGTTAGATTTCTTCTTGGGTAACAAAATATGTACCTGTGATTTTGGTTTTCTTATCTTGCTTCGTCTTGTGAAAAGTGATTGCAGAGCAAGCACAAAGCATTGCCAGACTGATACTGCACAAAGTTGGCATGGATGGTGAAGACCGCATAAGAGGCAAGGAAAACTAATTTCTAATGTTTGCATTTTAGATAGATAGCATTGCAAACAATATTTATTATTTTTTTCCCTGTTTCCTCTACCCCAATCACTTATGTTTGTACGTACAAGGTGTGGGAGAGGAAGAAGGGACGGAGGGAAGAAAGGAAGGAAAGTGGGAAGGGAGGAAAGATGGGAAGAAAATGAGGAAGGAAAGTTGGGAAGGAGCAGAGTTACAAAGGAATCTGTGCATATTTGCAACTGTTTAGTTTTTTCAAGTACATCTGTGGTGATGTATTCTGTACTTTATAGAGTGCTGTTTCATCAAGCGTAGTCACTGGAAAGCTCTGAAGAAAACTAAGAAAAAGCTTGTTAAAAATAACAATGAACACTTCTACCCTCTGATAGTCCACAGAATTATTCTTATACTATTTTAAACAGATGAGTACAAAGCTGTTTACACTGCAGTGTTTGGATAATGCTAGACAGTAATCAGCAAAATACGATGCAGGTGGAAAAAAAGTTTAGGGTAATGAAACCGTGATGTAGACAGTATAATACTTAGTTTTACTGAAGAATTTGAGACAATGTCATGAGATGTATGATAATCTTAAAACGCAGGTAGAAAAGATTGGTATATTAAGGTAGCAGAGAAGACAAAAAAAAAAAAATTAGAGCAGCAACACAGAAAGCACTACTGTTAAGGAGAACTGGCTTTGTGTCTGCTCAGATCTCCTAGCTGAAGCCCACAGAGTTGCTCATATAGATTTCACTTTCTTCAAAAGCTCCAAATACTCCATGTTTTGACTCCTTCCTGTACTTCCCAGGACTGTTCCTGAGCACAGATAATTCAGAAGCTGGACTGACACAAGGTTAGGGAAACAGCACTTCAACACCCAAAGTGTTTCTCAGCTGAGAGAAGCAGCTGACCTGGAGGGATTACTATCTTGAAGTCACTCAGAGCTTCTGCAGGTTGTGAAAATTAGTATGTGGGCTGGCCTTTATCATATTCTCTGATAAATTGGGCTGACTTGGCAGCGACGGCAGAAAAGAGCATTGTGATCACACAGATCTGCTCCTTTGGGTCCTTGCTGAGTTGCAGCTACGAAGCTCCCAAGTCTGTAAATACACCTTTACCTGTCTTAATACCTTATGGGAATATCTAGCCCTGACCTCTGACCAATCACTATATAATTTAATGGTTCATGAATATTTATTAGTATGCATTCAATCCACTCCAAAAGTAGCCGTGTATTTGAGCTGTTGACAAAGGCAGGCTTTGAAGCAGAATAAGAACGGAGAAGTGACTTGATTACCTTCCTCTTCGTATGGCAGCAGATTCTCAGCCACGCTGTCAGATTTTGTGTCAGCAAAGGCATGAGAGTCTGGAGTTGGCTTTTAATGTACCCTATCAGGACATATGTGACCAGTTCATTACAAAGCCCGATGCAGACCTTCTCCATACCACAGAAAAGGCAAGAGTGAGCTCCTGCATTTCTTTGACAGTCATAGCAGAGTCCCTCAGTGTGTGAGATCTGGTTTGCCTAAACCTACCGACAGCTATTACTGGCTGAAAAGAACAAATCCCTCCCAACAGCCTTGTTTCAGTCCCATCACCGCCCAACCAAATGGACATACCAGGGAGTGCTCGTGGGGAAACACACAAAGAGAAGACAGACCTGATGGAGTTGTTGGTCACGTCTGGATCCTTGGCAGAAATCATCTGTATGGTGGTTCCAATCTCCACATCCTCGGGCACTTCCACAAAGTAGAAGCTGGGATCAAACACAGGAGGTTCATCCACATCTTCCACGCTGATGTGGACAGTGGTGGTGTCGCGGAAGGGACCCAAGTTCAGGAATCGCATTTCCAGGTGGGGGTTGGCACCCTCTACTTTCAAGGTGTAGCTTTTCTTGCTCTCAAAACTTAAAGGCTGAGGAGGAAAAATATATCCAGCATTAGGCACACTGAGCCATATGATTCAGGCCATATAACTGTAATTTTCAGAAGATGCCCTTTTAAAAAGACGCTTCTTTTTAAAATAATTCTTTGCTATGATTTTTAATTATAAGGGTGACAAAGATAAATATTTGCAGATGGAGACAAAGCATTGAGTGACGGCAGTATTAGAATGGCACTGCCTACAAATTTATTTATTTTTTTAACTGAAAAATCCAGGAGAAATATTTGCAGATAACATCAGAATACATATTCTTTTGTTTTTCTTGCTGAAATGAAAATAAAAGTAGCAACACCACCGTTGTGGTGTGATTCACACTGTGTTTCATGCCACTCTGAAGGACATATAGGCAGAAACAGATAGCATGGGAGCAGGTGAAAATAAGGTAAAGATACAAAGAGGCTGTTCCTCAAAACCAGGTCCTGATGGCAGGGACAATCTCACTGTGGTTAAATAGACACTATCCTTCACTTCTATAATCTGTGGAGTTTTAATGCTGAAAACCAGCACAGCTGGAAATAAATGGCCCAATTCTCAGGGTTGCCCAATGGGACATACTCTTTTTTGTTACATGAATGGCTTTCAAAACGTGTGACTTTTTACTCCTACATAGGGATTTGAGCACCATGTGTGGAACTGCCACACGCAGTTTTGGTTCATTCAGACTGCAGTAAAACCGCTGCTGTCCCATCCAACACCTTTGCTTTTCACGGGATCACAGAATCATCTAGGTCGGAAAAGACCTCCAAGATCATCAAGTCCAACCATTTACCCTACTCTACCAAGTCCGTCACTACACCACGTCCCCAAGGAGCACATCTATACGGCTTTTAAATACATCCAAGGATGGCGATTCAACCACCTCCCTGTTCCAACGCCTGACAACCCCTTCCACAAAATTTNGCCTCCCTACCCTCAAGCAGATCAACACTCCCTCCTAATTTCGTGTTGTCTCCAAACTTACTGAGAGTGCAAATCATCCAAATCATTGATAAAAATATTGGACAGAAGTGGTCCCAATACTGAGCCCTGGGGAACACCACTTGTGACCAGCCACCAGCTGGATTGAACTCCATTCACCACCACTCTCTGGGCCTGGTCATCCAGCCAGTGTTTTACCCAGCAGAGCATACGCCCACCCAAGCCATGAGCAGCCAGTTTTTTTTACGAGAATGCTGTAAGAAACAGTGTTGAAGGCTTTACTTGAAGTCTAGGTAGACAACATACACAGCCTTCCCCTCGTCCACTAGGCGGGTCATCTTGTCATAGAAGCAGATCAGGTTTGTCAAGCAGGACCTGCCTTTCATAAACCCATGCTGACTGGGCCTGGTTGTCCTGTACATGGTGCGTAAAGGCACTCAAGATGATCTGCTCCATGACCTTCCCTGGCACTGACGTCAGACTGACAGGCCTGTAATTCCTCGGGTCCTCCCTTCAGCCTTTCTTGGAAGATGGGAGTCACATTTGCTACTCTCCAGTCCACTGGGACCTCCTCAGTTAGCCAGGACTGCTGGTAAATGATAGAAAGAGGCTTGGTGAGTACATCTGCCAACTCCTTCAATACTCTTGGGTGTAACCCATCCAGCCCTTTTCCTATTCAGGTATTTCTTTTTGAAGATGTAACACCAGTCTAGGGCAAAGAGATGGGCAGGAAAATAGAGAAGAAAGGGGATGCCAAAGCAACTGGAAATCAAAGATGAGAAGATCGTTATGGTAGCAGTAAAGTCCTCCTTGGCCAGTCACAACTCATCTTTTTTTTTTCTGTCCTGCTCAATAGTGCAGCCGGACAATACTGCAGCCATGAGGTGTGTATTTGTTAGTTTAAGCAACATCAGCAGAAGTTTCACATGCTCAGGCATGACAGAAAGATACACCACAGGCCTCCAAACAGCCCCTGAATTCAATGATGGCATTAGTACTTGTCTACTGCCACAATAGCTTCCTTCTTCAATAGTACAAATATTGCAGAGACATACAAGAGCTGTTGCTCTCAAATTACCAGTACTGATGTCCTGCATAGGAATGCCTGATGAAATACTGAAGTTCTTGATATTACAAAACTCACTCAGCATGTATTACATGGAGGTGAGGAACGAAGACTGGAATGGGAAATGGTTTTCTTATATGGGAGAGGTGATGGTTTAGTATTACTGGATATGCTGTCCAGCCATACAACCCATGGCAGCAGGTACAAACAGATGATCTGAAACTTGCTCCTGCTGCCCTTAGTTCCACCTGGTTTAGCCAGTGACTACAGCAGGCATAGCACTTGTCAGCAAAGATTTAGGCAGACCTACAAACATATTACTCATTATAGAAGAATCATTATGGTCTATCAGTTGTATATTTATGCAATGAAAAAAATAGAAATAAAATGTATTTACATGACCAAGCAACACTCATTGTCCATCTGGCGAGGAATGTGCAATGCAAAGTTGCCTAGACATATGCTAAGAAAGAGACTATTTTATCTCATGTGAAGAAAACTGCGTGAGAAACTTTGCATGTACTTGAAAAAGCTAAATTATAAAAAGAGCAGTTAAATCATGGAAACAAGAACTATAAAACTCAACTGCATTAGGAAGAAACTTAATCATCTAGTTCAAAAAAGTGAGAAAATGAATTAGACTGCAAGAGGTGGTCTTATCCGTAACTATAAACTCTCTCTTTTTGATGCTCATGATAGAAGTGTCAGTTATTTTGTTTGGCAAAATTGTCCGGAAAAATGAAAGGGAAAGTTTTGCTTTCTTTCAAAGATTTCATTCCGGGTTTAGAAATCCTGTCACTTTCCCTCCTCTCCCATTTTGATAGATATATCAACACTGGTTGAATTCAGTGTCGTTTTTTTCTCTTGAGTGAATCCAAAGGACAACTTTCCCAATGTCTGGCTATTGATAATCATAACATTACAAAAAGCTACAACTATGTATAGAGATTTTACAAACATTTTTGCACAGTAGGTGGATGCAGAAGTATGTACCTGATGCCAGTATGATGCCTGGTACGACTGGCGCCATGAATTTTTATAACTCCTCCTGACACACATGAACATCTAATAAAACTTTGGTCTTAATAGCAAAAGTCAAGCTTATTGACAAATTTACTCCCAAGAAAGTATTTTTGTTCATCAAGAAAATAAAGTTCGCATTCAACATCTGTTTCATTCCAGCAAACATGCTCAACTTTAGGGACTAGACTACATAAAAAAGAGCTGGAGAAAGATGAGGATAAACACACGCTTAAATGCTTTGCTGTAGGGTATAGAGGCTTGCAGGGTCATACCTCTCCCATGTGTTGTTCCATTTTAGTGCACAATTTAGTCCCAGGCTATTTAAATGGAGACTACACTTCTTTATTAGTATCCTAGGTATGCTTGGGCGGAAATACGGTTACAATTTCATAACCTAGAAACAGAGTTGAACTTCTAGTATTTTTGTAAGATTGTAGAATAAATATCTTACGGCAGGGAGTCCGAGCAAAATACCCTATGCCTTTCTGCACAGCCTGCAGCACAGAGTACTAGCAGCTTCACAACTACCATTTTACAGACAGCTTCTTCTAGCCTAATTAGCATTTATGGATCTTCAAGCAGCAATTAAATAAAAAGAACTGCCTGGGTTTTATCGGTGTATAAATAATTCCAAGGCATGCTTTATTATTGTTTGTGGGACATCGGAGTGAAAAATGTGTACAGTTCAAATGCAAATATTGATATAATTTCTTGCACTGTAGGATAATTAAGCTACAGGGAATATTTAAATAGATAAATAGTGAATCAGAACATTCTTTCAGTGGGAAGACGTGTTTATGCTACTGCTGTCCCCACTTTTTAAAGGCTGCCCCTAGGAATGCAGTCTGCTTTCATATTTTAGCAATGAATGTTAAAAGAATTGTGTTTTATAGCAGGAAAGGGGCTACTCTCATGTAATGGGAACCGAGTTACTACAGGCATAAGGGAATGTTGCACACATAAAATGTAACCAGGACTGTTAGCCATATAAATTACTGTAAAAAGGAAACTTTAGTACCTTTCTCACAGTTATGATGCCAACTTGGTAATTAGGATCAGTGTTAATATCAAAGACATCCAGTCCATCGCCATCCACCAGGCTGTATTTCATCTCCGCATTAAGGCCTTCGTCCAGGTCTTTAGCAACCACACGGCCCACGGTGGAGCTGATGGGAGCGGACTCCGGCACACTCATCTGATAATGCTCTGGTACAAGCAGCAGAGAGGGAGGGGGGAGCAAAAAACAGGCTATGAAAAGGAACCAAAACCTACACAGCAACGCAAAGAGTAGAGGAGCACAGCTCACGATACTAGGGAGTCTCTAGTACCTTTCCCAACGCTGCATCGGCGACGTGATTTCCTTTAAAAAGCCGCAGCCCGACTGAATTGCCTAGGAAAGTTTTATTTAAGTGTCTGTCGTATCAAGAGGTTTGTTCAACGGACTCTTTTCATAACAGCAATATACCTGAAAATGGGAACTTTAACTAGAAAAATAGGGCAGTTAACACCAGTACTGTTGCAGCCATGATATAAAGCAGGATATGAAACAGATTTAATAGGACAGACATCTTTTATTGGATTCAGTGGGACTAAAAACACAAGTTTTGGGCGCCACAAATGCTTTCTTAAATCTGTACAAACTGATTTTCAGTCCTGAACAAGGCTTTGAGAGCTCAGGAGCTTGCCTGCTTCTTCCAAATTTGCCCATTGCTCTATTAAAATATACTGCCTCCCCCCTACAAAGTCTGCCTTGAGCACATCTGGTGCATCACTGATTTGCTTAGCAGCAAGCCTGGGGAAAGAGAGCTGCTACTTCCAAAGTATGTTTTAAAAATATAAATGTTGTATCTAAAATACTTCTCTGCCGTCATAATTTACGTTCAAACCTTCCTTGCTGAGCTTTCGCTGTTGACTCCACCAATTACTGAGCTTTCTAAGGCAGAATAACACCAAAGCTGAGGTTTGATCTATTCTCATTTTTCTTAATCAAGAGGTTTATATCAAACAGTTACAATTCACGCCACTTTCAAAACAGGATTGGCAACGGTGCGTTCAACAAGTTGCTCTGGTGGAAGTTGAGGCTTCTTCCTGATCTTAGTGGAATGCTTTGATTTAGCAGTGCAACGTGCAGAAGCAGAACAAGAAGAATAGCAACAAAAAGAACTGCAGGAGTTTTCGTCTCTCAGCTAGAGGAGAAAAATTGCAAAACGAAAATGGCTTGAGCCTGATTTAGACTGCCAAAAGAATCAGCTTTCTTTAAGGGGGGGAAAAAAAAAAGTATATCCCTTGAAAGATTTAGTTCATTCAAACTTGACAACTTTTTATTTCAAATTTTTAACAGTAATATAGAATTATGTAGATAAATGTATTTTTTT
>VWZK01014224.1:136487-231118 GCA_013396935.1 Baryphthengus martii | reverse complement strand
AGGTGCAGCCCAGGGGGTGTACTTCCAGGGAACGCTTTCTGGGGCGCTCACGGCCCTTGCGAGACGTGGACTATGACACGTTTGGGCTGCACTCTTCTGTGTGGGCAAATACAGGTCAGCCCCTGCCACCACCCAGTCCTCATGGCTCAACCTGCAGTACTTGCACCTCAGGACGCTATTGACTTGACTGATCTGCATTTGGTCTTTATTTTTAGCAGAAAGACAATGTATGGGCTTAATAAAAAGAGCAGTGAAAAGATACTGCATTGGCAATTATCACTGTAGTTAGGAGGGAAGAAATAGTGACCAGTACTGAACAATTCACGGTGCATTGTTTTAATTTTGCTAGATGAAGAGTCCTTAGGAGTCTCATCCTGTAAAGCTGAGTGACTGCTGTGAAGTGGTGTAGCTCCTTAACTCCCACAGATATAAATAACATATGAAAAAGCTTAGCATTTTGGGAAAAGTATTTTCTCCATATACGACTACTTTGCGAGGAATTTTCACTCTTAGCTTGTCCTTAACAGAGAACAGGCTAGATCTAAAAAAAACCAAACATCACTGCCTAAAAGCCAGGCTCTGCCATTCCTATGTTTGGGGCCTCTGGTCCCTAAAGGAGGACCAGTCCGAGACACGAGGACTCAGAGCCAGATCAGTGCTCATGCTCCTCCAAATGAGCCCCAGAGGAGCAGCCATGCTGAGCATGGGGCCTCCAATGCTGCTGTACATAATTGGTCAGCGAAGAAATGCTGAGGATGGTGATGAACCTTAAAACCTTCCATAGGGCTATGGGAAAGGCTCAGATCCCCAGAGCTTTCAAAAGAGAGGTGCTGGTACCATTCCTTTCAGCATACTGAGCCAGGTTCACTCTCTTAAAAAGTCGTAAAGAGCAGACGTGATGTCCTTTCATTTTTATAACAGCCAGATAGTTTCTTGGGATGTGGGAAACTCAGCCAGAGGGGATTTAAATCCACATTTTCTACTTTCTAGAGAAATATGATCATAGACAGTCTGTAAAAGGGTTCTGGAAAAAGGAAGGAGGAGGCTCTCAGCTTTCCTTTGAGGCTGTGACTTCGCGTATACATTTGTTCCCCACCTGTGAGGCCAGTGACAGAAGAGAAACGGCAGCACGCTTCTGGAACCAAGAGCTTGTGCTGAGAGGTGAAGGATGAGGACCTCACATGCTTCTAGCAGAGGAATGCATTGAAATGGGTTGCCCACTATTAGGTGTTTGAATCACTATCCATGAGTATGAAGGAGGTGGTGATTGGTTATGCTCCAGCTCTGTTTTAGAAGAACTTGAGAGCTACAACTGCATTTTGTGGGTTACCAAATCCTGCGGATGGGTTTGCACTGCAGAAGCCGATTAGAGTTCTATGCTTGTGATGGTGAAATGGTTTCTAGCTCTCGAAGATGCTTAGCCTAAAAAGGTGCCCTGTTGCCCACTTGTAAAGGCTGAGCAGCTCTAGACATGTAGAGAGTTGCAGGTCTAAGTGACTGGGAAATAAACAAGGAGAGAAAAAGACCTCTTCTGGATGAAATACCAATCAAGAGTATGATTTTGGACTTAAGAACCTACCTTCTGTCTAAGTTGCACTCTAGCGGTTCTTTACTGGATCTGACCCTGAACATCACTGCTTTGCTTTCTTAGGAATCATTCAGTACTTAGGAAATCAATGATTATACTCCTATTTGCCTTCAGTTGATATCTGGATTATAAAGTGAACATTATTTTTTATTTATATTGTAAAGAGCTGAGGAAATAACGACACATACAAATATGTCTTTGGCTAGAACACCTACTCCATAAATTGCTCTCGGTAGTAGACTGCAGCTTTTTTGCGATTTTGTCCCCTAGTTTTCAGCAGTGTTTCTGAGCTGAGCGCTACAGATGTCCTTTAGAAACTGTCAAAACCTGTCAGATTCCTCTTTTGGATATAAAACTTGGATATATACAGAAAAAGAGAGAAAGCATCCAAAGCAGAGAGGGTGTCCTATAAATAAATTTCAAGTTATTAACAAGAACACCCTTAGTTAAAACTACTTCAGATAACTGTATCCTTTAGCTTACACTTTCCAGTCCTGGTTGCTTCATAGATTGCTTTTTTACCACTAAGCTTTGGTACCAACTAGATCTGCCAAAGACCGTGTTGTAATGACAGAAGCCAGCAAGAATATTTACCCCACAAACCCCACCCAGCTCCTAAGCTGCAGAATATGGTCATTCAGATGAACATAACACTGCAGAGAGCACGTCTCTTCTGGAGCTCACTGCCACAGCCTTGCTTTAGCCCTTGAACTGTGCTGCTCTACCTTGGCTCCAAGCCATAGACGCATGTTTCTCACAGCCACGATGCACTGCCTTTTCTTTCTGCTGGGAACTTTTTCTTTTGGTTTTCACACTGATTCCTTCCCCGATAAAATAACATACCTGTTCGAGAGTCCACAGAGAAATATGGTTGTCCCTGAAGAATACTGTACACTACTCTTGCGCTGTTGCCATAGGTTGGATCATCAGCATCTGTCGCTGTCACCTGGATAACAGAGGTGCCTGACAAAAAACCCATCAGGTAAGACCTTGTGGAATAAAGAGCTGGCATGAAAAATATACAGATCAAAATAAACTGAAATGCCTAATATGAGCTTTCCCACACTGAACTTCTTCATTTGGTGCTCACAGTGCTTATATTTACTGCTCATACTTGTATCTCATTAGCACTAAAGGAATTAATAAGCATAAATTCATCCTGTGTCTATAAGAAGATAGGAAAGAGCAGATACGCTACGGACCACAGTTACAGAACTGCTGAGCTAACAGTATCTTTGCTACGGTTTGTTGACAGCTGGTAGTTATATACTGCTTGTCTCTTTTCCGCTTTTCTGGATTCTGTATGTTATTTAAAGGGCAGCTCAAGTAAGGTGTATATTGACATAAATCACAAAGTGCTGTAGGGGGCCCACGGATGCTGTATGTTGACTAAGGGATGGAAGTTGTACACAAATAGTGAGTGTAAAGGGAGGTATCTCAGAGGTAATCTCTCTGTGGGATTGCGGTTTACATTGCATGGTCTACAGGCATACCCTGCTGAAGTGCCTTTTGGAACCCACACAGATGCATATATGTTTCTTTTCTTCAATCGGTTTTCAAGGTCTGCTTCCTCTAAAACTAACGATGGCTTGCACGTGATGTAATTTATCAAGAACAAATTGCTATTTGAAATACATGTGAGTTTTGACTCCTTAAAATGTCAGACAATGCCTTTATGAATGTTATCTAGCCTTCTACATAATGGTTTGAGTTAGAAACAAATCCGGTGTTACGAGATAAGCACTGGAAAATAAATCTGAATTCAAGCTAGCCATGGCCATTAAGAAACATTATTTCTGAATGGAACTTTTAAATTTGATGCTTGTCTCTAGTTCTACGTCAGCATAATATCGAATAATGAGAAGTTGAAGCATATCTCTAACTTCAGAACATGAGATTTATATGGTATTATTATTATCTCTGCAATGATATCACAGAGCCCAAAAGCAATAAGTAACTCCAAAAGAAAGAAAGAAGTCCAGAAAACCAGTATTCTATGTGATTATTGGATTTGTTATATGGATACGTTTTCCTCTGACTCATAGGAAGGCTGCTGTTTGACTTCTGCACTGTTACGACAGGACTATCCTTGACATGATCCCATTCTCTAAAAGTGGAGAACAAACAGTACCAGAATCTTGGGATCCACTGAAATATGTTCAGTGCAGGCTTACACAGTTTAGAAGGAGCAAAGCAGCTAATAATTGTTGTCATACCTCCACAATTTCAAGGGCTCCTGGACAGTATTTCAGCTCTCAGTACAAACTAGAACAGGTTCCTAACATTGTGTAATTTTCTGCATGGTAATGGTCATCTACCGGTCATGACTATTGCTGCCATCTGATGGCAGGGGAGAAAGGACACTACGATACTACAAATTGTCTGAGGATGGCATGTTTGAATTACATCTTTTTTCAGCTCCCCTGCCTCCCTTGGTATGTTTTCTTTCAGAAAGGTCCAGTTGACAGTGGTGTAAAGCCTGCTATCCACCTTCTGCAGCAGTCAGGCACCTTGGGGGAAGCTCTCCTGTCCTGCAGCTCCTGTGCTGAGTCCAAGGAGTCAGGGAATTTGTTTATTTTATGACCATCTCCCTTTTGCTTATAGTAGGAAAGAGACTCCACAAAATCTGCCTTACCCACAGGTGACATTTCTGGAACAGAGGCTACGTAAGGTCCATCCAGGAACTTCGGTTCATTGTCATTGATGTCTTGGATTTTGATGATGAACTCTGACTCTGGTTCCATTGGCCGGCCCGTTCGCCTGTCCAGAGCCTGTGCTCTGAGAGTGTACTGCGACCTTTCTTCCCGGTCCAGTCGCTGAATGGCATGAATGTCCCCTGTCGTATCGTCAATTGTAAACACGATGCCAGCTCCCTCTCCTGAGAGGATGTATTTGATCGAGCCATCTCCCCTGTCCATGTCAGAGTGGAGCTGTGGAAAGGAATGGGATTCAATTAGACCGTGAGCTGGGCAAGCAGCTGCTGAGAAAAGCTAAGCACGTGAGCATCCTGAGCATTTTGATCTCACTGCTGGGACTCACAAGCCGATTTTAATGAACTTGTTTTGCTGAAGGAGGCAAACAGTAAAGTCTGCGCCACAGAGTTGCAATTAAAAACCCTCTCCTGTCTTCCATTTCTGCACCTACAGCTGTGCCAAAAGAAAAGGCAGAGACATCCAAACAGTAACAGGCTCTGTGTCTTTTTGAAATCTCACTCAGCAGAATAATTATGTTTTGCCTGGTTGTGATGGCTTTTGAGAAGGACTCATTGCCAGGCTTGGGACGAGGTGAGATCAGCAAAGCTGCAGACTGTGCTTGCTCACATGGCTTAAGTGGAGTCAGATATTCCAGGGGTAGCATAACGTTGGGGCAGGTAAGGCAAATCTGTTTGGAATCAAGGGGAAAGTGGGATGGCAGAGCTACTCAGTAACTGTCGTGATTCAGAAATCTTACAACTTTTTTCCGATGAAAATTCTAGCAATAAAATTTAGGCTGAATCCTTACATCTTCAGGAAAGAATTACTGTCAAATTGTAGGTAAGGCACGCAGGGAGGAACATCTGACCACGTCCATGTCAGGCTATAAAGATGAAAGGAATCTCAGATTTTCTAGGGAATTGCAAATAGATTTATTGCATGACTGCTAATTAGTTCTGAGCAGCCACAGATAGCTATGAATGCAACAGAACAGAAGAAAAGTAAATGCAGTGCTAATTATCATCTAAAACAGAGAAACAAATCATGCTGGGGACTATCATTCTGCTGAACACCTGGTTCCCACGAAATACTGGAACGACTATCAAAAGACAAACAAATCACTTAATTTCACTCAGACTATGAAGATGCTTAACAGTTTGCTCACACTTCCATGTTTTGAGGAATAGAGCATAAAGACCAACGCTCAGAGATAGTTCAGTCCCAGAAGACAGAAAGGCAATAAACAAAATAGGATTTTCAAGAATAGTTCAGGTGTGAATATTGTTTTCCAGTGTGATTATAATTTTGAGAGATGAATAAAGGATAAATAATAATAAACAAAGTGATCAAAGTGGGCTGGATTCAGTTAAGCACATTTTAAAATGCATATATGAGCTAATTATCTCAAGAAATACGGTCAGAACTAAGTATGTGTTTAATGCTCTGGTGAGTTCAAAGGACATAATGGAATAATTGTGGAGGATGGGGCCCAATATAGGTAAATATTTGTACTGGAGAAAAATCTTGTCATAATAAATTGAATATATGAACACAGGATTGGTAGGATTTGAAAAAAAGATCAGATAGAAATGGACAATTTGTGTGGAAAACTAGAAGTCAAACTTGATGCATTTGATTACAGGTTATTCTCTCAAGAAAGAAGAAATCTCATTTCTCAGGCATTTAAAAACACAATGAAAACTTATATATAATAATATATACTTATCACACAGGAAAAAGTTTTACAGGGATGTAGACAAACTGTCTTATCTTACCTAAGCATTTCTAATGCCGGTAGATGAGCTCTTCAGCTTTTTTTGGGAACATAGTCCCATTGACTTGGGAGCTGAAAGACCATTTACCCTAGGGAAGGGTCTGTTTGGAAGACGGTCATTCTCTGGAGACTGTTTTCCTCACTAGCCTCTCAGAGGCACATGACCTAGGCAGAACTTGGTCCTACTCCTGATTTTAGGATAAGACTGATTTCAGCTGAGCTGGGATCTATATGGTTTTCTGTGGCACGTCCCACCCTTCAGACTGTACGTAGGTGGTCCATCGACTCTTAAGGACTGCTGGGACACCGAATGTTAAGTGCAGCAGCACTGCAAAGTGGCTGCAAGAGCTGAAGGTGCAGAGTGTGACAACTGCCATGTCAGGTCACTGATATTTCATTCCATCACTTTGCCATTGGTCTCTGCAGTGGCTACGGCATCTTAAAGATGTCTGTCCTTCGGAGGAACGCTGGCAGCTCTCAGGTGATGTATCAGCTAAACGGAGGAAGTACAAGGCCAGAAAAATTCGGCAATAGTGGCAAACAGTTAAATTTAGATTACCGCCATGTGTATTAATTCACATGCAAGCGCCAGGACTGGGATTTGGCGTTTCTTCAGGAAACACCATCTTGTGAGTGTCATTATTTACCCTAAACACCCATAACTCAGAGCTTATCACTGTAGGAGCTAGTAAACAGGATGCTTCCAGAGGGAGGACAGTATTATAGCTTTTTAAATTGATTCAAAACCACTAAGCTACATCTTCAGCATTTGTTTTAGTGCAACAGTGCATCCGTGAGTGAATACAGCTGTTGAGACAGATACAGACATTAGACCTGACTGGGGAATTAGAGCTGGGCCTGATGGAAGAAAATGTGATTTGGACCATCAACAAGTTCTCATTAAATAAGAAAAAAAGAAAGAAGTCAGAGTCAAATAAATGAAAAAGAAAAGAAAAATAAATAGAAAAAAAAAATAAAAGAAAAAAAAGGAAAAAAGTATTTTAAAATCGCAGAAGGTTTGGGAAAGTTCAAAAGACTTAGAAGAAGATACTGAATCAAACTCATGGGTTAAATTACACCTTCTGTCCAAAGCCCTATTTGAAATGAATGCAGTTGTGTAGGCAGCAAGCAAGGAATGAACATGGCACGCTAATACGAAGTCGGGAGTACAAGAGGATCTCTGTCTAACTGTGATTTGTTAAAAACATTGGGTCTCAACCAAGACTAAGCAGTAAGAAATGCTAGCAGCACTTCTGCAGCTTCTCCTCTAACCTGCTCTTTCTAGACAAAGCCAAAAAGAGCACAGAAGACATAATACTGCCAGACTGCAAGAAATACGAAAGAATTTGGTGTCTGAAGGGACTGAAGCTCACACCATTGCTCACGCCAAATGCATCATCAGGATGCTGCAGTTTGGGGTGTATGTAGAAGTCACTGTGTAACAAAGGTGATCTAGTTTGAAGCTGGCTCTGTTTTACGGGTGAGGTAATAAATTGTGCTGCCATGTGGCTGACACAGGAGGAATTCGTTTGTCCTTTCTCCTTCGTATGAAGGAATGGACTATGGGAGAAATAAAGCCGGTAACTCCTGAGAAATTGTTAACCGTGTCAACTTGGATTGCTTCTTTTGATGAGGACAGCATAAAGGATTGAGGAGGCTACCTCTGCATCTGAATGACACATTTCCCCACAAAGGCCATGTGGAAGGCAGAGGTGCTGCTGAAGGCAGCTCAAGGGAGGACCAACACAGATCCACTAATCAAGCTGTGACTCCATTCTCCATGTGCTCTCTCTTCTCTGCCTCCAAAGAGGTAGCACCTGCAGGGGATTTTTGGGAGGATGTGTGAGTGAGTTTGGTTGATCTACCTTGATGATCTGCAGAAAGAATGCATTTTATTCATTCATTCAACTGCTGTGGTTCACATTCCTCTTTCCTTTGAAACAGGGTTAGAGTCTCTGACATGGCAAAGTAGTGAAGTCTGTCCCCTGTTCAATTATCGATGCAGTTTAGGCTGCTGGATGAACATGGAAAATACCTGCTGTAGCAACTGTGGGGGCTTTGGTTTCCCTATTTCATCCTGTTAGCCAATTATGGCTACCTCTAGGAAAGCTGAAGCCTTGTATTTATCTATGACAGGACCAGGAACCCTCTGAAGCTAAAATACTTTAAATAAGGATCATGAACACTGGAAAAAAGTAAAAATTGTACTTACTTCACCTCAGGAAGTTTCTTTCCATTTCCACGTCCAGAAGATATTTTGCACCTTGCCTTACAAGTACGTTGAAAAGTACTTTTTTTTTTCATAGCAGCCTTGAAAATCATATTAAACAAGCCTGGACCTATGGTTCAAGTCAAGGTGCTTTTTGTATCGCTCCAGCCATACCCAGCTAGCCAGAAACTAGTACAAGAGCATCAGAAGAGTCCCTCTCTTATGGGAAGCCTTTAAAGGAAATACAACTGGATCTATGCTGCACACTCTTTCTCCTTCTGACACGGGAGAGAGCAGACGGATAAAAGCAACGCCTGGCTAGCAGAACGCTTCAGGGTGTTATGGGTGGTATCAGTTAGATGGGGCTCTGCCTGGCCAGGCGTGGGACCCAGGGCTGTCTAGAGGGCTGATGGTAGCAGCAAGCAGCAGGCTGGGAGTCCTTCTGCACCTCTGTGAGAGCCCCTCCAGAGCTAGTTCTGAGTTAGCCTGGGGTGACTTGGGCTGAAAAATTTGTGGCCTGCCAGAACAATTAATTCAGCCCACAGTCTGTTCTCTGCTGACCCCTTTCCGAAGGGTCCTTAAGATCCTTAGGCAGCATGAATGCAGGAGTGACGAAGCATGGTGGGCTGCAAGTTCTTCCGAGAGCCTGTGCCTTTGGCTGTGCGAGATGAGAGGAAGCCTCTTCCTCACAGCAGCCTCCACTGCATTCATCCCACTGCTTAGCTGGCTGCTGCACACCCAGCTCACAGATGGGAGAAGAGGAAATGTTTGACCCACATTGAAGCCCGTTTTGGCAGCAGAGTTCCCTGGTATCTGCTCTACATGGAGCAGTGCAGAATTAGGAGGCCTTCAGAGAGATCCAGACATGTCAGCTCCGCAGTGCGTGGGGCTAATTGGCCCTGTAAACCGTGAAGGCTAATTAGTCCTTGTGCACCCCTCCGCTACCACAGCCGTGGCGTAGGCAGTCCTGGAGAGAGCTCACTCACGGCAGCTTGGGCCTTTGAGTGGCGGACATCGACCATGAAGAATCATCTCTGCTTCCCCTTATTCAGCAGAGCTGAGCGGCAGTGAGCTCAACAACATCGGTGACCATGCCAAGTTTTTGACACAACGAAGTCTAAACTAAAGGTAAGTTTCTTCCAGTACTTGTTTTAGCTAAAATTCAGCTCAGAGTGCAAGTCTCAGGTTGTTTAAGATGAAACAAAAGTATGTGAAATAGTATGTCTGGCCCTTGTTCCAAGGCTGGGAATTGCATGAAAACAAATATTAATTTCTTTAATCAATAGAGATATCAAGAGCTGAGAAGCTAGGTGCAGAGATGAATGAAGACTAATGAGGTCTCATTTGGCGGCAATCACTAGTAATGCCATTGCTGTGGGAGGAAGGAGAGCACATCTCGCTGGCATTCATACAGGGATAAATGAGGAGGAGGCCTTTTGAAGCCCATGGATTCATTTTGATTTATATTATGTGACTGAGGGCACAGTTTAGCTCTATGGGGTGTAGAATGATAAATACAAGTCTACAATGGGCCTCTGGATATGTGATCTTTTCTTGTTTTTTTTTAACTGCAGATCCATAGCTTGGAAGGTAAGAAAGAGCCTCAATCATGTAAAAATAAGCAGTAAAATCTGAAATAATTGTTTTCTGACATTTTCTCATAGTTGTTAATTCTTCAAATCTACTTATATGTAGTCTTCACTCATCATAGTGTTATCTGATATTCTAGGCATGTGAGATCTTAATTACATTGTTCAAACACTTAAGCACACTAGCTTCCCCCTTCCCCACTTTTTCCAGATTTGTCTCCTTGGTGTAAACTAGAAGCAAACCTGGCACTGACCATAACTCTTTGAGTAATAGAGAAAGTCAATACTTCAAACACTTCAGAGCCATTAACGACCAACAGAAAACATAAAAAGGAGGATGGTTATAGCGAGGCAGATTGTGATGGCAGACGTTAGTTTGCTCCTCAAGGAGCTACAGAAAAACGAATGCAAAATACTACCAAGTAAATAGGGTGAGCTTAGGGGTCCATTTTATACATATCTGTACAGATGTGTAGGTTCTTGGAGTATAAGGGATCCAAATATAGGAGCTTTCATGGTTGTATTTAATGAGCTGACCCTCTACCCTTTTAGATCTGAAGCAACTTCTCTGTAGTCCATAGAATGAACCTGCAGTCAAGCTGTGGTAACCAAGAAGATACTCTAACACTGGTGATTTGCAGAAAACAAAAATTGAAATGTCAGTTTTCAAGAGAAACTGTCTATTTAACTTGTGACTTTCAGCTTCCAGCTGACTTCATCACAGACAGAAGCTTGATCACAAACTCCTCCTTTCTTTCCTAATCCTCATATGTCAATATAACCTTGCTTTGCCTTGACATTGTACAAGTCCCTGGAAAGATCACTGCAGATTTTCGAACACCACCTCAGTTACAGATGATGACTGATGCAGCAGATCACTTTGAAATAGGCAAATAGACCATCCCTTGAAACAAATCAAATGCTCTTGGGAGCGGAAGTGAAATTAATGTGGATAAATTCACTGTCATAAAGAAGGAAAAGGCACTCAGGGAAACTTCCCATGTTTCACCATGGTCCACAGACACACAGATGTACACACTCTGCCAGATATCCTCCTGGTACGGGTCTTACCTTCCCAACGTAGAGAGGGTCAGTTCCCGTGTACTCCTCCAGAACAAAGAACTGGTTCCACACCCAGCTCCGCTTCATACGCTGATGCAGCTTGTCTGACAGGTTGTCTTCTTGCCCTTCAGCGAGGGGCCTGGCACTTCCTGAGAGCACAGCTGTAGTAAGGTACGTCAGTCCCCAAAAGTACAAGGAGAGGCCAAGTGCAAGCAAGTTCTTTGCATTGCTCATTCTACCTGAAGTCCGCATCCGTATACTAGGGCTGACTTAAAAGTCAAAACACAGTGTCTTTAGGTCCCTTGAGAAGTAGATCCCGTGTGTAGTCCTTTGAAATGTCCAAGAGAGATGGTGGTGCTGAGAATGACAATCTCCTGTAAAGTTAAAGGAAATTGATAGGAGGATGGGTTTTTTCTCCAAGGTAAAAGTTTCCTCAATAGGCAAATATGCTATAAAATATTTAATCTTCTACACAAAAATATAGTATCAGGATGCATACCATCTGAAACTAGGAATACTATTACCCTGTAAGTTCACAGAATCACAGAATGTTAGGGATTGGAAGGGACCTTGAAGATCATCTAGTCCAATCCTCCTGCCAGAACAGGAACCTAAATGACATCATACAGAAAGGTGTCCAGGCGGGTCTTGAATGTCTCCAGAGAAGGAGAATCCACAACCCCCCTGGGCAGCCTGTTCCAGTGCTCTGTCACCCTTACTGTAAAGAAGTTCCTTCTAAAGTTTAAGCGGAACCTCCTGTGTTCCAGCTTGCACCCATTACCCCTTGTCCTGTCATTGGGCATCACTGAGAAGAGCCTGGCTCCATCCTCGTGACATTCGCCCTTTACATATTTATAAACATTAATGAGGTCACCCCTCAACCTCCTCTTCGCCAAGCTAAAGAGACCCAGCTCCCTCAGCCTTTCCTCATAAGGGAGATGCTCCACTCCCTTAATCATCTTGGTGGCTCTGTGCTGGACTCTCTCTAGCAGTTCCCTATCCTTCTTGAACTGTGGGGCCCAGAACTGGACACAATATTCCAGGTGCGGCCTCACCAAGGCAGAGCAGAGGGGGAAAGTTGTCTTAGATACAAGAATCATCAGGGTCTTGTCAATAAGTAAGAGTTCCCTACTTTGCTTAACTTAGCTGTTGTGTTGCTTTACGGTAATGATTGGCATGAGTTAAGTGCATCTTTAGAAATATTTATGACCAGAAATTCTTAGAGAATATTTAAAGATAATTTGCTTTGGAAAATGATAATAACTGGTGAACACTTTTTGGTAACCACCATGTACACGTCTACCTAAATGGAGACATTATCGCTATATCGTAAACCTTGAATATAATTTCCAGCAGCTCCAAGTTACTGCTGATTTTAATTATTCCTTCAGTCTCCTCATTGCTTGAATTCACGTTTCACACTTGGCTGCTTCCTCTCTGAGGACCTGGCTGCTGCTACGAATGCAACATGTCTAGAACCTGAACGGTCAGTTAATCGTTTTATAACCCACAAAAGGCATCACAGCGCTGATGGTCACATGCTATTGTGTGGTATGTCCAAGAAGTCAAGCTAACATATTTTTTCCTCCACAAGCCTGAAAGACCTGTTTAGGCAGAGCAGTGCTGACCTCTATCAGAGGACGCTTTCTTATCAGTCTAGGATGTTTCGTTGTCCTGAGGTCTGTCTAGTTGATGACCTCACTCCAGGCTATGGATTGTAGCAAACCTTTCCTTCACCATTTTGTTGAGTTTAACGATGCGGTGCTACACTCAGATTACTGTGTCAGAACACTTCATCCATCCTCTGTGTATTTTTTCTGTTATTCTTAACTCTTCGCTCTCTTTTCAGGACAGACTCATTAGGAAAGGCATATGGGGCTCTAAGGCTTATGCAAGTAGTTCACACTTCATTTTACTGCTGTTCTACACTCAAGACTTAAGGCTTAATTAATGGTTTTATCCTGTGGAAATAAAATGTAGCAGAAGATGTCTGTCAAATATTTCTAACTGAAATCCTTGAAAGATTTCAAAATCATAAAAAATATTATAAAGAGTTCCATGAAAATATTTTGAAGCAAAGACTGAGACAATACAGTGTTTTGAACAGAGGAGAGAAGAGTGAAAATTTCCCAGAATCCAAGCTGGTACAACCAGGGAACTGGGTACACTTAGAAATCTACTGAAACAAAATTTAGAATTTAATCCAAAAGTTGGCTGAAATCCAAAAAAGTCTGGAATAGACACCCACAGGTGAAGTGAAGTCAAATAACGATCTATCTTAGACTAATTTCTACACAAAATAACATTTCCAAGTATAAATCCCAGCAGGAATATGACTACACAGTCCTGCTGGTCTACACAGTCATGAAGTGGCACAAACAACAAACAGGTCCTTTATCTTGAAAAGTTTACAACCTAAGGCTCAATAGATCCAAGGAAGAAAGGACAAACTGTAAGCACAGAACATGGCAAATCTCTTCCAAGCAGAGCAACGTCCAGAACTGCTGGCTCTTTAGACATTGGCTGTGTACCGTGCTAGGGCTTATTGTCTGCAAAGCCAAAGAATGGGGACTTAGCGAAGCAGCACAAGCCCAGGGGGAGCACAGTAATCTCTGTGTGTCTGTCGTTTCATGAAGAAGCTGTCAGTGATTTGTGAGAGGCAAGGACGAGGCTCAGCTTGCTGAATACCCACAGTCAAAGGAGTCCAAGAGCTGTGTGTGCAGTGGTTGCCTCTCTCTGTCTTGTGAGTCCTTAGCTCCCAATAGTCAATATACATTTACACAGTGGAAAGGAGGATGAAGTCCTTTTTCCATAGTTGGTATGTCCAACTTGCCCTTGGCATGTTGTCAACAGTAAGCTTTTCTCAGCCTAAGGTCACAGAATTACAGAATATCTTTGGTTGGACGTGACCTTCAAGATCATCCAGTCCAACCCTCGACCCAACATTGCAAGCTCACCACTAAATCATGTCCCTAAGGACATATGCCATTTAAATACCTTCAGGGATGGTGACTCCACCACTGCCCTGGGCAGACTATTCCAATGTTTGATAACCCTTCCAGTGAAGAAACACTTCCTAATATCCAGCCCAAACCTCCTCTGTCACAGCTTGCATCCATTACCTCTGGTCCTGTCACACGCCACCAGGGAGAAGAGGCTGTCCCCCTCCTCGCTCCAGCTCCCTTTCAGGTAGCTGTAGAGACCGATAAGGTCTCCCCTCAGCCTCCTCTTCTCCAGACTGAACAACCCCAGCTCCCTCAGTCACTCCTCACAGGACTTGCGCTCCAGGTCCTTCACAAGCCTCGCTGCCCTTCTCTGGACCCGCTCCAGCACCTCTATTTCCTTATAGTGAGGTCCCCAGAACTGAACACAGTATTTGAGGTGCAGCCTCATCAGTGGTGAGTACAGGGAGATGATCACCTGCCTATCCCTGCTGGCCACAGTGTTTCCAATATAAGCCAGGAGGCCATTGGCCTTCTTGGCCATCTGGGCACACTGCTGGTTCATATTTAGTCAACTATCGACTAATACCTCCAGGTCCTTTTCCATCCTGCAGCTTTCCAACCACACATCCCCCCAAGTCTGTAGCTTCCCATGGGTTGTTATGACCCAAATTCACTGGCCATGTTGAACCTCATACAATTAACCTTGGCCCATTGATCTAACCTCTCTAGATTCCACTGTAAAGCTTCCCTACCCTCCAGCAGATCAACACACCCATCTGGCTTGGTGTCATCTGCAAATTTACTGAGGGTGCTCTCAATCCTCTCAATCAGATCACTAGTAAATATATTTAAGAGAACAGGCCTCAGTACTGAACCCTGGGGAACACTTCTTGTGACCGGACACCAGGCAGATTTAGCTCCATTCACTACCACTCTTTCAGCCCAGTCACCCAGATAGTTTTTTATTCAGTGCAGAGTGTACTTATCCAAGCCTTGTGCCGTAAGTTTCTGAAGGAGAATGCTGTGGGAGACAGTGTCAAAGGCTTTACTAAAGTCCAAGTAGACAATGTCCACAGCCTTTGACATCAACTAGGTGTGTCGCCTTGTTGTCGAAGGAGATTGAGTTAGCCAGGCAGGACCTGCTTTTTGTAAACCCATACTGACCAGACCTGATCACCTGATTGTCTTGCATGTGCCATGTAATGGCACTCAAGATGACCTGCTCCACAACCTTCCCTGGCACCGAGGTCAGACTGACAGGTCTGTAGTTCCCAAGATCATCCTTCTGGCCCTTCCTGTGGATGGGCATCACCTTTGCTAGTTTCCAGTCAACTGGGACCTCCACAGTGAGCAAGGACTGTTGTAAATAATGGAGAGCGGCTTGGTGAGCACTTCTACCAGATACTTTGGCACCCTTGGGTGGATCCCATCCGGTCCCACAGACTCGTGCATATTTATGTGGCTCAATAGGCCATTGATCATCTCCTCCTGGATTGTGGGGGCTGCATACTGCTCCCCATCCCCATCTTCCAATTCAGGGAGCTGGACCCTCAGGTGGCAACTGGCATTGCTAACAAAGACTGAGGCAAACTGGGCATTCAACAGCTCAGCCTTTTCCCTGTCCTTGGTCACCAGGTTCCCTCCTCCATCTAGTAGAGAGGGGGAGATTCTCCTTAGCTCTTCTTTTACTGTTAATATTTATAGAAACACTTTTTATCATCTTTAATGATGCTGGCCAGATTTAGTTCTAGCTGGGCATTTCTAATTTTCTCCCTACATAACCTTGCAACAACCTTGTAATCTTCCTGAGTTGCCTGCCCCTTTTTCCATAGTCGATAGACCTTCCTTTTCTTCCTAAGTTCTACCCAAAGCTCTCTGTTTAGCCAGGTCAGTCTTCTAGCGCTGGCTTGTTTACGCTACACAGGGACAGGTTGTTCTCATGCCTGGAAGATTTCCCTCTTGGGAAATTTCCAGCCTTCCTAGACTCCTTTATCCTTGAGGTCTACCTCCCAAGGGTAGTCCTCAATCTTCCATCAATCAATCTCCTAAATATATCAAAGTCTGCCCTCTGGAAGTCCAAGGAGGTAGTTCTATTGACTTCCCTCCTTACTTCCCTAAGAATTGAAATCTCCACCATCTCATGGTCACTTTGTCCAAGATGGTCACCAACCTTCACATCTCCTACCAGTCCTTCTCTGTTCACAAACAGCAAGTCTAGTAGAGAGCCTTCCCTAGTCGGCTGAGTCACCAGCCGCGTCAGGAAGTTCTCTTCCACACACTCTAAGAACCTCCGGGACTGTTCCCTCTCTGCTGTGTTGTATTTCCAGCAGACATCTGGGAGGTTGAAATCCCCCACGAGGACAAGGGCAAGCGATCGCGAGACTTCTCCCAGCTGCCTATAGAACGTTTCATCTGCCTCTCTGTCCTGATTGGGAGGTCTATAACAGACCCTCACCATGACATCAGCCCTGTTGGCCTTCCCTCTGATTCTGAGCCATAGGCATTAAACTCTATCATCACTATAATTAAGTTCTAGACATTCACAGCAGTCCCGAATATACAGGCGTGGCGGTAAAGACTCCCCTGTCCTGGTTTGCTCTGTGAAGAAGCTGATTCTTAGGCCGCACCGTGGAAATATTTCGGGGCCGCATCTTGACTGCACCACAAGACCAACAGTATTACCTTTTGTTTAATATGACTGAGGTCTGGTAAGAACAAAGAATGGGAAAACCTCAGAAGGCAGTCTCCCGAGACCAACACACCTGTATGTACTTGGTACACCTCGATCCTGTACATGAACACGACTGCTTGTACTTGGTATATTCCAACCCTGTATGCAACCACTGGAACCAACACAATGGTGTGTACTCAGTTGGATGGAATGGTTGCCCCCTCCGATCATATCCATCACTCCTGAACACTCTGAATAGGAGGAGGCAGAAACCAAATGTCGAAACCCCCAGCTCCCATGGAAAACAATAAGGTTCCTGACAAGATTAGTGACCTCAGTGGAAAATACGAGCCTAGTTCTGACCAAAGTCAATTATCTCACAACCCTATAAATACTGATCCTTAGAAAGGCCCATTGGAGCTCTTCTGGAATCTCAGCAAGTTGAGTTTCCTACCTCCTCCTGAAATGGGACTCCTTCTGAGTTGGGATGCCTCCTCAGATTCGAGGCTTGTCTGCTGGCAAGGCCGACAAGAGGACCGTCTGCGATAGCACCGATGAAGCGAAATACCGTCCGTGACAGTGCCAATGAAGGGAAATGTGAGTGCCCATAACCTCCAAGACTTCGATTGTTGGGTAACTTAGAGACTATAAAATTACCTAAAGTTATATTGATACGCCAAATCAAACCACCTTGTCTACAGACTAGCCTCTGTAACCAGATATGGCTGTGTATGTATATGTATGCATAATCTCCTTCGTTTAGTAATTTGGTTACGTTTTATAAAAGGGTAACAGGCTTATCCTATTTGACATATTAATGTTAATGATCTAATGCCATCACTGAAATTATTGTTTTGCACCACGCACAACCTCAAATTCCAACATCTTTCTCTTTTCCTATCTTTTTCCCCACATCCTTCGACATAAACCATTGACCAGGTCTGGGACTAGAGGTAGATCTAACCTTATTCACCCGAGGAAGGTCGGAGGAAAAGGGGGTCTATTCTGAACCTTGTGACCGAACGAGAGGGCTTCCCTTTGTCCAATTCATTGTCCAGGTCTAAGGTTGGATCTAGCTGCACATAGGCTCCTCTCTGAATGAGTTTGGAAAGCAAGAGGGTCCAATCTGAAGCCCTGGAAACTAAATGAAAGAATGTGTTCCGTTCCTCCTCCTGTATCTTCGACATGAACTCTTGTCAAACAGGAGGGTCTTCCCTTTCTCTTTTCCTTTTTCTCTAAGATTGCCAACCTCCGTTCCCCCTGCCCCTTAGTCATAAACTACTGTCAATATCATCATATCAACATCATATTATCATAATATCATATTATATAATCACATTATTTTGACTTTATATTTGTAATCACACTTATTAATTTTTAATTAATTGCCTTGTAGTAAGTAATGTAGTGACCTTGCCACCAATCAACCTTTTGACATTTTACTAATTAACAAAACAAATTAATAAATTGTATTGCTGCTTTTATCTGAGCAAAGTGTATTTCACTCATTTTTGTGGCCAATACAGCCTTCATCAAAGCTCTACAAGAAAAGGGGAAAAGCATCTCTTATATGCTCCTCTCGCCCCTGTGACAAATTGGCATAGTCAGCAGGACCGCAAGTAAAACCCCGCGACAACAGGGTCACTCCACTACCTCTCCTTCCGTGTCTGTCCCTCTTGAAGAGCTTGCAGCCACTGATTGCAGCACTCCAGTCATGCAAGGCATCCCACCACATTTCTGTGATAGCTGCTATATCATAGTTTTCCTAGTGTAACCTGGCTTCTAGCTCCTCCTCTTTATCACCCATGCTGCATGTGTTAGTGTAGATGTCCTTCAGCTGGGCCAGTGCTCCCCACACCTTTTTGTGGGTGGAAGCCCTAATTCCTGCCTAATCATTCTCAGGTGTTACCATGGCTTCCAGCCCACCAATAACCCCATTTATCTCCAGCCGCTGCCTCCCTTGAGGCAACAGAGCGAGGGTAATGTCCTACAAACACCAGCATTCTCCTCTCAGACTTATCTCTAGCAAGCTCAGTTATGTCCCTTTCCCCCTTCCAATCTAGTTTAAAGCTCTTTCAATGAGCCCTGCTAATTTTTGCCCCATGATCCTTTTACCTCTTTAAGTCAGGAGTATCCCATCAGTTGCCATGAGGCCTGGTGTTCTGTAAACCAATCCATGATCAAAAAACTCAAAACCCTGTCAGTAACACCAGGCTCAGAGACAGGAACTGATCTCCTGACTCCTCCTGTGAACTCCCTCACCCATCCCTGAAACTGGAGGGATGGAGAGCACGCCTTGTGCTCCTGATCCCTTAACCAGTTACCCCAAGGCCCTGAAGTCTCTTGATTGATTTTGGGCTCCTTGTGGCCACATCATCAGTTCCCACCTGAAAAAGGAGTGGGTAATAGTCTGAAGGCCTAATCAGGTTGGGGAGTTTTCTTGTCAGGTCCTTTACTCAGGTCCCAGGGAGGCAGCAGACTTCCCTGTGAAGCAGATCAGGTCTGCACACTGGGCCCTCTACACCCCATGGGAGAGAACTGCCCATGACAACGTCTCATCTGTTTTGGTTCTTTTTACAGAATCAGTTTTGATCTGTAGTCTGGGGCGACTTAGCCTCAGTCCTTTTATCCTCTGAGGACTTTTATCCTCAGTCCTGCCTGGAGTTTTTACTTTAAGAAATTCCATTTACTGTACAAGCCAGTTACATTTTTGTTCATGTAAGAAAAGAGGTGATACAACATGATGGACCAATTCCTGTGGCAATGAGTACTGAGTTTGTAGGTGAAGTCCCAAATCACAAATTCAGAACTAATGGTGCCAGATGTCTTCTGAAACTAAGTTCAGTAAAGAAAGATCAACAGCACTCAGGCTGTTAGTATCAAGACATCATTAAGTAAACTTGCAGTTACCAGTATACCTTTAATGAGGCAACAGCAGAAGAAATCCGATCATCAGGATGTTTTTTTCTGCACACATGCATTATATCAGCAGAAAGCAAAGTAAGTAGAAGCAGTGAAATAAAGATCAGCAGTAGGGACATAAATGCTTCAAGCTCTCTGTGATAACAGCTTTTGTCACTTGAATGTCACTTGGCATCACAGTACCTTTCTGGAAAACAGTGCAACTCAGTGGCCCCCAGGAACAAGAGCATTTCCTATGTCCAATACAATCTCATTCCAGGCTACGGCAGCTATCAGGAAACTTGCCATTAAGTAATGTAAAGTCTTATAAAAGGACGTTCCTTCCATGAGCACCAGTAATTTTTCCAGCCCACGGTGACATGGTCATATATTTCTGTAGAAGTGGAAGAAAGCACTCATGTTCAGATGGCACAGAATTATTTTTTTGTTGCTACCAGAGTTTGTAGTGTTGCATGCCTTTCCAAAACTGTGAGCAAGCAGTCTCAAACTTATCGCATTTTGCTGCTTGCCTAGAGGCAAATTACCAGTATTAACAACAGTGTTTAATGAAGAATGGTTCTTCTATATCTGAGGCTGAAGGAGAATGAGATTTTTTTTTTCCATCTCAAATCCTTAGCTGTATTAAAAGAACGAAAAAGACCCTTGTTAACTTCTAGCCTGAGGTGCTCCTGATCTCACTGGGACGCTTCAGCAGCTTCACCAACCCCAAATATGTACTATTGACCTTTGGATCTGCAAGACCCACTGGTCAAGCAAAGTATTTTTATGCAGTGTAAAAAGCATTAGGGGTTTGATTTGTGTGGTAGCATAAGTGACAGCTGAGCTACAGTTAAGGTCATGGATGACTGAGTCTTTCAGAGAACTTGTGCAGATGGCTTCATCAGCTGAGTGTGATGGATGAGTATGGGATCACTTAGATTGTAGACACAGCAGTTGGTTAGGATGATAGCCATATGCATTGAAAGTGCTAGTCTGGTAGGATCTCTAGCCTTAAGCGGACCTTAGTGGTTTTTGCTGCAGATGGCTGATGCAGGCTTTGAGGCAGACTCTGTTCTACGGCCTCAGGCTGGGCAGTACCTCACAGGGAGATCAGGGGGACCAGTCACACAAGAAGGTGCTTGTTGGCAGGACTGAGGCAGAACTGAACTGTTCTCTTAATGTAAATTGTAAGGGACTCTTAAGGATATCTGGAAAGATGGAATTGATGAGCCTCTGCTCATCATACGGAATACATTACAGAAACAAGTTTCATGGCTCAGCACGGAGCTATGCAAAGGATTCGAAGGCAGCAAAGGGAGTGGAAGCTTGTTTTCCTTCCTCACACACAAAAAATTTATGGAGCACAGAAAGACTGCATGACCAAAACCTGTGGTATTTCTGCAGAGGGTATTTTATTTTTCAAGAACAATTGAAACATTTCAGAACCCAGTTTGTCACCCACAGCTGAGTACTGCATTGTAATAGGCTTAGCTGCACCTGTTCAGTTCAGATCCCTGACCCAAAGGCAATGCCTTTCCTGCCCCTGCTTTTGTGATGAATATTTGATTATCAGCTCAGTTGAATAGGTTACTTCCTCTGTTCTTTCCTTGCAAATATTGCTGAAAATCCTTTTTCTTGTCACTCAACAGTTAAAAATACAGCTTTTGGCTTCATAAAGATCTGTGAAGATCTGATTAAACTTTGTGCAACTGGTGGTCTATACGTGGTACAAAGGAACTGCCTAATTGTTCTACATAAAAGTCACTTTCCACCAATGCAAATACAAAATTCTCTTTTAGCTCACATTATAAATGAAACTAGGCATATTCCAAGCGTGAGCTACTCTTCATGCTCCAATTTTAGACACCCCCCAACACATATTTTTACTATAATTAAAATATTCCTAATTGAATGTCTAATTCTAAGCAAAGATGAAAAGGAAAAAGAAATATCTGGCAGAACCAACTTCTAGAATTTCTTTCAAGTGACCCATTTATCTTGCTAATTCTTGAGAGCACAGCACTTCCAAAGAAAGGATAAAAATATTAATAATTTGGATGACCATACGGGCATCCAGAGTTCCACTGGGATTGAAATGTATTGTGCTCAATACATATTTACATAAACATCAAGGATTTTATAGTCAAAAAGCTCAGACTTGTAAAGATTTATACGCATGCTTAGTGTATTCATCGTGTTGAACGAGTAGTCTCCCAGAAAGTCAGTGGACTAGTTGCATTCATAAAAATAATTACATGCTTATATCTTTTATGCCTGACCTTCTGATGGGTTTTGCTGTGTGGATCCAGCACTCCTATAGAATGCTACAGACCTTAATGGATCCTATGCAGGTACATTGCCTGAGTACAAGCAATTAATTTGCAGGAGACACACTGCACTGAGAAAGCGGGGAAGAACGAGGCAATCGCTTTTGAACTCCCTCCACCACTTTGTACATAAATACACCAATGTATGTGATAGTTCAAAGGTATATATGCAAATGTTTCTTAGCAGCACATACACTGCACTGGTAATACGTTAATGGGAAATTATTTATGTGTTTAATGACACATTTAAAGAGTTTTACCCCATTATTTTGCCAAAAGAAACCAAACAACTCAGTAATGGCCACAGTAGGAAGACATTAAATATCTTGTTCCTTGAATTTCTTGTGATATTTTAAACTCAAGGTGGGGGAGTGAGTATTGCGCAGTTTTTTACCCCCTATCAAATGGATTACTCTTTTATCTTCTCATAGATTACTTTTTAGGTTTCTTGCATCCTCAGTCACTCACAGCTTTGTCATAAAATGCCTTTGCAATAACCCCACAGGAGCACCAGCTGGTAACAAAGTGCAGGCAGCATTCTGCATGAGGAGGACCATCCTGAACTGGTGCCTAACACCAACCTCCAGGGATGGAGGCTCCACTAAGCCAGGATCTAAAATTTCTTAAGCAATTAACGCAATACTTATCTCATTTTAGAAATTACAATGCCTGCAATACCTAAGTTAGGTACCTCTAAACAGTCTGTCTGATTATAATCCTAAATAGTTATGTACTAATTCCAGAACTTCCTATATTTTATCTCTGGTCCAGGTGAGTCCTTCTGTCATTATTAGCTATTGTTATACTTACTGGGCAAGTTCAAATGAAAAGGAAAAATCTAGAGGCATTTGTTACTTTTCTTGAAAACAGACTGGGCCTGAGCGTGTGTTTTTATTTTTACTTGATTTTACTGAGATCTTCATAAGTACAACGGAACTTGACAACATACCATATGGTTCATAACCATCATCTCAGAATACAATCCATTGTCATGAAATTACATCTACAGACCAGTCAACAATCTCTCCTGGGACACATCAGTGAACTCATTTTGCTTAAGATCTGAAGTTCTTCAAAGCTACAGAATGCCCGCAGAGCGAAAAATCCCAAAGGATGACAGAGGGAGTCCCATCGTATAAAATCCCAGCCCTTTGGTTATAGATGCATAAAAAGATCAAAATGAAAAACACGCACAATCACAAAGTAAACATTTCCAAATAAAATGACGCTGATAACTTACATCAGGGGAGAATATGATCCCCGGCTTGTACTCAGCGCTATCTTAGAAGAGCAGAACAGAGCACAAGAGGGTTTCAAAAGCCCCATGCTGGCCTAACTAACTGCTGAAGTCAGTCTCAACTGGAACTAAGTGAGACATTGCAACTACACTGGAAAATCCAAATAAATGCAAGATACATATGAAAGTCATATTAATTAAGCTTTCATTATTAAGAAAAAATTCCTTTTAGTTCTCAGAGTCTTCTGACTACTTTTGCCACGCTGTCAAGAAAAACTCTGTACAAGTGACTCCAAACTGTGACTTGATGTTCATGTAAACTATGATAACTCTCTCAAATAAGTATCTTTTTTAAAAGACATAAAGCCCCTCCTCTCCCTCAAAGCATGATCTATCTTTCTTGCTTTTCAGCGGTACCAGGAGCCTTTGCTTAGACCTGTCTCAAGACTCCTAAACAGTACACACAAATCTGTAGTTTCCAGCCAAGAATGAGAGAACTGGATGGGAAAGGTGGAAGAAGGATGGGTCATGTGTGGGACAAAGAGCTGGTGCCTGTCAGAGAGCCAGGGTTTCTGTGAAGACAGCGAGAAGATGAGATGGTTAATACTGTTGTGACCACCTAAGCTCTGCAAGCTGAGAAGTCAGCAGGGATAATGCCCAGGGGTGCAGCCCGCTTGCTGCCCTAGGCAGTGGAGTACTTAGGCCCTGAACAGGACCTACTCACAGCTACTGCAATCCTCTTTGAGAAAAAAGTACTAATGCCTCCCATCTGTTTTTCGCTTCCTTCTGCCCACGTCCCTCCTCTTCCAGTCCTGAGCAGATGCCTTGCCTGATCTGCCGTTACCCTGCAATGGGATAAAGCCCATTCCTGTAGCATACCTGGAATGCATTTTGAACCTGAGGTGTCCCTGTCTGTGCTTCATGGTGACTACAGCAACAAATCATGCTCTTCAGCTACAAAACATTGACATTTTGGGTATGCTGGTCCCCAGAAGATGACGTTATTCCACGCAGCAGTGTAAAATGGACTCTTTCTTATCCTACATCTTCTGGATAGAAGACAAAGCTCTCTGACACCCCCTAAATGCCAAAGATGGAAAAAGTGTTCTCCTACCTGGAAACAAACATAAGAAGCAGCTGTCTGCCTGGAGCAGATAAGGGTAATATTTCTTCCCAGGCCTGAAGACAAAAAAAAATGATAGGTAGGGACCTATGTGCTGTCACTGGTGAAGACAACTTCCCAGTTAGCTTGACATTTCATACAGCATGTCGACATACTAGAAATGGACCCAAAACAACCCACTTACAAAAGAAGCTGTTGAAAACAAAGATCTGGGTGGATAATTTATTCTTCCAACCAGAAAACAATATGTGGCCATCTCTCATAAGAATCGTATGCAACTAGTGACAACTAGCAGTTTGGGTTTTTTGTTGGTGTTTTGGTGAGGTTTTTTTCTGTTAAAATTGTGTTTGTATTCATAGAGACAGGATTGTCTTTAACCTACAAAATAGCTGTAGGTACTGTAAGAGGCAAAAAATGTTTCCTCTAATTCCTATTTCTTGAGTCTGACATTGTTTCAGCTATACTACACTGGCATCTGTACCTTGTCTTAGTCTCACTGATTGTCTAGTCTGAGCACAAAGACATTCCACTAACCCACAGGATGAACATTTTCAAGCTAACTTCAAGATACTGTCTAATGAAATCAAATCAGCAAAAGAAAGAGTCTTACAGCCTCTTTCTCTACCTGAACTGTTGAAGTCTACCTTGTTTTTATCACCTAGCTTCAAAGTGTTTCTAGAGATACAGAAGATGTGTGCTTAGCCTTTACGGGAAACTTTCAAGCTGAAAGAATAAAGAGGGAATATAGATGTGATGACCTCATTTGTCCCAGAACTGTTCCAATACAGAAAGAATAAAGTTCACAAAGCCTGAAAAACAACCTCAGATGCTTTGCATGCCACCCTCTAGATTCTGGTCTCCAAACTCAATGGTTATAGTTTCCACTCACGTGACGTATGATCTAATTGTTCTCTACAAATGTGACATGCATTAACAATATGCCTTATGAAGAGGACTCTATTTTTCATCTTCTTCATAATCCACTGCTGGGACATGTTTCCAGCTTTGCCAGTCCTTCCCATTTCAGAAGGTGGTATTCTAGATGAAGCAGCTCCTCTGCCTGGATTTCTTAGTGGCTAAGAAGAACTAGCATTTACTAGAATATAAAAGGTTTCTTAAGCTTTGTCTTGTTGGCAGACTCTTAGCTTGGCAGTTCATTACAGGTGAATCTCCTTTCAGAGGAGACTCCAAAACCCTGTGTTTTGTCTGCCTTAGTATTCAATTGGTAACAGGGATGTAATAGCAGCTTTAGTAAGACCTGAGGCATTCTTGGCCAACATCTCCATCCTTCCATTATCTGCTGCGAGCCATCTGGTTGCAATCCTTTACAAGGGAGGATCTTCTATAGCTGGTTTGAGTATGATTTCCCAAGGAAATGAGTTTATGCAGTGATACAAGTGCATTGATATTCCATACTGTGAAAGACAGATTTCAAGGATTACTGCATTTCTATCTGCTTCCTGGGAATTAGCAGGTACAGTAGGGAAGGGAGACCCAGGTTAATGTCCCCACAGGGGAAAAGATGGGGTGTCTCTGACCCCCCCCCATCTCTGACCAAGTGATCATCTTGCACGCAGTTCCAGAGTAGTAACCGAGGTGTTCTAGCTGGGAGGGAGCTGGAATTGCATGCATGAAGGAAGAGTTATAGGGAAAAGACAATCATAATAAAGCAGGCTTTATAGCTCTCCTCTTCACTTAATAGCCCTATAGAAAGAAGTTGTCCATATATAATTTCCAAGGATCACTCCATTGCTGAAAGCCTTCGTAATCCAATGGTGCGCACCAGTGCAAACTCTGAGTATGGATTTGAGAGTAAGGTATGACTTCCATTCACTGTTCTTCACTAGTGGTCAACAGTAGGTCATTTGGGGCCTCTTTAAGACCAATGCCTCTTCTCTTTAGGCAGGGAGACATCAGTCAGTGTACGAAGAATTAATGACCCTGACCACGGCACATAAACACAGGAAGACCCTACAGACAGCAACTGCATGGGACATCAAGGCCCATTTCTCCCACTCTCAGGAGTCACTTCATGTAATCCCTCAAGGAGTTCAAAAATCCTTAATTCTCAAGAATTCAGACACAGAATTACAAATATGCAACCAAAAGAAAGCAAGAAAATGCAGGAGGGCTCAAGGGGAAGCAAATTAAAATACCCTGCAGAAAAACTTCTCAAATGAGATTCTGCAGCTTTGCTGTTAGTCCGTATGCATGTGCAAAGTTGTGTCTTACCTGCAAAATCTGTCCTTTCTTACTTGTGGATCTGCAATTTTACTAGCAACTTTTGCTGGGTACCTTTTTGATACCTCCAGATATCAGGATTCCCCTGCCAAACCAGATCGTTGTTCTAATGTTGAGATTTCTGCCTTTCGATATTTCCAACAAATGGTACTTCTATGTAGTTAAACTTCCTCTCGGTATGTTTTTCAGGTTGTAGTTCAGAAACGAAGGAAATTCTGACACAAGAAACTTCACATCAGAATAGCTGTGACTAGTAGCAGCAAAGAGGATTATATCCAGAAGCTGGAAAGACAGTACTTCGAAGTGGGTATGAAGTGGGCTTCTAGTCTGCAACAAGTGAAATCCTAACCAGAGAAGGTCTATGCGAAAGAGAAAGAGTGATGTTTTCCTGAGATAGAGCTATGGGTTGCTGGGAAAGTGTATGAGACTTGAAAGACACGTGCATGCAAACTTAAATAATTTGCCTGAAAGACCATTACACAAGGAAACAAGCAGTCCAGGTGAAGCTAAAAAAAAAATAAAAAAAATCAAGCCTTGATGTGATTTTGTCTTTTTCTCTTCGTGGGAGAAAGTTAAGTAAACATTTTGTACTTGAAATTTCAGAGAGAAATAAAGAGCAATGGAAAAAATAAAAGGAAAATAAAGAGCAATTATAATTACCAGTGCTCAATATTGAAGTCAATAATGTGATACTGCTTGATAGATAATCATTAGTTAACCATAAAAATTAAGACTGTACTGTTTTGAGATGCTAGAAATGGTCAGAAGAATTCCTTGTTGACCCTGGTGATCAGTTTATGCACTAAAGCATGAGCTTTGATTTCTTCCTTTTGACTGAAGAATCGTTTTGTCTCTTTAAAAATGTAGCAGCATAAGCATCACCTTCAATTTCTCCCAGATGTTTAGCCTTTTACTACATCTTCTCTTTTTAAATTTGGGGAAAGCATGAAGAAATAGGATGGATCCAGTTCTACTTCATCAACTTAGCTTATCTCTGCCAAAACCCTGATCTAGCGCTCAGGGAAAACTGATGAGATATTTAGCATTATCTTCTGTCTTCTCTCAAGCCACATAACCTACATTTTTGAAGTCTCTTGCCAAATTAATCAGTCCACACAGAATTTCCCCTCAGATACTTCAGAAACCAGCAAAAGCAATAGCCCAAACAGTAGTGATTATCTTCACACATTTATAGATGACTGAGTTTCTAGAGGACTGGCAGAGGAAGACCATTATATCTATATTTAAAGGAGGAGGCGGCAGTGGCGAAGAGGAACTAGTGAATTCCTTCACTTCACCTTTAATACCTGAAAGTTACTGGAACAAACAACCAATTTTTCAGCATCTAGGGGATAATGAGGTGCTAAGGAACAGCAAACATGGATTTGTGAACAAGCTGACAACAAAAGAGCCTGTTTTCCTCTCTTTGGTAAGATAACTAGCCTTGCAAATGTGAGATGAGTAAAATGCAATCATCTTGACCTTTGTAAAATGTTTCTCAACTCCACAACTCATTCTCAAAGGTGACACAAGGCACACAGGTGAAACAAGACTAAGACAGACTGTAAAACAACTCAAAGAACCACTATCAGTAGGACAGTGTCAAACTGGGAGTTTGACATCAGATGGTCCTGCAGGGTTTTCCTTCATGACCAGTAAGTATTACTCAATGTTCACGCTAAGATGGATGATGCAGTATACAAAATGTGAGGATGACATCAGGCTCGGTGATGTTGCAAGCACTTGGGAAGATGGTGTTAGGGTTCAAAATGATCTTGATAAATTAGAGAAATGGTAAGAAACCAATACCAAGTGGAAAGTGCAAGGCTTAGAACGGCAAAATCAAATGCCCAGGCACAGAGAGGTGAGTAACGGCCAAGGAGTAAGAAAGGAGCCGACCACAGACTGAACAGGAGCCCGAACTTGAATGCATGGGCTGTTGCAAAGAAGGAAAATGGCACTCTGTGCCGTGTCAACAGGATCTTGGGCAAGTTGCTCATGTTGCATATTTACCGGCATCCTCAGCATAGAAAGGCAGCACATCACACCTTAAAGCAGATATGGACAGACTCCGAGATTGCCATCAGGAAAGCAGCAAGAAATTTGAGCAGAGCTCTGAAAAAGCAAGACTTGGGCAAAGGTTAAAAAAAAAAGAAAGAGTATTTACTGAGTCTGGAAAAACAGTATTTGGCAGAGGGCATATAAGTAGACTTTGAAAAAGTGTAATATATAGTAACAGGTATAATAGGAAGAGTGGTATCTACTTTTCTTCTTAGTTTCCAGGAACAAGTGAAGGTGCAGTTTTGAAGCAAGAGGAATTTAGGACACGAGCAAATTGAACCTCTAAGGATAAAGTGGGTGAAATATTTGAACAGATGACTGACAGAAACCACAAAATCTCAATGTTTTTAGCTTTTAAGAAAAGGCTAGAGAATAGTCTATTGGAAGTTGTTTAGGCGACCTGTGACCTTGTATCAGAAGCGAGAGACAGAAGGAATTTAGAAAACACCTACATTTCCAGAACCCTGAAATGCATGTAAAATCACATCTCATAATGTATAACAAAACGTTTGAGTGCTCATTATGTCTAGTCTTCCTCTATCATTTCTTTGGATCTTTTCACCTCTTCTCTCCTGTTAAGGTGAATCCAGATGTGCTGTGAATTGCCTCTGTAAGCACTCAAATAAACCAGTCAGTTTTACTAAGTGGTAGAGAGAAACCTTACCAGACATGGATAACATGTTTAAACTTATGTGAACTTACCAAATGAACTCTAGAATGATCAGTGCTTCTCATAATAAAAAACATGAGGAAAAAATCTTATGATGTTATCGACCATCATAAGAAATTGGCCTTTCCAGGGAAGAGATGATCAGAAGGCGCTTGGCTGTGATTGCCATACTGTGGGACTAACTGGGAATAAAGCATTCACTCCAGTTGCAATTTGCTTGCCCTTGTGGGTCCCCACTTCCGTAACAGCAACAATTTTTAATAACAGGCAAATCAGATCCAGAGCCTTGTATGCTTAAATGGCGGTCTTTTACATTATCCCATCAAGCAGGAGGTTGCACCGTTGATCCCAGCATGAGGATTTTTGTGGTGCAAACTACTCTGTATCTCCCTAACCACACTGAACTGTCACCTTACTTCACAAAATGACCATCAAAAAGTGTTCTATTGATTCAGAAGGAGCTTTTGTTTCTCCATGTGTTAATTGATACTTCATTAAAGTCTAAGTTCATATCCAAAAGTGCTAATTAGGCCTAACTCCCGGTAGCTTTGCAAAAGACCATTATTGCCCGTTAGTGGTCAAACCCCTCTATGAGAAGACAAGCACTACCTACTCACTTTTCTTACTGATTCCTGCCTCAGAGTACAGGTTTGTAGTCTATGCAACCAAGCAAAAATAATTAATTGACCCTTCCTATTAAGTACAACATATTTTCAATAAAATGAAATTTGAACCCCGTGACTGCATCATAGCTTGCTGTACAACATCATGGGACACTCCTCTTTGCATTAGTCAGTTAAGGTATAAAAGAGATCCTGACAATCTCTGCCTTTTAAAAATTGATCCACACTTACTGTAAGAGTAGAAGCGCTCTTTTTCATATTCTATAAACTCACTTTTCTGTTTATGTAAAGCCAGTGAAAGCTGCCATTGATTGTCTAACTTTTGGCCTATGTCGTCTTACAGCAACGCTCTGCATTACTGCCCTTGATTTTGGATTTGTCATGTTTCGATGTGAAGTATTTTGAAGTGCGTAAGACCAAAGTTCCCAAGGAAACCCTTGTGGCCTAGTCTCTAGATCTGTACAAATACTGCACAGGGCAAAACTTACTTGCTTTGCTCATTTGCACCCTCCAGTTGAGTTCAGTAAGAATACTCAGGTAAACAGAGCCACCAAAACATAACCTGCAGTTTTGCAGAGGCACATAAGAGACACACAAAATAATTACAAGACTTAACTATAACCTTTGTAGGTACAAATATAGCACTGGCATTGAATGGAAGAGTTAAATGCCTATATTATGTCATTTGTGCCCATTAGCTTATTAATTGTCTCATTAGCAACACTGAATAACTGCAGGTACAAAATATGTGTGAATAAACTAAAATTTTATTCAGATACTATTTATATTACTATGGCATTCCTTGGGATGGAAGTGCAATATAAATTCATAGTATTACCTGTCAAAAATCTATCACCTGTTCACCAGCCACTAGAATATCTGTCCTTCAAGAAATACTTTTCCTGCCAATCACATGATAATAAGCAAAATACAGCTTAAATGAAATTTTCTACTTTTCAATGTCAGAATGATCTCCACTTGCATAATATAAAGAGACTGGTTTTTTTACTATTTCACTCACATAAAATAAAATAGTATAATATATTGTAATATAATATACCATACTATAAAGTGATATAATGTAATGCAATATAATATGACATATATGGAAAGTGTGGTGCCCGTTTTCCCTAGAAGATATGACACGCTCATGAATATGCATAATTTGATAATACCAGGAAGGGCAAACAGCACACACACGCAGCTCACATCTGTAAGTACCTCGACAGCTCTCAGACAGGGGCATATGAGCCACCTTTAAGTCCACAGTTTGAGTTGCGTTGAAGAAATTATCAGATTTGATTAAAGTCAGTTGCTGCTAATTTCTAGTTAACTATCAAAGGCAGAGTAATAAAGCAGTGAATGTGACTGAAGTAGGAAGTGTCACCAAACAGCTGCAGCTTCAGGAGGATTTAAATATGGAAGTGGCATCTTGCAAGACTCCTATCGGGAGAGCACTGCAGGATGCGGGAGTGACACAGAGACGCGTAGGGCTGTGCACTGAAGCAGCCCCCAGCACTGCCAGCTAAGGCTGGAAAAAACTCTTCCTCTTGTCCTGTGGTTCGTCCACTATATCTGCTCTGCCCACCTGCATCTTCCACCTGTCCCAGCTGGCAGAGACAGTACCTGGGATCCCAGCTTTGAGAAGCACCTACAAACGGCACTGGGCAATCAGTGGGTGTTTGGGTTACACCCTTCTCCAGCATTTTGAAATGTAGATGAAAGACCCTCTTGTCCTGCCCTGGGCAGAAGTTGGGCACGCTGAGGAGTCTGTACACTTAGAATTCAGGCAGAGGAAAGCCGTCCTCTCCTGCAGCTGTTCCAAGGGCTGCAGGTCCCTACCTGCTCTGATCCAAGGAGTTCTCTCAGCCCTCCTGAAATATTGCCACCCGACTACATGGGGAAGGGAGCTGGCTGGGAAGCTGGAGGGATAGCCCTGACAGAGCAGAAAAATAATCACTGCTCCTCAGGCTGGGTCAGAGGCAGGAAGAGGCAAGTGAGAATTTCCCTGTGTGCAGGAGCTGGACTGCTTTGCTTGCAGAGGATTTTAACAGGCATTCAACTGTCTCCGCAGCTTTTGTTAAAAAAATGCAGTTTTTTCTTTAATGACAATTCACACACCATTAATTTCAGACGGTGGATGCTGTAGAAGTAGTTACTAGACATTTTGTTATGAAGAAAACCTGAGTAAACTAGAAAAATGTGAACAGTGAATTGGAAAACAATACGTCAAGGACAATAAAACTTTTGATTTCTGGTTTAACATTCATTAAGTATTTCAAGAAAAGCCATGGTGTCTGTCCAACATCATTAATTAGCATAAGCTTCATTCACTGTAACTCTTCTTTCTTTTCAAAGAAACACGTTTCTTGTTATATATCCCCATTTTGCTTTCCCACAAGACACATTGCAAAACGTGTGCTGTTTCTGATGCAATACCACATCAATCTGATTATATTGTACATAATAAAATATGCTCTCAGATAGAGCACTGCATGGACATTTATTTAGAAGGGCACCTTTGATGCTGTGTGAATTAAGGAAATTTTTTAATTCTACCGAAATAAAAGTGAAATTCAGTGTGATCATAATCAATCTTGATCCATTGTTGAAGTCTGCGCTCTGCACAAGTGCCGTTCTAATCTACTTCCAAATATAAGCTCCCAACTAGGCAGTCAATACATGTGGATTAGCTCTTTGAACAGGAATTTTCTGAAAGAACAAACAGAGTTGTATGTGCAGAACACCTATTTTACAGATCAACTTTTCAATTAGAAGAGTTTTACAGTGTGTTTAAGAATAACATGTCCGTATCACTGTCACTCTCAAGAAATGCATGGATTTAAACTTACAGACTCCTTGAACACGCTTTGAGGACCAAATAATGGAATTATTCCTGAGCCTTTTATATGGATACCAATGACTGCAACAGACAGCTACCTAATATTTCTGAAGCACTGCTTCAGACAGCTTCTCTGCATTTGAGAAGACAGCGTATTGGTTTCTTACACAAAAATAAAAGCTTTCTGTATCTTTCCTGTTTTTGAGCAATCCATTGTATTCAGCGAGAAGCAACAGAGAAAACATACTTTATGCCACCGAGAAAAATAAATAGCAGCATTACAACATACCTTTCACAATGTTTGTACTTCTCCGTTCTCCTGTCATTTGCTACAGCAGCCCAGCTGACATACTGCCTTCCCCTTGTGTGCTTCGGGACAGTATGGGCTTCAGCAGCTCTGTCCTCTTTTGAATACAACTCGCTCTAAAGAAAAAGTTTTGTTTATATTATAGTATGCAGCAACTTTTGGGAAAAAGACAAGACATCAACCCAAACCAACCAGAACATTCTTTGTCTGATGATCGAGCCTCTCTCAGCTGTTGCACCAGTAAATGAACGGGACCATGAGGTGAGGTATAGGGACGACATTCACTAGAAAGGCTATAGGGAGAATATAAGCTGCACGGGTGGATGGTGAGAACTATAGCAAACTTTTCACGTTGGGGTGGCTGGGAATGAATAATGCATGCGTTGGGGAAACAGTCGTCCCATTTTGTGGTGGGGGGGATGGAAAGAGTGAGGGTGGGAGGTGCCTTCCCAATCAAGTTAGCACTTCTAGTTAAAATCATAGTCTGCATAGATCCAGAAGACACCATATGACAAGAAAACAATGCGCAAATAACTAAGCAGGAAACAGTTACCTTTATAGAGACCCACAAATAAGCAGATGCAAAACCAGTATTTTCTGTAAGCGAGCAAGCAGGCAGACATGCACAAACAAAACCAGAGGACCAAGAGAAATGTTAGCAGGATACACGTTCTCTTGATCTGGTACTGTTTAGATGTGCCACAAAAATGCTTTATCTCAGCTGAACCACCCTTTCAAATTATTGTTAATTAAGTAATAATCCCTGAGAAATCTGTCATTACTAACAGTTAGGAACTGGTTTGTTATGGTCGCCCCAGGCTATTAATGCTCAAGCACAATGGCCACTAATTGCAATAAGAACTAATTTCCCTGGAATTACACATGCATTTTCTAACTATCTGGCGGCACAGTTTTTGTTTTTAAACTCCCTTTTTTAATTTATCTAACTAGAGCATTGGTCAGTCAGAAAACAACTATTCTCTAATCATCCTGCAGAGAAATCACCATTAACAAAAAGAAAGCTGATGTTTGTTAGTTAGCTTTGCACATTATTACATTTTTGATGCAGACAACAACAACAGCAGAGGTTATAATCCCTATAAACAATGCATCAGCTCCAAATCCAGCAAAGCTAGCAAAAGCATTTTCAATCAACGTAGAGAGCTTTGGATCAGTCCCGACAGTTTCTTTAAAAGCAAGGGGGGCTGTCTGTTGTTTTCCAAGTTTACATTACAGCTCTTCTTCTGCAACGTTATTAACGTAATGAGAAATAATTTCTGGGATGGCAAGCCCAAGCTTTCACATTTATTCCTGTCAGCTGTTTTTAGTGTGGACAAGTTAGGTGGCCATAGAATTATTATTAAGTATTGTTAAAGGGATAAATTGAGAAAAATAATCCAGAGGCAGGGAAAAAAAAAAATCTACCTGGAATTTAAAGTGATTTGCTCCACAAACACTTTTTCCCTCGCCTAAGGAGCAGAGTACAAGGAAAAAGCCTTAAAGAATAGCTGCCATTGTTATTGCATTTTAAAAGCGTCCACATGACAACTTAAAAAGAACTGCCATTTCAGCTAGTTCTTAAATAACCTCTTTCTTCTTCCATAATCATGTAATATATTTCTTTCACCTTTTGACTAGCACTTTGAGTTTTTTTTAATAAACTTACACACTCATTTTGCAGGAAATTGTATTTTAAAATGCTTCTCAGATATTTTATCCTAACAGTTTCATATGAGTTGAATTAATGTTGAATCCAGATTTGCGGAAATAGAAGAAGAGAGGAAGAGAAGGAGGAAAAAAAAAGCTTAGCTTGCACCCCAGCTCCAAAACACACTTATCTCCAACTCGCATTTTCAAATCAATCTTCCAGTAACCTTCATCTATAACACCAGAATTATTCTGATACTTCTAAAACACATACAGCAGCAGTGTAGTCATCTACTGGACTAGATAGTCAAAAGAGTTTCCTCCCCTCTTCTGCACCAGTGCAGTTTGTTTTCAAGCCTTCAGTGCCAGCTCTCACTTGAGAGGTTTTTGTTATTTGCGGGTTTTTTTTTTTTTTTTTAAGGTCCTCATCTCTCTTTTTTCCCCATTAAGATGCGAATGGGCTGGTACTTCAGCCAATATGTCTATACATGCCTGAATAGACTTGCAGAAAAGCGGGGTCTCCTTTTGTCTGGGCCCATATGGCTGTATGTCATTCCGCACCGACAGGCAAGGGCTCTTTCTCTGTGGGAGATTTCCAATAATTGCCAGAACAAATTAAACTGGGCCTTATCTGTTCCTCTCTTTTTTCAGCTTGAAAATGGAGGAACAAGACCAATTTTAGCTGGTGACAATACAGCATAGAAATAGATTGGATACAGCTTGTGTGAAGTCATGTTGCAGACAGCAGAGGCAGGACGCTGCTTTGAGGCGTGAGGTGACGTTGAGCTACATGGACTTGGCTAATCCCACGGATGTGACAAAGAATAAAAACTGGGTTGGGAGGTTAAGAGTAGTCCATCTAGTTACCACTGTCACAGGCAGAGAGGAATAAACATGTATTTCTGATGATACTGGAGTGGACTGGGCAGCCCACAAAGGCAGAGTGGGCTGCAGCGTGTCAAAAGGAAAGATGAGGCATATTTTGTAAAACAGGAATGAGGTTTATAATGAATTTCAGATATTCCACCCATGAATACATAGCTCCTTCCCGCTCCGCGTGCACCCTCACACCTTTGCCTTAGTATATGAGCAAGCATCACGAAGTACAGCCTTAACCCTTGATGGAGCAGTGGGGAGGACTTCTGCCCTGTCTCTGCAGTATTTGGTAGTCTGGGGCTGAAAAGAGTGTATTAGGAGGTAATATAGTTATCAGAGACATATTTTCTATAGCAAAGACTTGTCATCCTCCTTTTGGAGATAAGATAAAGTGAGTTCAAAGTGCTTTCTCTTGGCAAAGACAGACTGAAAGCCATGCAAATGAAACAAATTCTTTAACAGTGTCTGACAGACAGAAATGTGAACCATCAGATTTGAAAGGGATCCTTAATTCTTGGGGCTGATGAATGCCAGTGAGAAATATTAGGATCTTCTCTTGACCAGCATGATGACTGCTATCAAATGAGAATATGCCAAACTCCTTTCGACATACTGTTGTCAGTCAAGCTCTAAAAAGCTGTAATTCACTGAACTATATTCTCAACTACCACTCTGCCTCAGCCAGCCCCCCAGTCAGTGAGAAAATGATGCTGAAAAAAAGTCCAGCAGTACTTAGTGCTGCCAGCTTTCCTTGTCTTTTTCTCTGAAGTTCTCATGTGCCTGCTCCATGTCAGAAAACCAAGAAGAAACTTGTGACACAGTCATTAATGAAAACCGGGAGATTTAACTCCAGGTTACTGGAACTGGATGCAACTTCTATTGGTAAGGTCATTCTCGTGTCCTACCATGGGACTCCCAAGAAAAGGGATCATCACCTCCCTCTCTGCTCCCCTTACTAGCTATTCTCTGACCAGGGCAGATCGGGCAAGTCACTATCTAATGGACAAAAGCTTAGTGATATTTTTTAGAGCCCAGATAGAACTCAAGCTTCTCTGTTCCCGATTTGAAAACAGCATAGTCAGTAAAACTTAGATTCTTTCAAATAAAATAGGATCCATTTCAGTCACTATTTATAGTCCAGAAACCTTACTTACTTAGGCGGAGTCAGCAAAGGGGATTCCATAGCTACTCATCGAACTAGATTGTCATTGGCCTTCATTGGTGCCATGCTGGGGAAGTCTGAATATAGAATAAAATGGCCCGTCCTTTTTATAAACAGATAAATGCAAAAATAGCAAATAAACTTTTGCAGAAAGATAAAAGATAAATTGCACATCAGGATGAAGCTATGGAGGACTTCAGAAGTGACTGCCAACACAAAGTGAAGAAGAGGCAGTGCTCACAGGAGGAATCAGCACCCATCAGGTGACCTCTCTTCAGATCTTAGGGAACAGAGCACTGACTTCGGTCATCATGGCACTGAAATCTGCCTGGCTCGCTGCTTTAAACAGAAGCAAAACTGACCACTTCAAACAGCGGGTGCCTTGCCAACTGGCAACGTGGCAGGGCAGAGAAAACTTTCTCAAACCAGTTACAACAAAATTGACATCTGCTTAGTCCTTTATCATCTCACTATGGCTGTTGTTAAAGGCTTAAAAAGCCTTACCACATTCATAGCAAGTGCAGCAGGAGCCAAAAGCAACTCTTTGCCGGTGGCTGTTCTGCTGTTCCCCATCCTTGGAGGTGGACACTCCCGGGCCAGTAGCGTTCCTCCATCCTGGTAGTCCCAGGAGGAGGTGCACCATGCCTCTTCAATGAGAAGGCCCCACTAGCCATGCCAGAGGAGACGGGGGGTAGAGAGAAGACAGTTCCTGGCTCACCTCTTTCACCTCTCCTCTTGTTCCTGATGGTCCAGATCATTTCTTGCACAGCCTCTCTCTTCAAGAGCTGGGGGCAGTGGCAAATGCACAGGTAAAGGGACCTCCATTTGGATTGGAGCAGGGTATCCTTACTGGATGGAGAGCCCCAAACTTCAGTGCAAGAGTGGGTGGTGCCTAAGGGTGGGGGCTCTCCCACTCCCTTGACTGTGCTGCTTGTCTCAGTCAGGCACTTCACACAACTACTTATTGAGTACTTTGGACTGGCCTTGATTGCAAACAAATTCAAAAGTCTCCTTCCCCTCCACAGCTTCACATTAATTATTTTTGAACATCAGGCCAAAGAGGCTTGGCTTTCCCTTGATAGGACAACCTAATCCCCTCTCCCCTCTGTTGAGGACTGCCTGTTTTGCTGTTTGATGTACTGAGGCAGAAATGACATCCGGTTGATCTTGACAGACTTTGGGGCTGCTAACCTCACACTCAGAGCACTGAGCTCTCTGAAGGCCACTAGTTGCTCAGGTTTTCTCTTCATTCACTTGTAAGAATTTTTTTCCTGATTCAGCAAACCTGAAGTGCCCACATAGAAGTAGATCCCTTCCTATGTGCATCCTGCAATAGCTTTTAAGCACTCATGTCACTCTGCATTATGATTCTCCCAGGGCATTTAAAAGCTAGGGAAGGGCTGGAGTGTCGTGAGTAGTCCTTTTCAAGAGCAGCAGTGCTGAGGTTTTCTGTGTCTTTTCCAAATTCCTATTCAGTTGATTACGTGTGTAAGGCACTGTGCAAAGCTCCATAACTAGATGCTTGATTCATGGTAATACTTCCTGCCTAACTAAATTCCCTCTGCTGCTTCATCTGCGTGCAGCAGTCATCTTCAGTTTCTACCCGGGACTATTTGAGAGTATATATCCTCTTTCTCTGCTGCTCTGTTTTATTCCAGATGTGACCTGGGGAAAAATGAAGTGATTCTTGCACGTATAAAATCCATGAAGATGAAAGGTGTTATAACTGCATGTTAATTATTCATCATCAGTAGTATTCCACATACTAATGTTTTCCTCAAATTATAGCGTACCACACTGAGCCATAAACATGTTAAAGAGCTGTAGGTTTTTTTCATATAAATTTGGCAGAGAATTAAAAATAAATTTCAACAAGGAGGCAGGATCAAGATCAGATTTTCTGAATATCAAATCCCTTCCTCACCTAGGGATGAGTTTAGAGAAGGAAGCAACAAAGACTTCAAAAATATGCACTGTTGATAGCTTATAGTGCACCATGAAGTCTTTGCATCAGACAGTACAATTCAAAGCACATCACCATATGCACAGCAAGGATAAAGAGGTCTCTACTGAGCAGAGAACTGCTTACCACCAGCTTCACAATTACCCTGTAGACTGTCCAGCCTGATTACCTACCAACGTCAACAAAAATAGTGACTGGTAATTCCTGCCGCTAAATATAGTTTTGTCCTATAAAGCTGTTTTGGGTCTAAATCCAAAGAACTCTGCACAACTGTGTGAAACAATCAACTACCAGCAATAATACTTAATGGCTCTGTTCAATGTAAACTGTGCACTTAGGAGTGATCATGGTATAATTACAGAAAAATGCATTAACAAATAAAGCTTTAAAGAAAAAAAAATACTCAAAATCAGATAGGAAGCTGGAAATGCTGTTGTGAATCTCAGGTGAATTCACTAAAAACTGCAGTCATTTTAAATAGGGATAGCAGTAAAAAAATCATTGGCATTAGGTTGTTATGAAAGTGTTGGTACATGTTTTGCTGTTGTGTCACTTCTTTTAAATTCTACCAATAGATGCTATTAAAAGGAAATAAGATTAAGTTGTAAAAAGGAATCTTCTGCAGCGGCAATCACAACAGTCTAAACGACTGCCTGTTCTCAGTTTCAAATGGGAGGCAGCTAGAGGCTTTCCACTCAATAAACGGGTATTTAAGGGTGGAATTTTCTTTTCTCGCAAGCCTGACAAATCTCAAGTTTGAAGTGAAATGATGGACTACAGGCTGTGAGCAGTGAGGTGAGAACGGGTGCTGGATGCAAACCTGTTGCTGGTGGAGGGGTGTGTGTGTCTATGTATGTGTGTGCCTGTGCACCTAGACGTACATGGGAATATAATTTTAGCTGTCCTCACATCTCTGTATCAAAGAGGAAACGACAGTTCCCCAAATACACAAGGCAGAAAAGGCAGAGCTGCCGGCCAGTTGGGAAGCCTTACCTATAGTAACTTGTACAAACCCAACATTCCCTTGCTGGCCTTTTCATTAGCAGTGACTGGAGAACACAGCAATTGCTTCAACCAGGAGATGAGTGCAGTAAATTCAAAACCATTTTGTTTTGGATGTGGCACAGCATTAACATGAAGAAAATGAGAGGAGTTCACGCTTGGTTATTTAGACTCGTCTCATCTGCCCAGACTGAAGAATTATGCAGGGTTGCAAAGCTGTTATCTCAGGTCTCTTGTGTCAACACATGACAGGATTTTTGCTACACAGGAACACTGTAGATATGTACATCTTGTAGGGTTTGATGACTACATAGCCTGCCTGCACTCTCCAGCAGTACCTGGAATATGTATACTTCTCAAAAGAAATGTCCCTGGCACCTGTGGTGAGCTCCAGTCTCACCAGGAGGTAAGACACTATACATCACTAAACCAGCACCAATCAGCCACCTATCACTGGTGCAGGAGAAAGGCCCATTCAACAAGCATTCCCAGTAAGGAACAATCCCTGACAATGAACACCGCACTATTTTTTACATCATCTATTGAAATACAGGCTACAGAACCAAAAAAACCCTATCTCCAATACTACTGCAACTTGAGCACAAGCACTAGAACAATGTAACAAAAGCTGTTTGTAACTAGACATTTAGCTTAATAAATGTGCACTTATTTAAAGGCCCTTGGTAGCCGCAGCTCCCAAATGAAGCACCCAGAGATAGTCTCACTGACCAAGTTTCAGGCTGTGACACGCTTAGAATGGCACACTAGCAAACAACTTAGCTGTGAAAATGTTAGTGTGCATCTTAGAGTATTTTACTAATTAGCATGATTGGAAGACATATTTTCCTCATAGTATAACTCACATTTGTTAGAGTAATTTTCAGTTGAAACACACACTTTCCTTCAGGCTTCTCATCTGGAAGGTAAATGAAACCTTCCAGTACTTTTTTCATTCTATTTGTTTTTCTTTTCTTGTTTCTTCTTCCTATTTTTTTTTTCTTCCCCTTTACTGTTGTCTGGGGAGGTGGGCAGGATAAACAGAGGGCAAGAATAACAAAAGGTTAAAGAATAGCAAGTTTCTCAGGCTGTCTTGCAAGCACTAAATACAGCCTACTCTGGTCTGTGCAAGCGCAGTCGCTGTTCTGAAGAGCCAGTCATATGGAAAATTTCTCTTTGACCCAGGAAAGAAGGAAGCCCTGAGCTAATCTTCCACTCTCTGAAGTCGCTTCTACACTGCTTACTACCTAAGGTGGACTCTTGCATCTCCCTCAAATTCTCACTCCAAGCAAGATGAGATTTTTTTAATGCAGATTTTTCCACCTTTCTCTGGACTCTCAAACCTTCAGCAGCTCTTCTGTGCAGACATAAGTATTCCTTTCTTTTGTGAGTCTGAGTTCACTTGACTTAACAGGGCAGTGAGCACACTGGTGTCTGACTCTAAGGATGGCAGACAATGTTTGCTGGCACCCATTGTGCCCAAACACAACCTCCTTAGGCTCTGCAGATGTTCAAAGGGCTCAGGGATGCCCAGGACATACTCAGCCAACAGAAGAACAGTCTCTGACACAAAGCATCTGTGTAGCCTGCCACTTTTTTGCAGCCTTAAAATACAGTTGCGTATCACATTGCTGGGAATAATACCACTTGTATTATCAACCCTGAGAATAAAGGATTTTTATCTGGATTTCCCAAAGAAATGGGTACACAGTAGTTTCTTTCTGCCTGTCAGACCCCATCTAACAAAATCAAAATCCATTTAACCAATTTCAACCCTCCTTAACAGAGAAAGTGTTACAGTGCATAAGGAAGAGGACTACCTGCAATATACTCAAAGGAACAGTAACTTTCTACACGTGCGCATTTGGGCCGAGAGCAAGATTTTCAAGAATACCTGCTTCCTTAACGTGCCACATACATGCTGCTTATACGGTTGTGTAACAAACGTCCTATTTCTAATGTGTATGTACAGACAGTTTAAAATATGCACTGGAATCTCAGTTTGGAATGAGAACAATAGCATGCAATTAAAATCTGAAATGAAATATAGCAAGAACATTGTAGGTTGTAATTGCAATTACTACCAGTAAAAAAGATGATGTGCCTTAGATATGGTCTGTCTATCATTTTGTGAGCGAAAGTTCTTCAGGGAAAGAAATGTTATTTGTTATGAAGTTGTACATTGCCAGTCATCAACATAATAAAGATGAATTGAGTTGATTTCAGCTGAGTTAAGCTAAAGGAAGATAAAACCAGGCAGTATCAGAGATGACCATGAGTGACACTGAAGTACTTCCCTTAGTTTTAGAAGATGGCACCAACATTGTATCTCCAGCAACCCTTGTGTGGTAAAAGTTAGTGACCTTTTAATGGTGACAGTTATATGAAGTGGTTTGAATAATTACCCATGAAACGACCCTTTTATATAACTTTACAGACATCCTGCAATGAGATGCTCTTTTGTGGCATTTTCATTTCCATTCTAAACCATATTAATGATTCACTGAGTTGGAGAATCAGATAGGGGGAAAAAACCCAAACAATTTGCTGCTTCCAGTTCTACTGCCAGAAGGCTCTGCCTCACAAGCAGCTGAGCACCCTCTGCAGCTATAGTGTGTGAGGGCTCCTCCGATGGAGCATGGAATTCGAGGTGCTTCACCTCTTACAAAACCGTCTCACTCCATCTATTCCCAGGCAGATGATGCAGAGAGTTCATCTGAAACAGCTGCAAACAGCAGTAAACAAGTTGCAGACAAACCTACTTCGGGGAATTCTCATTTAGTGTTGTAGGCTTTATCACCTGCATCTGTAAGTTTGCAAATAACTGATTTTATTTAATTCATCATATTGCACACTGTAACAGAAGAACAGGGGCAAGAGGGAGGAGATGAAAACTGGAGAAAAGGTGACTGTGTAACAAGCAAAATGAGACACCTTAAAGAAGTTTAAAACAATGGGTTTGGTTGGGGTTTTTTTCAATTATGGCTGTTTTCTTTTTCTCACAGATGTTCAAGGAAATGTCTACAGAGTAAGAAATATCCTGCCCATATAGGAGAGGACTATGAACTTAATTATATCTGTGTGGTTTTTCAGGAAATCACTGAAGTGATGGATCCACTTGTATAAATTTCATCAAACTTTTCTGCATTATTATCATCCTGTAGGAAAGTTAAGCCAACATAGATCTAAACTTCCCTCATTCAAAATACAGAACCCAAATGAGTATTTCTTTTCTGTTTTGCATTTTGAGTATGATGATAGACAGAATAAAAAATATGTCTAGAGAATGGAAGCAGGCTCTACAATGCCCACATAGGCATGTACAGGATGTGAAATGGAATTTAGAAGTATTTCATGCCATGTTCTTTTAGCCTGTTGGTGAAGCTTAAAAGAGTAGTGATGACAACTAATAACAAACATCAGTATTCATCCTTTCAGGGAAAAGCAAGCTCAGGGGATTCAAAGATGGCATCCTCAGAAGACTGAAGGACTCTCAGTCAACCTTAATTTTTCTCTGCAGTTTGTTCATGTCTACACATTATCAGACAATTCTCTAAGCACTGTTGCAGGTGGAGATGGTTCCACTGCTTTGAGGGTTGTTACATAAAGTGGTGTAAGGCACCAAAAAAACCAAACCTAAGTAGCAATCAGATGATCATAAATTTCCTGAGAGTTGAAATGCTCAATATCTCAATTAGCTTATTCTTGTGAGAAACAAAGAGGTGGCATAGAAGGAGGGAAGGCAGATTAACACCATGAGGTTCTTTCCTGATGTTTTTTGCCCATGGTCAATATTTTCACAAATTCACTTGATGTGATAACTTCTGTCTTTAATTAAGATGTGGGCAGGTATAGTTTGCTTGAATTTATGCCAGAGGATTTATTCTAATCTCCTTCTTTTATGCAACACACATCTGGAGGAGCAGAAAAAAAAAAAAATTCACCAGTTCTTGTGAAGGAGACTCAATACATGCCCACAATTGTGTTGGAAATCCCTGTGAATCTGGGCAGCAGAGAAACATCACAAAGACACGTCACCTCTAAAGTAATCAGTGTTCACTGGCTGCCACACACTCTGACTCCCTGGCTTGCAGCGAGAGGGAGCAAAGCCAGGGAGAAGTCCCATGAAAGTCTGCGCTGCAACAGTAAAGAGCCGAGCAAGATCACTTTGGAAGGTCTGAGATGAGAGCAGAACCAGTCTATAAGTCATGGGCCATATTCATCAGAAAGTCAGACATGGAAAAAAAAGCATCAGTCTGGACTGTTCCTAACACAGCTACTCAACCAGGACCAAATTTGCCATTGATACATATTAAGAAAGTACTTTCTAAATCACTCACAGAATAAGGTAGCCCTCAGCACAAATGCATGTACTGTAGATCGGCCACAAGTGGGGAAAAGTGCTGCTTGAATGATATTCAGTGAATATGCTATTCAACCAATCTGTATGGTGGTTGCTTAAAAAAAAAAATTCAACAAACACTCTCCCGCTCTTCCCACTCTTCAGATTGCTCTGTTCACCAGAACCAGTACAATACTGTTTTGCTAACTACATGGCCCAGCAAAAAGGAGGCAGCCATCAGCAGACAACATACAGGGAAACTCATGCAGGTTTTATTACCTATTTCTACGGACCCCATAAGCGATATAGCACGGCCGACCACGGGGGGAACAAAAGAAGTAATAAATCCACTCACTGCAGGTGACACAACAGAAAAGGCAAACTGAGCCAAAAACACAATAACATATGGGGATACCAACCATGCCCCGTACCCCAACATAGCCAGGCACAAACCAATCCAACAAATACCAGAAAGATACATTACCCAAGCCATTGTCCTTGACTCCACAAAACTTCTCACAAACCCCTCCAGCAGCAGCAACTCCCAACAGCAGCAGCAGCTCCCAATAAGGGGCTCTATTGGCCTTTTATCTCCACCCTCTAATCACCACCTAAATGGCAGCTGTTTCTCATCATTGCAGGGTGTGCTTGGCCTGGCCTCCCCTCCTGGAGGGCCCTCTCACAACAGAGGGGGCCCATCCCTCACATCAAGGTCTGGCATGGCATGTGTCCCCACCACTCAACCCCTACTGGGTTGCAGCCAGCAGCGGAGCTAAAAGACCTTCTTGGTAGCAAACACAGAGGCCAACCCAGTGTTGCCCTTGATTTCAACAGGAGGCACCTGGGCAGCCTTAGCCCCTTTGACCTGGTTGGGAAATTCATCCAGGTGTCAAGTTCAGTTCAGGGCTCAGGGTTCAGACCTCAGCACTTCAAATATGTCCCTGTCATTCCAACCCATGCCGACAGTACATCTGGGACACAGCATGTCATATAATGAAGGGCTCGCCGTGTCCGTGTACTTCCTTTCTATGGTTTCTGCACCTGCTGTTGATACAAAGGACCCAGAGGACATGCCCCGCTCCCTCACCCACCTCTCTATCCTTCATGTCCTGCTCCTTCATTGCCCCTCTGACCAGATCACACAGTCATTCAGGATTTTTCTTTCACATTTTGAGTGCTGCAGTGTTTTTCTGCCCTCCGTTCCTTTGCTTGAGCTCTATAGGCCATTTGGTAGCAGCTTAGTTTATCTTTGTAAGCTTAAGTGGAAGGCCCTGTTAGTGCATTGATCTGGGGATGGGCAAAACCAGTCAGCCACAGCCTAACAGTGCTAACATTGTGCACGAAGCTGGTCCATGGTTCCACCGCCCCCACGCAGTCTCAGGACAGAAATATCTGCCTTTGTCAGAAGCTGTGAATTTTTTGCTTTAACTAAGTCCAACAAAGATACATTGGGACTCAGCAGGCTTGTGTTTAAGATGCTAAGGTAAGAAGGTAAACATCGCTCCATTCTGTGCATTAAAATGAGGATTCAGCATGAACTGCATAATTAAGGACTGAAAGGAGAAAAAAATGCAGCTAAATTAAACTTGACAGCATAATGTAAAGAATCAACAGCTTTATTTGCTGTATAACGATGATGATACTGTTTTCATTTCATTAGATGTGAGTCACAAACTGCTCTGTGTTGGCTTAATTCTATTCCGTAGCAAGTAAACTGAGGCATGCAATATACAGCAGCAACACCTGCTAATGAAAGCTCATTTAAGACTATCACAAATTGGTCCTGAGCAATGAAATCACTGTTATTCCAATCCAGCACACTAGATTATTAAGACATGACATTCTGCTTTTGTTTGTTTGTTTGCTTGTTTTCAATTAACAATAACATAATAAAGATTTATTTTGGCTGACAGGACAGAAAACCCAAACAGCCTGCAGCAATGCATCTTGTGATCTGAGCCTCACAAGGAGATTTTCGCATGTTCAGGATTACCGAGTAAGCCCTAGATCCCTCTGTCTCTGTGAAGAGAGTTCAGCTTTTGGAAATGGTTGAACACACTCTTATTTATTGCCTTTCCTGTTCACAGCCTTTCTACCACATAAAAGAAGCAGAAAGGGAAACACAAATGGGTGAGAATAGAACTGTGAGGAGCCAGCTGAGGAAGGAATGACTGAGACAAGGCTGGAGACATTGTAGGTGAGTTTTTTTTAAGGAAAGTAGAGATGGGGAACGCTCATTTGTTTTTTTCTGAAATGTTACATGGTGGTTCAGCCTTGAAGAGTTTAAGGTACGGCGTATCTGGGAATGGCTAGAGTTTCAGTAGACTGCAGATGCAAGGATGCACTGGCAAAATGAGAAAAAAGGTCTGGGGTAGCCAGTGACCAGCTCCTACGTCTTTATTTCTCTTCTCCCAGCCTGTTTTGTCCACAATTCCTCTTTCTCCTCACTGTCTGCTTCTATGTTAGTTTAGGTCTTTTTAGCAGCCTTCCTTTTCCCCCAGCATCCTGATGAGCTCCCATGGGGCTGTGTCTGTCATGGCCTGGGTGTGCAAGTGCGGTGGCATAGAACCCTCCAGGTATCTGGAATGCTCTGTCACCCAAATGAACACCCAGAGCAGGGTGAAGGTGGAGGCACAGCCACATCCATCTCGGGCTGAGCTGAGCCCTGAAGTGCAGGTGGAACAGGCCGGTGCCACGGACCATTCTGGGCTGCATTCTGCTGCGAGAACAAGGGATGCCGAGTGCTAGTTCCATTCCTAAGCTTTGGCCTGAAGTGGCAGCTCTCTCTGACTGAAATGGATTCAGTTTGCGTTCGCTGAATCTTATGAATTAAACATTAAGCCTACGTATACTATGATAGACATAACTTCATGATGAAAAAAAAAAAGTAAAAAGGCATCCATATGTGAAGACCTCCAAGACCTCTGTGTCCCCCAGGGTAGTCAAGAGTGTTAAAATATGGTGTAATCCTAGGAACTTCTGCTACAGCAAAAATCACATTGTGGGTGTCTGTATGTATTATTTCGTGATGATTTTCTGCATAAAATACATTCAGCTTGAGAGTAAAGTGTGTATTTGTTTCCTGACCGCAGATCTTGCAAACCATACATAGATCTGGACTGGCAATGTCTCTTACCCAGTAATCAAGCATGAATGGCTAATTGGCCAAACCGTGCCACTGTTGAACCTCAGTGCAGTTCTACCGGCCTCACTGCAATTTGGCAGCTTGCGACTAATTAGCCCTCTGTAAACACTTCTGCGGATGATGTATAGGATGGGATAGAAACCTTAGCTTCTATCTGCCTATCTGCATCGAGTCTGCAGGGCAAAATACAGGCAAAAGCAGCACAAGAAACTCAGAGTTTTGTTAGACCCCCTGAGCAAGAGCATGCTCTTCTTATGTGGTAATTTTTCAGAGTAAAGTTACATACAAATGGAAAAAAAATTCCCCCTTCTTCTCTGCCTTTGGGCTACTGAATCTCTTATCAGATGCTTTTCTTCCAGTTTAAGAGAAATCCCTGACAGATCACTATCAGCCTCTTGGAATCATAATTCAGGATTTTCTCTCCAAGTGCTCATGAGTCTTTTCCTCATAGAAAAGACCAGGAAGGATTTTAAGGGAACTGCAGATTAAACTGTGTCGCCCAATTCTTCCCATGATAACTTCTGGGAGTAACCAAGGAAAGCAGTTTGTGAGCAACTGGCATCCATGCCCTTCCACTCCTGTGTATTCTGAGTCTCATACACAGCCGGAGGATAAGAACAAAATATGACCACGGAGACCTATGGAAATTACACTCTTCAAATTGCATACAGCTAACATTTGCTACTTTCCTTATATGAAGGCAGAAAATGGGAGTAAGGGCATCATCCACATTCCTCAGGAGGCTGTGAAGATAAATACACCCAAAGCTTGTCAAATCGCTTGGATAACAGACGACTAGAGAGGTGGAGACTACAGACTTCTGCGCTACTACCCAGCGGTGACAGTCAGTGCTGCCACATGCCAATCTTTTTCACCCAGAGGGGAATGTGACTCTTTAACAACCAGGCTATATTACTTCTGAAGGCCCACCTAGCCTAGAATCACAAATATTATCTTTAAGTGGGGGCCAAACATCTGACTAAGTGACATGCCAGGCCTGGCATGGTAGGGACTTCTGTTTTGCAAGTTACATTGCTTTAAATACAAAGGCAAGCAAAGGTTAGTTTAGTTTTCTTTTTCTTCTTTTGAACTTTAAATGAACAAAGAAGTATTGCAGAATTAGAAAGAGACTTTATGTTCAAAACAAGAGACTTGACTCACTTTGAATAAATAATAACACCTCCCTGTGCTTAGAGATCCATTAAGTAAAATCAAGTTGCAAGGTCCTGACTGTGATCGGATAGCTGTGGTATGTTAATAGTCTTCCCCTGCACGGGAGTGGGAGGATGGAGAAGGAAAACACTTTCATAGAAAATAAAGCAAACAGCACTGTTGTGTTTGCAAGGATATTAGGATGAGCAAGATAAACAATTGCTTTTATTAATAGCAGCAGATCAATGCCACTAGACTCGTAGAAACTGAGAATAAAACAGAAAAAGAGCAGCTCTGCCTAGTCACACTCCTCCCCAGCTGCTGAGCATAATCCCTGGCAACGAATGGCAGTAGCAACACAACCTGCCAAACACGGGATCAAATTTTAAGACCTGATAAAATATTTCCCCAAATTTAAAATCTAAGCAGAAATGTAGCCACCTGCCTACACTGAGGATGGGCATGTTATCCGTGCTGATACAAGAGCAGATTAATGAGTGAATGACTCCAAAAGGGCTATGACTTCTCTTTTGCTCTCCACTTTCTTCTGCGAAAAATAAACTAACCCAAGCCAAGAGACTGGCTTTGTGTCTTTTCTTGGCCAGGGAATAGCTGCCTGACTCCAGCTGCTTCACTTGTACCTCTGGCAGGAGACAGGAAGTGGGAGGCAGGAGGTCCTGCTCTTCCTCCAAGGCTGGAGACAGAAAATGATCAGAGCCGACGGAGAAGAAAAGACACAGTGACAAGATGCGAGACTGAGAGACTTGAAGGGGTCCTGGGAGCTAATTACCAGGCTGATTAACACTGAAAGTCAGAGAATGCTGAGTTTTCTTTGGGCTTGTCACTGGGGTTGGAAAGCTTTAACACTCACAAACTAGAAAAGGCTATATGAATGCCTATCCTTGTGCCACCACACTGGTATAAAAGCTTCCACAAAAAAAGGAAAACAAGAGTTATTTATGTAGGCAATCTAATCTTAATAGTATTGGCTATGCTAGAACTCTTGCCAGTGTACCTATCAAAGAAAATCTTCACAGCTCAGACAACTGTGTTATTTGGAAAGAAAAGGAATCTCTACAGATATTTGAATATCTCTACAGATATTTGAATATTTTTTCTGTGTAGAATTAGCAAAAAGAATCAAACTCGGAAATGATAAAAAGAAGCTGTAACTTCTGAGAATTTTAGTTCAAGACACTAAACTAACAATTACCAAATTATTCTCTGGATAGTTCCTTCATTGCAGTTTGAATGTTGGCTTTTCATTCTCAGCATCTAACATGAGATTAACGTAACTGAAAGTTTACATGTATTTCTCTGTACATCATCGTAACATCAGTGACAAAACCTTTGCTCGTATTTGGGTCAAAACACTCACTTTATGATTTGATAAATTTCTGTAGTTTATCTTTCTGAGAAGATCAAAAACCATCAACTTCCAAAGGAAGTTAACTATTCAGATCACGTATTTCCGTAAGACTATTGCTGAATTCCATGAAAACTGCAAATCCACACACGACCAAATTCTTCAATACTGCCCTGTGTTGTGAAATTGTCAGTCACTGAGAAGGCAGACTTTGGCATGGAATGTTGCAAGTAGATGATATGCTATTGTAATAAAGAATGAAAGCTAAATTACACTTAGTGAACAAATGAATAAGAGCCCTTTAAGCAACCCATTATCATCTTTGTATTATCAGTGTGCACATCATATATTACAAAATTTAGTCATTCAAAAAGGGTATCCATTTCTTATGTTACACTGGATGTAATCTGAGAGGGGAAACTTAAGCTATATACTTTCTTTGGGTTAATCAGTATACGTCCAGGAGGAAATAATTTGCAACTTGCAGTTCTAGGGAGAAACCTCAGAGGTTGTAATGGATCACACACTGAACCACTCAGAAATGTCCTCCAGGTACAAGAAAAAGAAATGCTGTTGTGGGATGTACGAACAGGAAAAAAAGCAAGACATCTGAAAGAGCCCTTCACGTTGTGGCACTGAGAAGACTTCACGTGGGGCTGCATTCAGGTTTGAGCACTACGCTGCTCCCAGGGTGTGACTCGACTGGACAGAGGGCAGAGGACAGCACAGAGGTCTGGAAAACATGACTTCAGAAGAAAGCCTGAAGTTAATTAGCCTGAAGCAGGAAGAACTAAGGAGGCAGCATCAAACAGTTATCAAACCCATAAAACTGTGCTGTGAAGAAGAAAGGCATAATGGGCTCTCAGCACCCATGGTGGACAGCGAGCGCAGGAGGCTTCCCTGCCAGGGAGGAAGAATCAGGAGGATCTTGCAAGGACAGGCTGCATGGGGAGGCTCTTGTACCTCTATTCCCAAACATCTTTAAAACCAGGATAAAGTGGAGGTGTAATTGATCCTGTGTTCAGGCAGGGAGGGAGATCTCTTGCCCCTGCAGCCCTCTTTTAAGTCCGTTCTAGAGCCACACAAACGCTGTTAAGCCAGCGCACAGCATCGGCACCTCTCTCCCAGGCTCTCACCTCTGTCAGTGGCCGGTAAATGAAGTTTCAGAGGATGTGCAAAAACTCTGTGACATGCCATAGCAGAACAAACTGGATGTCAAAAACATGTTAGCCTTTGGCTTCCTTTTGGGAGAATATGGCCTTATGATCTGTTATATTTTTAAGTTGACCCAGGGCAACAACAGACAGTCTCAATGTACATTCTAATTTCTAATCTTTTAACATTTTTCACTAGACTCTTGGGCCTCTCATGCCTCTTGACCTGGGTGATAGTCAGTGGCAATAAATACCACGTATTACCTGTGCTTTAGGGTAAAAATACATCACCTCTTAGCAGTTAGTATATGTTACACAGAAAAGGCAATTGAGAGTTCGCACACTGCCTCCTCTATAGTATTCATTACTCGGTACACCTCTATCATGCTCCATGTTATTCATTTAATCTCCAGAGTAAAAAGCTTCAAAATTTTCACTGTCTCTTCATATGGAAGTCTTTTTGTGTTTGTAGCAATTTTCATCACTGGTCCTTAAATCATCACTGTTGGACTAAATAGCATATGCAAATATTTTTTTTTCTGACTGAAGTAAGGGAAACAAATGCATAGATTTTGTACCCTTTTTTTTTTAATTATTTGTTTGCTTTGCGGGGGGGATGTGGAGAGGGAGAATTTTATGCTCGTGTTTGGTTTTAGAGCATTTTTTGCATGGCTGATTTTGCACAGCTTTCAAAACATATGGCTACAGTGAAGGAATTACAGACAGTCCTGAAAGTTTGTTCTGAACTTAGAAAACATTGCATGCAAGGCATATCTATTTATTTGTCTATATTGGTCCTTCTTCATTACTTAACTCTCAGGCCCATAAAATATGACAGAAAAACTCCTGATACCTTATTATTAGTGTATTTGAATACCTGTTACAGCTGGTATATATTCTTACTTTTTAAAAGAATAGCAAAAAAACTGAATTCAAGACTATTCTTTTCTCTCATAGAATTAAAAGTTAATCTAAATAAACATACAGAGATAAGGAATAACATGAAAAATACTGTATCCTCTGTTCTGCTTGTCCACTATATATAAATAGGAGCCTTTTATTTCTTGTCCTTGCTCTGTCTTCTTAAGAATTGTGCAGATTTTTCAACAAATCTGTGGTGCACAGTGATAATTTGCACATTTGCACACATTGCTTCATGACAAAGCAAATCTCTAGCGTAAGTACAGTCTTGACTTCTAACACAGCCAGCCAGAGGTTGAGAAGACACGACTGCATCCCAAAATCAATGGCACCTCCACATCCTAGAAGACGCAATGTAAAACAGCTGCCTCCATGAGCAGAAGTAATGGTGGCAAGAGGGTTTGATAATGTCAAGGAAGTGAGGAAGGTTCCCACAGGGCAGAACACCCCAAGGCCATCTTCAGGGGGAAAGAGAATCTCAAGCTTTCTTAGTCCATAGATGTGTCTCCAAGAGGTATCAAACCCTGCCTTATGAGGTAACAAATCATGGCATTTAAAAAATATTTCAATGGCAACGTTACAGTTATGAAAAGAGATCAGCTGGGCATACTCACTTTGTCTGCCTTCAGGTCCTTTTCTTGCAGAACTATAGCATAAAAGATGACATTTTGTTGGAACTTCTTACTGATTTGCATTATCACTAGAGGTAGACACAAGATTCTACTACCATCTATGGGTTGCCTGGCATTTGAGGGCTTATGTCAGATCTTTTGGGTTATGTGAATATTTCCTTTGATGTAATGATATACAAGAGCTATTTAAAAGACAAAGAAAAATCTCTTTACAAAACAAGTAGTTAATGAAATAGCTGCCCATATCACCTAAAGCATTGTGCATTTCATAAATATGCATTGCAAGTTAGGACAGACGGCTTTTAACATTTCCGATGCTCATCTCAATCCAATTCTCTCAGATCTTCTGGGTCATGACAGCTTTCTTTTGAGAAATACGGACACAGTGTTGTAGTCGATCTGCCTTTTGGATCTTACATCAATGCAGACAATCTACAAAGACAGGACACGTACATACTCAGAGTTCTCAACTTTTGAGTACTGCAAATACACAAGTACACATTTTATGTACTTGATACTCAAGTATACATACATATCAAGCTACAGTTTAGAACAGACTCACTGTCTGCTCCTTCTAAATCTCTCCACTATGACTGTGTGCATGTTGGGTTGCAGCTTGGGAATATTCAGATCTGGTAGGGTTGTCTTTCTTTATCGTCTTTTCTACAGTAATTGAGCAGTTATGAGTAAGAAACTTATTTTTCTAAAGTAACATGTATCCGATTCAGTCTGTTGCACAAAACTGACCACAGGAGTCATCAAAAGTCATGAAGAACAGTGAGGTGCCTAACTCGTAAGACTGGAAATTCTGCTGAAGTCTCAGCAACAGGGACGAGAAAGTAAGAGCAGAAATCAATGGTATAAAAATTGTGTACCGGCAAATAAGATAACAAAATAAACAGTAGGCGTCCTACTCTAGCTACCATTTTCTTCGGGAAGGCTATATTTGGAATGCTGGTTGAAAGGAATTATAATTAGAAGCTAAGGCCAAAAATATAAGTAAGAAGACAGTATTGTGTGTGATGGGGACACCTCCTCTGATCAAAGGATGCACCTTAGCATTGTAAGACCTTTCCTTCCCTTATCATGGAAAATTATAAGATTTGACTAAGGAAGCCTCAGAAGGATCTAGAGGACATCAACACCTCTTCTGCCTCAGGACAACTTCTGATCTCTTGTGTAATGAATGAATTCCTAGTTCTTTCTCTTCTTTGTAAGCTCCTTTCCAGCTCCATCCCTGTGTGGTTTCTAGTGTGTGGGGGTGTTTTTGTTCTGGGGTTTTTTTTGTTTGGTTTTTTTTCCCCTCCATACTCTTTTTTTTTTTCCCACTTTTTGTGTGGTTTGGATATTCCTACATATATTTGTGTGCTTTTTGATGTTCCTATGTTTTTGTGTGAATTTGATGTGCTTGGCTAAGATGGCAGCCTTTGTTGCTACATTGAGCATACCATCAAAAAAGGAGCTACCAGCATGCCAGCCCAATGCCAGTCCACAGACACTGGCTCTTGAAGGGACCAAGAAAAGCATGTGTGGTGCCTGCCATTCTCTAGAAGCAGCACTGCAAATAAGAGTCTCAGAGACCAAAGCAATTTATTTTTTTTCTGTCCTTGATGCTCTTTTCTCCTTCTTTGGTGTACAATTTCTCTTTTTTTTTTTCCTTGTCTTAAGGAACTAAAATGTGACAAACAGCTCCAACCCAGCTCAGATGAGATTTTGTCTTTTATTTTTGTTTTAAACAAGAACAATTACTGTCTTCTCTAATATCAGCTAAATGGTTGCCAAATGGTCTCTCTACAGCTGAAGTCTAAGGACGTGGTATGTTGCTAAACAGAAGTTACTTCACTGTTTATATGTTGGATGCATTGGTCTTTTTATTTTCTTATTCTGCATCTTTAATAAAGAGTGGTACATTTTTAAGCTAGTTGTTTACCATAGTATTAAGCAGACTGAGATTTCTCTGTCAAAATCATGAATGTATCTAATTGTCTAATGTTCTGCAGTGACAAGGTCGTGTTAACACCATTGAGCCTGTAGACCTGTTAACCCACTGAAACCAACACAGGTTTTTTTTTTTTACCCTTCATGCCAGGCTGTGTCCCAGGAGGCAGAGAAGGTATTTTGCATAAAATCAGACAGTGATTTCCCAGCAAATTTTCCATTTCCTAATTTCTCACAGTGCTTATACCCAGACAACTTCCCCAATCTCCCTTTAGATTGCATCTCTAGCTACTTTTTCCCATTGGTAAACTGAGTATTGTCACCCTTCTCTCCAGCAAAGCAGACTTTGGCCACGACACTAAGGCTACTCCACCTCACCAGGTCCCAGGCAGAGCTTCCAATGGCTGGCTGTTCAGCCAGAAGGGCAGAAGTCCTATCTTTTGAAGTCCAGTCCACCCACTCATTTCTGGATCATGCCCTGCTCCTTCTTTTCCTGGCTGTACCTGGGAGACTTGTCTTTGATACTGTAGACCTGGCTCCCCATTAGCCTGCAATATGGCAAATTGAAATTCCAAAACAAGGCCATGCCCACACCTGGGATGAGCTGAGCTGCTCTTGCGTGTGACACCTGGGAAAGCTGGGGCGCAGGACAGTGCAGTGCAGTGCAGTGCAGTGCAGGGGCAACAATGTGCTCCGGGCAACAATCAGATGTTTGCAAATCAGAAATTTTAATTTGAAGAGAATAAAAAAACCCCATCATTAACTGATGTAGCACAACATTTCATTTGAAGGAACAAAACTATTTTAAAATTATTGGTATCTTGAAAAATAGCCAAAATTCTAACTAATTTCTATTTTCACACAAGATAACCAACATGAGAAATAATTTAACTGAGATTTTTTTGCTTTGGATTGCAATGTATTAACAGCATGTGCAAAATTAGCACTCTCTGAAGGAGAGAAAACTGCTGTGAGTAGAGGTCTTACTAAAACCCATCAACAAAGTTTCAAGCAATCATCTGACAATAACCTAACCTTTTTTCTTCTACCACTCATTAAAATACCAGATCAATAACAACAGAAGCAGAGCATCTCTGATCATTTATTCAAACCAGACAACAACAAAAAAATGCTCTTCTCCCTCTATTATAAAAACATCACCTGTGCATCAAATTGCAAAGGTCTTTGCAGCCATTCAGTACTTTTCTCTCATAAAACTATGAAGAAAGACATGCCAGCCGAAAAAATGGAGATTTTGTTCTTCTACTATTATGTAAAAAGCAGCTGCAAAGCATTAAGTCTTCCTGAGTGGGTTTTTCTCAACAGCCAAACCAAATCAAAAAGAGAACTACTTCAAACCACATTTATTTTTCTGCTCCTCGCCACTGAAATGGACAAAAATCAATTAAAAGATCCCACTTCACCCTTCCTCCTCCTGTTCTGCTTCACTGAAGAGAGACTTCAGTGCTGTTTGAGCTTTTTGAAAAACAAACAAAAAAAGCAATCAATAAAAATTAAAGCTCTAATAATATGCTTTGGAGTATTTTACATGTACTTCAAAAAAGTAGAAAAACAGACTTCAAATCTTTGCTTTGAAATAGGGAAAGAAGGGATTTCAGACTGGAGTTCCAAAGCCAGAGGATCTTAAGAAATTTGGTTATGTGTCACCTTTAATCTATCATGTTTATTTTATGCCACTTTGCATAAATAATTAAGCATCCATGAGCACAAAAGAGAAATGTGAGAGACTTTATAGCTCTGTGGTTAGGATACTTGCCTTACAGCTTGGAAACCTCCTTTCAATTTTTTACTCCAAATAATATTTATCTGTTTTACACAGTGGAACAAGAGTGCTAGGATGCAGAGCAAAGGTGCTGCTTCCTGAAATACTTGGCATTCTTTTTCAGGGTTCAGAGCATGCAGGTTTTCACATGGAGGAGAGAACTGACTGAGATTGCTGGAATCCTCTCAGTGGACATCAGTGGCGACTGCAGACCCTGCTCCTTTTTACCTAACACACCGACACATCCCATTTCTGTCTCTTCAAGTTGTTCCACAAATACAATCTAGAGTCACTGTTATGTTTGCAAATGATAGAACTTGAAATTGTATACACGTAAATATATGGACAGGCAGATATACAGATTTTTATCCTAATTTTCAATAAACGTTTTTGAAGACAGAGAGGTTAGCTGGTCTATATACCACATTCAGCATAGTGTATGAGTTTTCCATTTCTAAGTCAGACAGCATTTACCATTTTCTAAGTCATACAGTAGACTTTGGTTAAACTTTAGACACTTTATGAACAGCCATATGTGCAGATACTTACTTTCAAACTGCTGACACATTGTGAATTGCAAAAGCACCGGTAAAAAAAGAAATTATCATTTCTCAAGACGGGTCTCTAAAACATACACATAGTTTAAAATAAATTGAACGTTTAAACCTGCTTAATTTTGGAATCAATTCCACGTTTGAAATAATCTACAAGTTGAAGCAGCTGAAGCATAAAATGTGTTTGAAACTGAACAAGTTTAAATATTGAATCAATTTTGACATAAATGTGTTTGCATATTAAGGCATTAAAAATGAATCCACTTTAAATATTAAGCTGATGAGAGAAAGAGCTCTGCTAAGGAAAAAAGATTAAGGATGACCACTGAAACTGTAACACACTCAGATACTAGAAAATCCTGGAGTTTGTTATTTAATCTTAGCGAAACAGCTATGGCTAAAGGAAAAGAAAAAAAATCCTGTAAGCATCAGTATGTAAAAGAATTAGTAAGGCATTTGAGAGCACAGAATGGTGGTGGGTGAAGAGTTTCTTACTCAGATTTTACTACGTGTTTATCCGATTTCAAGGGCCATCCTACAAAATCCTCTTCCACGCGCAGGCCTAGTCCATTCTTTTCCCTTTAGCTTTCCTTCGGAGTGACAGAAGGGCCCACAAACCTCACCCTTCTACCCTGCAGTGTCACCGCACTCACAAGCCATAACCTTTTGAAATGAGTTAGTTGTAACTTTTTGGGACTTAAACCAAGCTTTTCTTCATGTCATCAAACATGCCACATAACCCCCTCCACAGACGGCTGCAGCCTGAGGGGAATAAACTGCAGGTGATAGCACAGCCTTGGTCCCTCCTTGCCTATACTCAACGCATGCAGGATACGCCCTGGGGCAGACAGAAGGGGAAGGGAAAGCCAAGCAATAGCAGGGTACAAAGTTCTGCCTGTAAAAGGAAAATGAAGTTAAGGCAGTGGGGCAAATGTGCTCAGGAAAAAAAAAAATAAATAAAATCGCATCCTGCCATAAGCAGTTTCCTAAGGTTAAGACGTCAGGCTAGAGTAGGGCCCTCTGCCTTGGACTTATCCAGCTGCAAGGGGCTGGTAAGCTTGGCATGAGGGATAGCGTGTTGCGGCTTCCCCGCTCAATGCTGCTGCTGCTGGGAAGTGCAGCAGGTTCAATAACTGCCTACTTTTTTTACTTGAATTCAGACAACTTGAGTATTACCGGATTTCATGCTATTTAGTCAATTACTCACTTCGACCGCTCATCCTCTGTTAGGAAAGCTGCATCCAGCTTGCTCTGTGTCTTGTTCTGAAAGCCCACATGGCTGGAGCTACCCCTTGCCCTCACACAGCATTCAGCTGCTTGTGAGTGTGAGCCACTGATGTCTATATGCACCTGAAGCCTAAGATTCATTCATGACCCTTTCAACAAGCTGGCTCTACGTCAAGGTTCATAACCACTTTCTACCTCCGACATTAAGTCCACAACCGCTGGCACTGCTCCTCCTGCAGAGAAGAGCACAGGTGCTCTAGGTGAGGACTATGCTAAACAGGTGGCAACACAATCTCTGGGAAAAGATCCTGTAATCATTAGGCAGAGCATTAAGTGGTCACTCAAAATTAAAATTACAGAAGGATCAGTCTCTTGAGACCTGGTCGTCATTTCTGCTAGACTTCACAACACTGACATTTACTAACCTTAGCAGCAAAGCCCATACACCACCTCAACACCTCTCCCTGCCACCTCCCAGTACAAGAAGGTAGCACTTTTGTAAGAATGAATGAAACCTGGGTCTGAAGACTTGCACACCTGAAATGCTCAGGTCCGTATTCACCAAAATAACCATTACTGTAAATACTAACAGTCCATGGGCTAAATCTTTCCTTAAGAAGAACTCCAAACACTTAGAACTCTGGAGTGGAGTCTTCCTGCCGGTGAAGTTTCAAAGAGGATAGCAGTTTTAGCTCTTTGTACTCTGTGTGGAAAGCTCAAAGAAGTAATTTTTTTACCAGAATTGTATTTTAATAATATAAAAGTTTATGCATGATAAGAACTATTGTCTGACTAGGTGAATTAGAAGACCATTAAGCTGTGGTTATGAAAAGACAATACTAAAGAAGTGTCACCCATAGCTGTACAATGCACATTAAAAACAGTCTTCAGAGAAAAGGCTTGAGGTGAGGCTTGATGGTGAGAGGTACAGAAAGAGCTTCCTGCCCCACAGCTATGGAACTCCCCTCAGACAGAGCAAGGCGCACTGACACTACCACACCAGCACACCATTGCTATCACATCCACCTGTATTTTTGGTATTTGCCTGCATACTTAAAGAAAAAAACAAATAATGGAACCTGACTACACAGTATCTCCCACTTCGCTGCTTCTTTTCTTACATCAGTTTTCCTCTTGTTCATGAGGATGGCAAACAGCTTCACCCTGTGACACGTTGCATGTCCCTTGAACATGCTCACTGGAGTTTACTCACTCAGTTTTATTGGTTTCAGGGTAACAACTCAGGGTAATAAATATTAAGGAGTGTGAACAGGAGCTCAATAATTTTATCAACTGGTTGTTAGGTCTTTTTTGTTTCAATGACCTGTGGTCCATGAAAACGGATGATTCATCAAGTTGTTCTCAAAGTCTTATGAATGCATTTGCATCACTTGACATGGCAGCAACTCACGGAAGCGCTCCATGGCTGACAGGGGTATAGGGAGTGCGCTGGACAGCAAGACAATTACACCTGTTTTTTACAGCAGAGAGCAGATGAGGATGCTTTGCATATGCTGAAGAAAACTCCAGCTTACTCTGTTGTCTCCTGAGATGAAGGCCCTTCTGAACCACACACTGGTGAGCTGTATCTCTTCATAGGCTTCTGTGAGAGAAGTCCTTCACAGAGCTCATCTTGGTGATGCAAAGTGAAATCCCCTCTTCAAAGAAGTCGGGGGGGGGGGGGTTTACCATTAACTTTGTTGGGAGTAAAATCGAACACAGCATTTTTCTCAGCCCTGGCTGTGAGGTCTGTTTGAGTCACACACCTCCCCAGCAGCTCTGGAGCACAAGACAGCCCTCAGCCACACGGATTTCATTTAATTTCCTTTATTCATCCACTGACAACCTCTCCTTCATCCTTTATCGTACATGAAGCATTTTCTATATACAAGGACTGAAGGAACTCAATCCTGCTTCTTCCTATCACAGCCTGAACAGGTTAAATTGCCATGGTTACGTCTCCTGTGCTGCGAGACCTTGAAATACGTCTCTATTTCACTTCAGCTTTCCAAGCTCAAAGCTGAGCTCTAGACAAATTTAGGAAGACTTTTCATCAGGATATTAGCTCCCCTCCCAGAAGTCCCCTTTTGGGTTTTGTTCATGCCTCTAGCTTCCTTCTGTGCCTGTTTAAACCAACAGTTGCAGCAAACCTCCAAATCAACAGTCTTGTCAGGATGAATAATCTAAAATTAATGTGCACTTGTCGACACGCATTACTGTTCCTGACAGAGACGCGTTGCCCGCGCTGGCTACAAACCGACAATCCTTCAGAAGAAGTTTGCTCACTGCAGTGCAAGGGCTGATGGAGAGCGCGGATAAGGCTGGGAGTCGGATTTCAGTTGATAAGTACAATGGTTCCTGACACTTCAGGCTCTGAGTGGATTCACCAAAGACCAGGCTGCTTACTTTTTTTTCCTGCTGTTTGCTTTATTCTCACTGGTGATGGTTATCACATTTATACAGCACCCCCTGAGAAATCATCTAGATTGGTTTTGAACATCTTGTTTTTACCACCCTCAATTTCCAAGTTGTGGAGCAGGAGCGTGAGCAATCCGGCACAGCACGATCCATTACAAAGGCACACTTCAACTCCCAACGTTGTGCCTGGCACTCCCACCGCACCTCGCTTTTTTCTTAGATTAGCTCTTGCAGGCCTTTGTGGGCAACCAAGTGTGCTCTTTTGTGGTGGTGTAGGTAAACCACAGAGAGACAAGGGGGCTTTGGAGCCAGAGAAGTGCGGTTCATGAGAGCAGTACAGGGTTATAGCTGTCAGCAGTGCGCCTGCCGCAATAACGAACTTGGAATGAAAATAACAGGATGAAACATTGCTCTGATTTTTTATTTATTTTTTTTGCCATTTTTCACGCAACTAAGTAATCAGCATTCAGCATATTGCTGCATTTTTAAAGTTAACTGTTATGGAATTCATGAATTCTTCTTCATGAATACCAAAGGACTTGGTCCTTTGCAATTTAATAGGTAACAGAATCGCTTTAAATAAACTGTCGCTAAGCTTTCACATGTCAACATAGTTATATGAAAATGGAGAGAGGCTTTTATTTTTGGTTTTGCTTAAACTTTGTCACTTCCTCACCCTCTCTGCTCAGTCACAGCTGGGGCTGGACCCCTCCACCTCTGAATCTTTCTGTTCTGGATGACCTGGCAATAGCAGCGTGGCACCTTGCACAAGGATGCTTTCAAAGCAGGGAGCCAGTGCACTCCTGGAAACTTGGGGCCAAGTAGTGTCTCTTGATCAGGGGGGATGTATTCCAGGAGAGGACATGTTCACCACCTGTACTGAAGGCAGCTGCAGTCCGGCTGCTTCGCTCCCTGTGAGCAAGGGACAGCCCCAAGTGCTCAGGCTCACCCCATCAGCACCCTGCCTCACTCAGATCAGGGTGAATCCCACACCTTATAAGGCAGAAGGTGGCTTGTAGGGGCCCGAGTGCTGCAGTCCTCATCTCCACATCTTGTATCAGTTCCCACTCAGCTCTTGTCTACAGGCAAGGCCACCACAGAAAGGAAAACAGCCTTTTTTTCTCCTCTGTGCCAGTGTGCACCAGGGAGGCGACACAGCTGCTGACATTTTAATATCTAGATTCCTGGCTGCTCAAGGCACTGAGATTTTCACCCTGGTAAGTAACAGCCAACTGTCCTGATCTGGCTGGATGAATCATCAGCTGGGAAAAGCCTGTCCCCAGGAAAAGCTGCTCTCCTTTTCTATTGCCCCTGAAATAATGTGCCAGGCTGCCTGTCTGCTCCTGGGCCACCCAGCCACAAGCAGGCTGGAAGCAGGTCTCTCCAGGCAGCAGGCACAAGATGTAGGAGAGGCAGCTTCTGGCAGTCAGAGAGGACCAGCCTGCTCCTTGGGAAGCGCGGCCTGCGTGCACGGCGAGCTCAACATGACTGAAGGGTGAAGGGAGAGAGCGAGCAGAGAGGGAGGATGCAGAAGTTGGGGCAAAGGGTGAAAACGTCACGGGGCAGCGGCAGCATGCGAACAGCTCTGCCAGCAGGAGAGGAAAGATGCTCTTCCTAAGGGATGATTCTAGGTAATTTCTGGGGAATTGTACATTATTTTTCTTTATTGTTTACCCCTACTCTCTTTCAACTTCTCTAAGAAGAAAATTACCTAGAATTTACTAAGCTGCACAAACAGCTCGTTGGCAGCTTTCAGCGTACTTGGAAAAACATTTCCATGGCAGAACAGCATACAGGTTTGTAACTCGGGGATGACATTGTCATAATACATCACGGGGCTCAGACTATCATCCCAGTAGGTGAAACATAAAAGTGTTACCAGCAACATCTCCTCACAAGGGACTTATTGCCTTAGAAATACATGTCTCTGACTGGTGCTGAAGAACAAACACCTCAGCAGCCCCTGGCTAATGCTGCATGGCCCATCTATTCATCCTTTGCTGACTGCAAACAAAACTGAGGTCTGGATGTGAGGCATGCCTTTCTTTCTTGCTCTTGCTTTTGGACTCATGTCTAGCTAGGGAGAAGCATGCTGAAAGAGATCTGAATTTGAACTAGGAGAGCTTCAGGGGCTGGAGAAAGGAGAGATAATGTGTGGGGGAAATGAGAGCAAGAAATAAAACTGCAGGAATTATCTCCTCTGATAAAGTGGAGTTTCATAACTAGGCATGCTCATTTCTGTTGTGAATGTTCCTACAAAAGTGCTGGGAAGTTGAAAGGTATCTGCACTTTAACAGTAAAAAATGCCAATTCATGCTCCCAGAATAATGTTACATGATTTCAGCAGAGGGATGACACACAGGGAACAAGGTTCAGGAAAAAAAAAGGGGAAAGAGTCTATTTAAACCCAGGTGGAGTTCGAGTGCTGGCTTTAGGGGGCTTCCAAGTCTCCAAATCATTGTCTCTAGCACCCAGTTAACACTCACTGTTCTGAAAACAGGCCCTGGGTAGCTGTAGGCTCAGATGTTGCCTTGTGCTATCTGTTCACTACAGGTCCTGGGGACGTGCCGAAGGGCACGAACAAAACAAAAGTGGACCCTGACAGTTACTTTCCATGGAGAGCATAAGGCTCTTAATGACATACATCTCACCATGTCCTGCTTTCGTGCACCTTTCCACAGGATCCAGCTGAGCCAACTTGCCTTTTCTCTCTCTCTCTTTTTTTTTTTTTTTTCCTCCCTTTTGCAAGGCTCTCTGAAGACAGGCTGCTGGGAGGCATCGTCAGCATACTGACTCCCTGTTGCCTATTAAAGTACAGGTTACATCTCATCAGGTTATGCTATGGCGCGTGTTTATGTAGAGAACATGAGGTGAGATCATGCCACAGAAATTAACAATGCAGAAAGACAGTTTCTTAATTCACAGCAAGGTATCAACACACACATCTAAGTAGTGGATTAAGGGCTTCCAGCAGTGAGGTGGGAAGGAAGTAACAGAACAAACTGCCAACTGGTAAATATCCACACTAATTTTGCAAATGCAGGTTATTTCATGTCTTTCCTAATCTCATCGCGAATGCCAACCGGATTACTGCATCTGACATGACAAGAATAAAACAGCATCAACAGAGCCTTGAAAGTAGCAGAGTGAGTTTGCTGGAGGAATTACGTTGCTGATCCAAATCACTCATGTAATAAAGGGCACTCCTGAAAGGACAGAAAAAAAGAAAGTAGGAAAGATAGAAAAGAAGCAGAAGCAGGCGGTCCTTCCCCCTAAACCAAAGGCACGATTAAGAAGCTAACTATTTTTTCACCAAGTACAGGAGAGTTTCCCTTCTGATGCTCACTGCAGCATGGAAATTAGTGAGACCATCTAGGATGACTTGACTGGACAACAGAGGGGAGGATGTAGCAAATACCAAGGGCACTGGCAGTACATTCACAGGGTTAGGAAAAGATGGGCCAGCAAAGATACCTGGAGGTTCAGAGAGGACATCTATGAAAGTGCAGTGGATAAAGAGCAGAGCTGTAACCAGGTGCACCTCCTCTAAAAGGTACTAAAAGGGAGTCTTGCCCGTCTTGCAACTGCCCTCAACTTTGGGCAGCCATATAAATTACTACAAAGTTTCTATAAAGAGAAAGCACTCTAAATAGTTTCATTTCTGATATCATGTACTATACAGAAGTATGGAGCAGCATAGAATCTTGCTCTGAAATCTCCTTTTCTGTGTCATTTTCAGGTTATTATTAACAAAGCCTTTATGACTAGCCAAGCTGTACTGTTTCTCCCAGCTCCTATCTTCTTTATGTAGCATGGCTTGAGGTGGTCTCCAAACTACCTTAAACTCCTATCTGGAAGATGAGGAGTTGCACCTCATCCTTAGCTGCAGGCTGTTTCCTGGCTGTTGCAAGTGTAAAAGATAACAGAAGAATGGAAACGTGCTAAGAGAAGGCTGCAGAAAGAAAAGCTCTAAATCAGAGAGGGAACAAGAAAAAAAACTCACGCAGGTCAAAGAAAGATAAAGTAATAATAAAAAAATAGTATCTCCTTTTACAGGTGTCTTCCGTGGGGAAACGGCTGAAAGCCAAAATGAAGAAGCTGTGATAGTGAGGAGGAACAGATCCCACAAAGACAAAACGGGAGAAAGGACTGTTTCTGCAGGAATTGTGAGAAAAAAACCCGAAGCCATTAACATTGTTATGAAAAAGACCAAAATAAGTAAAGAATTAAAGGAGCAGAAGTTTCAAAACAATAATTTTCATAGGCATTGGTGTTAATGGGACTCCCAATCTCTTTCCCCTCTCCCCCATGCCAAACATGGAAGTTTTGCCTTTGCTGATAAATCAGCATGGCTGGGATGGAAAGGTTGCTTTCAGGGAGCTTTGTGCAGCACCAGGATTTCCTAGAGAAAAGCCAGTCTCCTCCCCTGTGGCAGGTGGCAGGCAGCAGGCAGACTGCCTATGAGCCCTTCCATCAGGGAAGCTGGGATCAGCCGTTATAGGATGGCAAAAGAAAGTGGTAGGACACTGAGCACAGTCCAGGGAGACGAGAAACACGGAGCAGAAGTGATGGAAGACTTGGGGATAGGAAGCAGACAGTGGCAAACATTGTGAAATCGCTGCCCCCAAGCTGCATCACGCTCCTGAGTGTGTAGAAAACTTGCCTTCAGGAAGGAAGTGTTAAAGAAAACATTAAAAGAAAAAACTAGTCAGGCCTGAGGCAAAAAGAAAAGAAGTCAGGTCAAAGAGAAGGAGATGGAAAAGATCAAGCCTCAAGCCAGAAATTAATAAGCTTAAAGCTACTGAAGAAAAAAATTAAGGCAGGAAACAGTAAACCACAGAATATAATGAAAGCGAGCCAACTGACCACGGAGGCAGGCTAATCTCTGTTCAGTTTAGCTCATCTCCTGCAATAGCTTACCATGAAGCCCAGCAGAACATTCAGTATTCACTCTTTCTGGAATTGAAGAGCACAGGTATTTTGAGAGGAAAGCCAAAGTGTTAATGCTGGCTGTCTCATCACACCCAGAGGTTTAGGCCTGGTCCCGTATTATCCCTAATCAAAGATTTACCCCTGTTGCATCTGTCTCTGCCTCTCTGCACCAGATCACAACAGCACCGAGGCAGAGCAGGTATTTTCACGTTCAGGTACCACAAGGGCTAATTTGCCTTGGCTGAAAACGTTACTGCTTACTTCTGAGTCTCTCTCCACTGGCAATTGTTTAAGTAACTACATTTTTAGCTCGGCTGCAGCAAGCCTTCAGTTACAAACTTCTCATTCTAAATGTCAGTGGCATTAACAATGTCTACGTCTGCTGCTGTGATGGGGAAAGATTATACTTTTGGGCATTTTTTTTCTCAGAAATAAAGCCTTAACCCTATTTTCCCAACATGAGAGTTCTGACTTAACTAATGAGAAGACTAAAAGAACCAAAGTACAAGGAAATGAACCAATAACAACCACAAATGTAAAGCAACCTGGCTTTAGCTCAGTTTAATGAGAACCAAACTTGTCCCCCAAGCTTCCAAGGTATTGCCAGGCTCAAATCACAACTCATCCCTAAATTCTTCCAGACATCAACAGAACTAGAGTTCTGCCCTACTCAGAAATTATAGAGGGTAAGTGACAGGAGACTGTCTGAATAATAACAGAGCTTCAGTTCCTGCAAATCAAATGCTGGTTTTGTTGGTATTCAAATAATACACAAAGGCAATGTCTTATTTAAAACCCAGGAGCCCAGAAGACCAACAAAATTATTTTGCCTACATACAAAGAAAATACTTCCTAGTCCATGACTGCTGCCCTAGAAGTGAGCTAAGAATTACTGACTGCTCTCCAGAGCAAATCTTCCCAAATGCTGGCATGAAAGGCATTGATTAATCCCATTCCTGCTTTTGTCCTCTCATACATCACATTCCTAATCACAGAGAATGAGCCATGCCTTTCCTTTTGACTTTTTCCTTCTGACCTTTTCCTTCTGACCCGATGAGGAGCTTGACTTGGCCAGGATCACCGAGAAGCTAGCAAGTGGGTCTTGGGTTCTGTCCTAGAAACTAGTGTTTTCCATGACTCTACATGATGACTGTGCTCATCTACATGGTTCTGCACACACCCTTGACCCTCACAGTGACTGATACGGTAGGTTGGCCAGCAGATTTTACCAATTAGCTCCTCACTAATGAAAAAAATAATGATGAAACACATCACAGGCTAAAAGAATTTTCTGACCTTCGTGTAGTCTGTATTTCAACCCTTGACTATTATGTAAAAGGCTTTATGTTTCCTAGCAATCTCTAAAATAATTCAGTTACTCATACAGATGTACTAAACACTTGGTTTTGTCTTACAGGGGAAAAAAGGAAAATATAAGAGAAGGGGAGATGTGGGAAAGGGAAGTGGAAAATGTAAAAGGGTAAGGGGAGAGAGAAGTGAAGTAATTCAATCAAAACTAACCAAGTTAAAGTTTGCTAGATGGAGTCTATACTCTGAAAATAGAAATGCTACAATATGTTGATTTCATGGTATCATTTCAGTCTTAATTTACAATACTATTCTAGAAAAGCCCTAGCTTGGTGTCCATCCAGGTACCAGAACTGCACCCGTCTCCAGAGAAATTCATCTCTCTGCCCTGGCAGCCCATCCATAAGGAAAGGGAAGGAGAAAGACAGTATTTTGTGATTCCAACTGGCTGCTCCTGCCCACTGCACGCCAGGTTTGCAACACTCTGGCATTTTGCAAAGCGGTATTACCTGACGATGCCAGATGGAAGCATTACCAGGGAAGGATGTAGCTCAGGTTGGGGTTGCCTAATAGTACTGGCTGCAATTCAAATGCAAGCACTGTCCAGCTAACTCACTCATCCTAATTAAAGGTCAAGGCCTTACATGGCACTGCACCCACTGATCTGTACGTCACAAGGTCACCAGGGGAGGGCATTCAGCTCATACAACAGCTCTCGAAGAAGCACCGGTGCGGAGAAAACTCCTCTGATAAAGGAGATTGAGGAACACACAATTGATTAGACAAAGCAAGTTAACAGAACTGATATAAAACATTCTTAACTGTATTATTCCTGGATAATTATGTTTTTCTAGCAGGAAAGAGAAAACCCAAAAAGTCAACCAGCCAGAACTAATGAAGAAATATGTTATGGTAACTGTTTGCATTAGTAATAATATGAAGTGTTATGATTAATCAGAAGGGTACAAACACAGTGAGTTAATTGCAGGTTGCTGGCTAGATTCTGAAACTTGGACTAATGTGTTAAGTGGACACAGAGCCAAATTTAAATATGAAGTAGCATTACTAATTACCTTGACGTTCTCAAGAGTGTAAGGCGGATCCAAGCCTGATCCACAGCCTTCTTTTCTACTTGGTCTGCCTTGTTTGGGCAGGTAATTACATCTACCGAATATCCTATTCTTTGAATTCAGTGCATAAATGAAAAAGCTTTGTTCATCAGCTCACTGTGAGCCTTGTTCTGCTGAAGCAAGGGTGCATTAAGTCATTGACTTCAAGAAGTTAATGACTCAGCCCTGCGTTTCCTGGAGCCAAAACTTAGCTCCTCATTTGAGGGGTAAGGCAAGGGGTAAGGAAAGCAATGGTCACTAAAAGGGACAGACTAAGGTGAGGAGTCTGAAACATTTTCTGCTGGTGTTGGATTATGGCTGTTATATGGCGTGCAACACTTCTAGGACACAAAAGCGATTGCTATTTAAACAAGCTTTAAATCCAAGTCAGGGACTTTTGGTTTCATGTCCAGGCCAAACAACTAATTACCGCAAGGCTTAGAAAGAATTTCTTCTTCTCCTCCTCCCACACCTGCTCCACGGTATTTCATAATTGCATGAGCCCATTAGAAAGGTTTTACTACTTACTGTTTACTATTTTGCCAGTTTTGGAAGCGGGATAACAGACTACAGGATTGTTCAAGCCTTGGCAATGCACACATTTCACTACAAAAGTTCTTCCAGCAGCACCAATGTATAGTGCAACCCTAATCAAGACAGATTTTAATTGCAGGTAATCATTAGTTACCCAATAGCTATTAACAAATTTTTCAATAATAGTGTATTACCTGTTAACTGCATAACAATTACACCTCCTAAGTACCTGTAATGAAATGAACAGTTCAATGCATGTTCATTTCTAGGCAGACGTCTTTGTACTTGAGATGATCATCTGCTTCAGGGGTGGATTACAGTAGGTACTTGGGAACTTTCTGAAAGTCAAGCAGCTACTTAACTGCTGAACTGCAGCAGGATGGTCTTCAGCAACATTAAATTCACCAAGGCAGAAACGTGCATCTTTTCTTAAGCATGTCCTTCATGGAACAGGGACAGTGTCAGAGGATGGGGTGTTACCGAAAAACTGGGTCTGGTTTACGTCTCAATCTTACTGCCTATGAAAGAGTTGAGTTGCATCACAATAATTTTTAAACTGGCCAGTCCCAAATTCACTCCATTTTACAACAAAAAAGAGTAGTATTCATCTGTGGTTTAGGCAGGGTTTTTCCTGCCTAGCCGATGTTACTCTGCTCTGTTGTACGTCTGAGAACAGAATCTCTTTCAGTGACTGCACTATTTCAAGAACGGTCTCCTAAAGAAACGAGACAATTTTGCCATCCCTCTGTCTGTGGCAGAGCCACCACATGAATGCTGAGGGCCAGTGAGGCCTGGGAACTTTTGCAGTCCTGGGTAAATACATGTTACATGAGGAGAATGACTCTCCAGTGCCTGCGGAGCAGGGTCTGGGCCGGCTGCCCCTGACAGGTATAGCCTCCCCACAGATACAGTCCAGTACATCAGATTTACAGCCCACGCCTCACTTATCCACAAGCAAACGGCAGTCAGTCTCTGGATGTGTAGCAAGCCAGGGCGCTGAGCATCTTGTTGCCACAAAAATATAGAAAAAACCCTGTGCCCTCAAAAGGTTTTCCCATCTGAGATCTGGACTTGGACGACCTATACAGGACTGCATAACACAGGATCATCTCTATTATCAAGCATAACCATAACACCGACTGATAGGTCTCCAGGGCGTTTTCAAACCTGGGGCCCTGTTTGCTCACATACTCACAGCCTGTTCCTTAAGACAAGGCTCCCTATCCATGCCCGTCCATCCAGGCTGCCCATAATTAGTTTGAAAACTGTTGGCTTATTTCAGTTTCAGTTATTTCAGCCAGTTTCATCTGGCTTAACTCAGAGCGGACAGAACTAGAAATCATTCAGGCCCCACAAATATTTAAAATCGCAACAAAGAGAAGAAAAATACACATAAATGTCCCGTGGAGAGAAAGCCTATGGCAGGTTCTGCTCAGTTAAATGTGGGTTTTTGGCCTGGCCCATGCTGAGTAGCCTGTGGTTGTGGCTGGCCAGCTAGCACATGGGTGGCTTGGACCTTATCATGGAGCAGACCTCTGGGGCCTTGAAAGGGCCTCGAGTTTTGTGCGGACACTTATGGGACATGGGTAGGCAAACTTGAGATGTTGTCAGCGTGGCTCAGACTATAGAAGCCAGAACAGAGGCAATAAGGTTACTCCAGAGGAGGGACAGGCACCTATGGATATAGAAAACAAACCTATAGGACTCCAGGCTATTTTAATGCCACTGTTCCTGGAGCAACTTGTCAAGTTTCATGATACCAACTGTTTCTCTGCTTACTTCTTACTTGGAAGTCACATGAAACAAATCCCTGATGAGTTCTCACATCTCGCTATGGCATAGACCTCAACATCTAAGAGTCGGGAATTTATTTTACCTTTGCAGTCCCATGTGACTTCATTCAGCATTCCTGTGAGCCTGATAAAAGCCTGACTAAAATATTCCATGGTAATTTGTCACCATTATCTATTGCTTTGCTAATATTACTTAGGCAAATTATTATAATCTCAGCAAAAATATTTTAGTATTTCCTTTACAACTTTGTTCAAAGTAGTCTAACTAGAATTAGATTAATAAAACATCTGTCTTTCAATATAGTTCAAAGTAGCCTAGCAAGATATGTGCATGTCCATTAATTCTGCAGTAACAAGCAGATTTTAGCTATCAGGATAAGTAGCTGTATCTTCTATTTTTCTTGAAAAACTGCCTGTAATGTAGAGGGTTCAGTTCATCCCAAAATCAAACTTGCTGGTCTCAGTTAACAATGTATTTCACTAGGGAAAGGTATTAACACTCAAGGTATGTTCGGTTCCAGAGTCATCCTTTGCTTTAAAGATCCTAAACTGTTCTGCTTTCCTATATAACTTCCCATTTTCTGTGTGTGCACTGCTCCTGTTTCTCTGCTAGCCTGGGACCACCTGTACAAGCAATGACCATCCTCTAGTTTACAGTCGGGTAACTCCTGAAGGCTTCATTTCAATTGCTCATTGGCATCTAATAAAGCTGTGGTTAATGGGCGAATAACTGTCATCTATTTACTCTCGAGTGCCTACCTTCAAGAGAAAACCCACCATGTTATCAAGAACTACGTTACCAATATTACAATACCATTACCATGAATGATTGCTGCCTTAGCTCTTTTTTTTCCAGTATACCTTGTCTGAACATGGCATCTACTCAGCTTCTCAAGTCACAGGAACGTCAACCTTGCCTTTTTTCTGTTTGTTCCTCCAGCACCCACAACAGTCTGCTACCTGAATTTAGTAACAACAGTAATACAGCACAGCAGTGGAAAACTACGAGAAAAGAAGGTGGTTATGTCTTCTGCAGCAATTCAAAAGAAGTATTTTATATTTTATACATTGTTCCATAGTACTTCTTATTCAGAACGATTCCCATGTCTTTATTAAAAATAAAATAATATCATGCACAATACTTTAATGGCACTTAAAATAAAATTTACTGTCAATAGTGTAAAAAAAAAAGAGTGGAGGAAAAAAATACTACATTTTGTCTACTCTGTATGTGGGATACAGAACTTCTGGGAAAAAGAATGCACCTCAATCCACCCTGTGACATACAGAACTTGACAAGAGGATCTGTGACTCTTTGTTGGTCAGGTCAAACAGAAGGGAAAAACCCATAAAACCTCATAATTGTTTGAGAGAGCTTTCCACAGAGACCTAGACCTCATGCTTTAGCGTTTGAAGCTTTCTTCTACAAGGATCGAGTCTTCCTACAGATTTCTGTGAAGCGTGTGATCCCAGTACCCAGCACTCCTTAGGAAATGGTCCTTAAAAATAAATAGTAGTGTAGGATAGCTTGTTTTCCTCTGAGGTCTACCGATACTGTTTGTCTTTTCCTATATGCATTAGGAAGCCCAACATTTCAATGGAATTCAATGCTAAAATTTTCATTAAACTCAGTGGAATTGAATTTAGACCTCATGTTTAAGACACATTCAGTAATTTTCAGTTCTACCTCTATAAGCAAATATTTCATGTTTGAAGACTGGCATCAGCAATGACTGAAGTCTGCTATAAGAAGAGATATCTCACACTCACCCTATCACAGTCTTTCCCAATAACCTTTTCAAGACATTCCCAGTCCAGAGCAGGGGAGAGGCAAAGGGCACTGAGAGGACACACTTCCTATAGGCTTCCAGTGTTATCCTTCTGTAGTAAACATTTCCCATTGGTCTGAACAGCAGTAGGTTACCTGTGTTGCTACAATGAGCAAGTCAGGGCCAGATGAGAAAGGACTTTCTTTTCTTCCCAGTCTACCAGCCACTTTCAAGAAATACTTGGTTTTACCAGCATCCATGGTAATGCACTCCATAAATTGGGCAGAAATACTCCCAAAGGCTTGGAGCAAGATTAAACACAATTTCAGAGATCATTTTTCGTAAGTGGAATCAACAATCTACACTAAGCTATTATTAGATGTTCAAGGTGGAATTTCTATCCTCGAAAAGAAATTAGTTTGAACACCTTAGAGTCAAAGTCTGCTATTGCTCTTAGAAGGGAAAAAGGACCACATCATTTAAAAAAGCTCGACTTTTTTTTTTTTTTTGTCTGCTCTGTCTTCCCAACCCTGACATATCTGTACCAGCTCCCCAGAGAGGGATTTCAGTGTTGTTGCAGGAATTCGTCAGAAGAGTGCAGTGTATTGTAAGAGAGAGTAGCACTGGTGTCACACAACAATTCTTGTAAGCAGAATGAATACCCTCCCTTAGACAGGCGGATATAGCTGAATCAAAGTTACGGGTCCAAAAGCTTGCCCAGCTTTATCATCTGGCCCAACAATGGCTCCTACACCTTCTTACAAAGGTCCTTTTGCTAGTAAGAGGTGCAGTGAGCACCTTCCAGTAAGGCTGGCCTCTGTAATGCATGGTGTGCAGACTGCCGACAGTGCCTGATGAGACGACATCACGTAAAATTACCTCCATCTCAACAACTCCGGGCAAGTTTTACAGCAGAGTATGCCTTACGGATGCTAGTACAAACAAACTCTACTTATTTTGTCACAAGAAGTAAATAGGATGAGAACATCTACTATATTTAGGTACTTACATTCTGCTCTAATTCTAAAGTAATGTTCTTAGTATATAATTTTGCAACCAGGGAGTGTAATAGAATCTAATTTACTAATACATAACACTTTTCATCCTGTATACTGTAGCCAGATAGCTTTTTACAGCTAATACTACTTTTTTTTTTTTTTAAGTAATACACTATTATCATTAAGAACTGCAGTGTAATGCACAGGATGTCCACACTCTACCTCCTCCTTTATCTTCTGCATGAAGAAAAAGTAAAGAAAAAAAACCACCTAATGTGACTAGAAGATGCATGCGTAGCTAAGAATGAATATTGGCTGTGTGCTCAAAAACAGCATTAAAGCATTAGGGCAGGCATTAGTAATCCCACACTATGTACTTCAGAACAACACACTGCCAAAAGAAAGATAGTGAGGACAAAAATAAAATAAAACAAACAAGCAATAAAAAAAAAAAAAGTAATTATAATGATTTCTTCACACAGGCTAACCAAAATATTTGTAGCAACAACATGGGGATGTTTCAGTCAGTCACAAAACAGCCTGATATAATGATAATCAAATTAATTATCTACATTAACTGAACAGTTGAGAGCCCAGGTTGAAATTTAATAAACCACGCTGCCTGAGGATGCTTAAAGATAAATCACAGCTTGTGACTCTGTAAGCATAATTTATTTTAAAACACCGCACTGTTTCTGCAAATTGCATTTATTAAAGCTATGCAAAAGCTTCAAGTCTTTTCAAAGGTAAGTACATTTTGATTATGCTGGTTCTTATTATTTAAGATGTACTTATCCAGTTATTCACATTTCTCCACCCTCTCTGGTAATTCTTGGTCAAATGTGTTTTGCATAGACATGCTGTAGACAAAAACATGAGTCCAGCTGTTTGCCCAAGCTTTTTCCCATGTTTCCCTGTCTTCCCTCCTCAGCTTATGGCCTCAAATGCATTTGCATCAACAGGTAGGCCAGTGTCCGAGACACAGGAACATATGGCTACTCCTAATTTTTACTTGCCTTCCCCATGCAAAGATGAGCGCAGACAGTTTGCCCTCAGCTGCCCATGGGGCTGGAGGAGAGGTGGCCACAGGATTGTGTCTTATGGAGAGACATTCATTTCTTGCCCCAGATGTGCAAAGGAGGGTGCCAAAACCTTGTAATAAGCTGGATTCTACCAGCCTTTTAATAACAGCCGAGGCACCAAGGAGAAACAAGACCAAGCAGACTGCAGCACAGCTTCCCTCTCCTCTCCCAGCCACTGAGACTCCAGGCACCCGGACCATGCCGGAGCAAAGGGGAGCAAAGTCATGGGGTGTGGAGAAAGCAGCTTCCCAACTGCTATTTCAGCAGGATTTGCCAGAGAGCACAGCGCTACCTGACAGCACAGTCTCAGCTTTGGGAGGTCCCATGCCCTGCCTCAAGGGGCCACCCTGCAGCTCGGCGGCTGGGTGCGTGGGAGGGAGATGCCACCAGCCGCTCCCTGGCAGGGCAGAGTGCTCCGAGGGCATCGTGACAGCCTCGCTCCCCACCTGGGAAAAGCCCTGAGCCCCTGGGGTGCCCGAGTGGCTTCCAGTGGTCCTGGCATGGAAACTGTGCTCCCGTCCCATGCCGGGCCGTGGCACGTGTGCGCACTTGACTGACGTGTGTGCTCAGGACCCACAAGGTTAATTATAATGCCACCTGTAGGAGGTACGTTCCTGCAGGTATTAACCTTCTGTTTTTTCCATATGCTCCCATATGGTCCAATTTCTCATCATAAACAGAGCTGCCGTAGAGCTAAGATGTGACAGCTAAGCTTTACTTTTGTGCTTGTAATGTCAGAACCAGAAGGCACCTGACTTTGATAAATCCAGGGTTTTGTGTTGGGTTTTTAAAATGATTTTAAAATTAATGTAAATAAATTTAACCTCTTCCTCCCATACTATAACTTCTTAGGAATAATTTGCATTCACAAGATAATACAATTTGATAGACTTTGTAATGAAACATTTTCATCTCTCCCTGGCAGGAGTTCAGCGAGAAGACTCAAGATTGCCTTATCTCAGCATTCTTTCTGCAGCCTTCTCACTTTGCATCCTCGTTGCAGTCCAAATATGCCTAGTCCTGCAAACGTAGGAAACATTACAGAAATCAGATACAATCTCTGTTAGTCTTGGGAGGAGCAGAAGAGACAGCTGTGTTGCAATGTAATGCAAAACACAGTATTAATTGCTCAAATAATAGGCAAAAGAAGCACGCAGGTTCTTAATCAATTGCTACTAATTCTTATTTAAAAAAATAAATATATAAAACCAAACAATAATAACGCTTGAAGCTCCACAGGTTTCTCCGCATGGCATCTGAAAACAGACTGTGCCGCCAGATTGACTGAAATCTTGCTGGTCTTAGAGATGCGCAAACGGTTGTGAGACTAACGCCCCAAACAAACCTCTTGCAGAGCAGCTTTGAACAATACAGCACCTCTGTTTTCCAGACAATTGTGTGTGCGCACACAAACCACTCACCCACATTGTGAATTTAAAATAATCCTAATGGGAGTGAGGGAAAGTGAGGGAAGGGACACATCGAAATAATTAGGCAGGCTTTGACCCTTTGTGTCAGAAAACAAAGCCTTTTAGTTTGACTCTGAGATAGCAATTCCCATTTGACCTGGTTTCAACAGACATACACACCTTCTGGCTTAAGCCTGTCCCTAAAGGACACTGGGATGAAGCGAAGCTTGCTACAGTTCACCCAAGTGCACCACGATGGTTTTAAGTTGAAACAAATGAACGGAACAGATGTAATTAAAAACCCAAATTGAATTAGGCAAAATTGCTACAGCTTTGCTTTACAAAGTCAGTGAAGGGCGGCAATAGAGCATCTGAAACAGTTATTTGACATAGGGTCACTGCGAAGATGAATTACGGTTAATGTTTTACTAGAGCGCAGGTCAGACGCTGTGCTGTGGCAGAACGCTCATTTTACTGGGTATGTTTTGGCCTACTTACAACTTTAGAAAATAAATATTACAATGTTAAATTAAATATGCTCTGCGACAAGGACTCGCAACATTGGGAGAATGTGATTTATATGCAATTGGCTCATATGTACCATCTAATACGATATGCACAGCGTAATGAAAGCTCAAGGGTCTGATCTGCAGTGCAGAAAAGCTTTACAATCCTCTTTCAGGTTGCATGTTGGTTTTCCTTCCTCTTCTTTTTATTTATTTATTTTTTAATGACTACATGAGTTAATTAGTGGTTATGTACTCTGTCTCTTTGCCTGGCCTAGCGTATTCCTACAGCAATAAATCTTTTTTCCTCCTCTCCCAAGGATCATTACAACATTAGCCAGCATTGTCAACAAAACTAATTGAAAGCCACCTGTTTTTAGGATCACCCTAATGAAAAACATACGAGTTAAGAAACAAAATTCAATCAACTTTCTAATAGTCTGTAATTTCCTATTAATTCACACAAATGCAGAGGTAGAAAAAACCCCACACAAGATCCTTTTTGTATTCACTGCTGGCCTTATCATCTACTCCTTCTTACATCTGTATAATTAGAAATGATTATTTTTGTAACCTAAATCTCTCATCGCTCCTTAAAGTGGAACTAATAGTATCACATTTTGTCTTTTCAACTGCAGCTGTACAAGAAAGGGCAAGTACTTGCAAATAGCCTTCTTATTTTAAATCGATCTGCTCTTTTTGCTAAATGTTCTTCTAATCAAGTAGGCCCAGATTCAGCAGAACTTTTAAAGATGCCAAAGTCCACTTGAGCGATTACACAAATAATCTAAATCTCATTGCCTCTGATGAAATTCAAGCACCTGCAAAAACCTGGGGAAAGGCTGAACATGCAGGACTGAATAGGTACGGATTTCCTGAGGGGGCCCTTGGTCCTCAAACACGCAAAGCCCTTCAGCGCTGGCTGAACCTCAGGCAGGTGATGAAGTACTATTGAAGTCAATAGGAAACAAGTATGTGCTTCAAGACAGAAATACTTTGCTACCGTTGCACAGGAGCACAAAATTGAGTCAAGTGAGTACAAGTAAAGAAAATATGCTTGAGACAGCTTGATGACTAATCCCTTTCCCAGTTTCCCAACTCATCTTTAATTGTGGAGAAATAGGTTTGGAAAAGGATAAGAGCGGCTGATTTCTTTCCACTAGGCCAACTGAAGGAAAATACTAAGAAAATAAAAAAAAACAACAAAAAAACCAAACCTGAGAGTGATAGTTCCAATGACTATTTGTGTTACAGCAGGACTTAGGTGTCCCAGTACAGCCTGAGATCCCACTGCGCTAGATGCCGTACAAACATGTCAGTGAGGGTGTTCAGTAAAGGAGAGCTGCCGGTAAACACGACATGTGGAAGTCCCTTTGAAGTCAGCCAGAATACAAGTATGCAAGCAGTTTGTACTGTCAGGCCACACGTTTCAAGCTCTAAGATTAACTGCTATCAAGCGTCCTGAAGCGGAAGACGGGGGCTCTTATACTATGGCCACCAAAGATATAACGAGCTGGAGAAAAAAAAGAAGATCACAGATAATAGATTGCTTTTATTTAATAGTCCACTGTTTACTTTCTGGGAGAGTAAATATATCATTATTTTTCCTACTTTGAAATAATAAAACGCTCTTTTTTTAGATGAAAGACATTTAAAACAACGCAGGTGACATGCAATACGGGATAAATGCTACCTTCACGTAAATGCATGCATCTTTCATCAATTATAGTAATGAGATATGCAAAGAAAGATCAGAGAAGCGTAATTCAGTTCTTTTTGGAAGCTACTCTGAAATTCATGCTGGAAGTAATGTGTGTGTGCACGCACGCAAGCAGAACACGGGTGAGGAGTCACAGTATTGTGGAGCCTTCCCAGAAAGGGCAAATTCCTTCAGAATCAGACTGATGCCTTCAGAAGATCAAGGGACCTAGACACAAGGTAAGTCGTCGTGTCTCCCCCCCCGCCAGTTTGTGAACTCACAGTTTTAGTGATGCAATCATTGCTGTAACATGCAGAAAAAGGCTTAAAAATAAAAAGAGTACAGAAGAACAAAAGGAAGGAAAAAATACCAGTCAGGAATAATTACCAGAGTGTATAAAACTTTCCACTCCTTTATTATCATAAATTGCAAAGTTTTATTGATGCATATTTTATCACAGCACTCTTGCCATATGTGATCTGAAGATTCAGAGCCTGTCCCCAGGGACAACGGTACTGATATAGATAATCAAGAATTCCTTTTATGCTCCTCTCAACACAGCCACAGCTCAGATTGAAATTAACATCTTTTACAATGAAACACCCGTTTTCTGCCACAACTAGACATGGCAGCTGGAGAGAGAGGCCCGCTTATCTAGTTATTCCTTCAAGTTTCCGTTTCTTTACAGCCTGTGAAGATGTAAACTATGTACAAAGTAATGCAGATGGTCACTGCATGCAACCTGCCATATGGAAGAATAGGGAAGAAATGCTTCCAAATAAATCCACGAATGAAAAGCAAAGATCAGAAGCATCCCCTAAAAAAAAAAAAAAAAAAAGCAATGCAGAAGAATCCAAAAGCTTTGTACTTTTGCAGTGTACACTGCCCAGGTTAGACTGGGTGATGCTTGCACACATGCATGTGCACACAGGAGTGGAACCCATGCTCAGAAAGCAGTCCAATGTGGGGTGCTACTTAAATCCTTCCAAGCAAGGATTTTACCTAGAGGAAACACTAAGGATGCTTAGTGTTGGCACGTGTTTCTGGTAATCTTTTTACCTGCTTGTTTCCACCCATACACTGGCCCCATTTCTCACGCTGCTAAGGAAGGGGGCATGGAATTTGTTTTGCTCTTCTCCCCATGGGATCGTACATCACTAGCATCTGAGCGCCTTCCTATAGAGCACTAAACAACCAGCATCTGCCACGTGTGGTTCGTTCTCCCTCTCATCTTACTCCCAAGGGAAAACCGTGCATGCAGCGTAGTGTTTTGTTTTGGCAGGACTTTGGTTTTTTTCTTTTTTAAATCTACACGCTGCCATATGTTCGGAAGGAAAAAAAAAAAGCACCTTACTTGTGAAGGAGAAGGTGGTGGGCTTTGTGATGGTCATTAGTTTTTCAGCGAGCTAGTGCCAAGGCCCCAGCCTGGCTTCCCAGAAGGTGCAGCTTCCTGCTGGCCGCTAGAAAGGTGCTGTCGCAGGGAGCTGTAGATAATGCTCTGGAATTTTAGCTCTTTCATGTCTCTAAAGTGGTTCAAGTCCAGCTTTGAGCATACCTACTACTACATTTCAAAAAAGCCTGTTGCTCTGGTATATTACATGCTGGGACAATACATAATAAAACCTACTCTACTGATCACTGTGGGTTTTTTTTCTTTTTTGATTAATGTCATTTCATCTAGAGGCTACCTCCAAAGAGTCACTAGGGAAGCACAGGAAAGAGGCTATCAATGTAAGTTTTGAAACATTTAAGTGGACAAATGCGCTGTTAGAGTGGCAAGGGTGTTCAGGGAACATTTAAAGCATATTGCATGTCTTCAGTATAGATCAGGAAAGTAGTACACAAAGGAAAGCAGATGCCACTTTTCTAGCCTTGCATCATTGTCTTTTTACAGGTTGCACAAACCAGTTATTTCTACAGTTCAATGCTATGGATGAGCTCAGGCTAAAACCACACATAATAGCAAGTCAGGGGCACTATCAGGTAAAACAAGGAAACAGAAGGCTATAAGAAGAAGATGGGTATATGGTAGAAATGCAGTGTAAGGATCTAATTTATAGCATCATCAGAAAAAAACAGCACTAACACATTAAGTGGATGAGTCTTCAGTGGATAAAAAGGACAGGAGAGGACAGGACCTCTCATCTTGCACTAAGAGACTGTCACTTTCACTTTCTTGAAGCCAAGGGTCTTCGGGGATTCCCTGTCTTTATCCTACTGGAAGGGCTGATCTCACTGGGAAGGGCTGATTCCCAAGCCCTCAAAACTTTTTGCATTCATGAAGAAGATTCTCTCGGGAGTTATTTGTTCTCTCTTTCGTTATATTTTTAATTGACGCATTTCCTAGAGTTCACTTTACAGGATGCTGATATAGGAGGGATTTAATAGTAAACATATTCTTCTGCATGAAGGAAACTTTGGATCATAGTTTCAGATGACAAGGATTTCTCCAGTCTTGCACACACACACGGAGTGATGGCTGCAACCTCATTCCAACTACAAAGTCTAGGTTAGCTAAGTATCATTTGGAGACAAATGCAGCAAGAGATTTTTACAATACAGAATATTTACTATGATCACACAATTTTTATATCAGATTGAAAACCAGAATTTCCAGCTTTCAAGAAGTATTTGGTATTTCTCCCGAGTCAGGCTAAAAAAGCCAAAATAATGCTATTTATCAGTACTTAAAGTTCTTAAAAATCAGTTTTAAAAGGCAAAAATGTGAACTTCTATGTTATGAAATGGGTCATCTTGAAGTTTCAGAAACAAAATGTTTAGTGTTGGAGGGAAGGAGGGATGTGGCGACATCGCTCCTTGACTCCACCAAAATGTCCACATCTGGGAGCTGATATTCTTGACCCACTTGTCTCTATCTAACCCACAGATCCTTCTCCCCAGTCAGGCTTAGAGCCTCACCAGGCATGACAGTCTCACGGTGCTGTTGTTTTCAAGATGCTTCACATCACTGCAAAATCTCATCCTAAATACAAAATACGTATGTCAACCAGATTTTCCTCCGTGGAGCATTTTGCCAGAAGGTCTGCTTTCCCTATGAATATTTTCAGATTTAATGAACAACGGGAAAATACTTAATTTGACACATTTGTGATAAAACCTAGTTGTTTAATTACAGCTTGCCTTTGAGTGGGACTATCGTGGCAGAATACCAGGTAAGAACACTAGTAGAAAGCCAAGGTCTCATTTTCTTTTGTGTAAAGAACTCTGAAAAGCATTTTAGATTAAACTTTCTTCACAACAGCAAGCTTTAAAAATACTATTTATAAGAAATCCTTTTCATAGTAATGTTGGTTTGCAAAATTATTTTACACCTGGGAATCAAGCAGCACACTGGAAATAAACACTTTTCAATAAAACTGTTAATAAGGTAGAGACCTCATCAGGAATCTGCAGATCTATGATGCTGGATAGAACGACCAAGCTAAAGGAAGGGGTCATCACTGTAACACAACAATAGCAATAAATCAATTTAAAAAAATCAGAGATCATCAATCAAAAATCAGTTGCTTACTATGAACAAAACTCAGACCCTCTTTGAGTGAAACCATTCTAATTTCCTCAGCACAATCCCATGGAAACCAGTGAGCTTGCATTAGCATAGTAAAGAGCAGAATAACACAGAGACATGCCATGTCGCAAACATTTCTTAAATCTTTCTTTGAAATACTGATATGGGTCATTTTCACAGACACCAGTCTGTCCTGAGATAGTAAATCCTGGATCTTTAAGATAGAGTGTAATTAAAACTAGAACATAGCCTATGGGGAAAGATACCTCCCCACTTAAGTCACATTGTTTTCACTGCTGTACTGGTGCAAATGGTATTTTTATGTATGTGTCCAGAAGAGAACTCAACTGCAGTATTTCTCTTCTACTGCTGAAATATTAGCATTAAAAAAAGCAGTATTTTACCAAAGTCATATAAACATAGTGCCTATAGCACAGTCAATTTTGTTAGAATTATTTTAGACCAGTCTTCATCCTTGAAATGATATCCCTTCCTTTGTGGGATGTTTTAAAACTTAAAAATCTTATTTGAAATAGGAATTGACAGTACATTAACAGGTAAAAATCACAGTGTGCTTTTTTTTTCCCCCAAGCCCACAAGAATGAATTTTGCTGCCACTAAAGAAGAACAGATACCCAACTTTTGAACAGGAACTGACCTAATATTCCTGAAAACTCTGTATGCAATTAGCTTCTTGTAAGAGCCATCTTTCAAGCAATCTTTTTCTGCCTCCGACCTCCAAAAGCTGCTCATCAGATCCAGCAAAATTAGGATATTAATAAAGAACCATTTATCAAACTCAATAGGTTTCTTAGAGTCACATTGGTCTCGTTCACCAACACTGCCAGAGCCTCTTTTAAAGCAGAAAGGTACTTTTAAGGCCTTCCTGAAGTGTTTATTCCAGGTTTTCCACACCCGTGTTTCTCCAGCAGTGGGCTGGAAGCGGCGCTGCCCTAGGAAATGGTGCTCAGGTGGCAAAGGGTCTCCCCAGAAAGGGAGCCCTCCTTGGCCTCAGGGCGGTGCGATGTCAAGGTGTCAAAAGGGACGCCTGTTACAGCAGGGCTGACGTGCTTTGCACACACGGTGCTACTGCTGCGTGTCAAAACCAGAGAGCGTGGGCTGCCCTCCTCACCCCAGGCCTTGCAGCCCACAGTTCAGAAACTCTGAGGCTGAGAAGCAGAAAAAGACTGGTGCATTGGGACGATATGGAACTGGGAAGTGGGAAGCTGACTACAGTGTTTGGCTTTTCCCCCACCTTGCTCGTTGATGGCCCACAGCGTTCACACTTGTCCTACCTTCGCTTTGCCCTGTGCTTTTAGTTGACTGCTCAGAGTTTGTACAGCAACATTCTAATTTTCTAAGTATATTCTCCTTTAAGTAAAAAAAGCAATTTTTTATTTATTTTTTTTTTTCACCAGAAACATATAAACTTCAACATTTCCCATGGAAAGATTTCTCAGATCAGGGCTCTTTCTCGTGACTTTCTGAGAGACATAAATCAAAATCCTACCTACTCATTCTTAAACAGAAATGCTCTGACAGCTTTTTTTTGTCTGAGCATTTTCTAAAGGCTCTGGTTTCCTTCTAAAACATGATGATTTTGAAATCTAAGCTCTGATGGAACAGAACTGTGATCTCCCAGCTCTGGTATTTGGATTGCAAGCCCTCTGATGCACTGCTGTCCCCTGTGTGTTTGTACAGCACAGCTGTCTGCATCATACCTAGCACCCACAGGCACCTCTAAAGCACAAATTATGACTACTAATAGAAGTTTTACCTTTGCTTGGTGCTTTGGTCTTAGAAAACTAAACCCCATGCATTTCCACAGGCACCCAGATCCACTGTGTGGACAAAAGCAACAAAATCCCTGTTGTACCTGAAACGAAACTCAAGTATTTCCCATATCTAGACATATAATCCCATCAGATCATGAACCTTTGGCTTTGCCAATAGGGCGCCTAACAGTGGCAGAAGTTGTGCTAAGGCTGGGCTCTTCTCCCACCCCATCCCTGCCTCCTTTTTCACCCAGGCTCACTTGGCTGCGCCCGTGGCTCTCATTTATCAGCACCAGGAATGTACAAGTTTCAGATAAAGCAGCAGCACCATTCTTTCCTCTCCTTTTCCTTAAACATTTAATATGTCTCATCTGTTATTTTTTCAGTTCCAGGCTTTTTTTGACACATGAATATTGAAGTTATCTTACTCATGTTGACAATATTCCATGCATGGCAGAGGACAAGAGGATAAAACACTGGGAATGCTGCCTCCTCCCCCTTTCACTCATTTTTTACTTTCTGAAAACATTACTGGAGAAGATTGTACTGCAAAGTCATAAATAAAGTATACTTGTCAGAAGCTACGGTCTTAAAATATTCTAGCGGTTTGTTTGTGTTCTCTCCATAAATTGTTTATTGGTCAATATGGCCAGAACTTTCAAATCTGTCCTCTTTTGCAGTTCACTGATATAATCTCCATTCTAAACACTTTCATCCAGTATTAAGCTTTCAAAAAAACCTCCCACTACTTTCTACCTTTTTTTTTTCACTGATGAGAGATTTTTCTAATGCTGAACACTAAGATTATGCAGCATTGCATTACCCTGTGTTTCTTACCCTTACAGAGATGACTGGCATTAAAGGAGAACTGCATGATTGTCACTAAAGTTACTACAGGCAGTACGGTTAGCGAGCAGAGGGATGTTTTCTGAGTGATCTCCATCCAGGAAAGCAAATCAGAAAAGAAAAATCTCTGTCTAAAATATTGCTCTAATTTGTATTCTACTTTACCATGACATGTAAATGTTCTTCAAGTAACAGACTGACATTATGAAATGGTACTCTGATGAGTAAATTATCACTGAAAGAAGTTCATCAAAGCAATTATTTCAGACATGTCTGAAGAGCCCGTGAGCATGCAGAACTGAAGATGTATCTCTTCAGCCAGAGATGACACCAATCATTAATACAGAAAACAGACTTTCTTCTAACTCTCGTGGAGCCCTGCAACATGGAAAGTCTTCCAATTAAACAGTCATCCTGCATAGGATGATATTTTAAATCAGAAGATAAGTGGTTCAGTCCCCTCTTGGTAGTTCTAAAAAGGCTAAAGACTCACCAATGGACTTTAAAACACTTTTAAATGCATGTAAAGATTGGTAGATTGAATATTTACAGCTAGTAAGTCAAATATGATATGACATTTGGTAATTACTTCTTCAATAAATAACTTGGTAAATTCCTAGAGAAAAGAAGGGAATTTATCTCAGAATAAAAACAGGTTTGGTCCACCAACTCTTTGGTAGGGAACTGTTATTACAGAGGGAATCTGGATGCTCAGCAATCATTAAAAATAACAGGAAAGTTAAGTGTCCAGATTCTACAGTATGTGAAAAAATCTTAGCCATGTACTCCCGGGACAATCACTTTTTGCCCACTGCAAGGATATTAACTCTAAAATGCTCATATCTTAGAAAACAAAGATAACAAATTGCATAAAAAACCAATTTCAAACTATTGTCTATGAGCATTTTACTGATGTTTTACTAAATTGATACATGAAGAAGAAAACAAATAGAACACCCTGTAAGTTAGTTTTGATGCTATAATTATTGATGTTTCAACAAAACAAGGACCTCGCAGTCAAAGAGTTGATCGGCAACAGGATTAAAGTGGCAACAGATTTTAATCAAAATGCATTTTTCAAGCCTAGGAATTCATAGTAAAAAATCCCCACCTATCTCCTACATCTCACTATAGATGTTTATTCTGCATAAAGAGCTATAAAACCCAGTAAGGGATTACAGAGGTAATGTAACAGAGCACCTTCTCCCAAAGGTGAGAAACAAATTAATGACATGGAGATAGCAAATAGTTGGTATGGAGCAGTTAATAGCTATACTGAGTATCACTATTGTTAGCCACAGTTCTTTCATTGCCTCCCTAATAGTCACTCACGTATTTAGCAGTCGTCATAACACAAATGGAATCTTCATGTGGAGCTCCTTCTATTGCCCCAGAGCAGCAAAATAGCAAGCAAGAGGACACTTGAAGAGTTACATGGGGCAAACAGGCAACAAAAACAGCCAGGCAGAGACTGGCAACTCGGTGCTGAGTGGCTCTTTTTTTTTTTTTCCTTCCCTATTACCTCTTCTCCATATTTGTGAATCTAACATCCAGTTCCTTTGTCCTTGACTTCATGTTGAGATGTACCATATGGACAAGTCAGCACAACTAGCCCACCTAGTGGTCCTCAACCACAGCGCCCTTAGTAATGTTCCTGAACTCACCCTCATGAGGATTAACTTTTCCAAAGCCCATATTACACAAGAAAGGTTTAGCTCTGATTCAATCTAGCACTTCTAGATAGTGGTTCCATTATGTATATAGCCCTAATATCTAAAACACTTTGCTGACAGATGCCTTTCTCTTGTCACACTGATGAGCTATCACCTGAAACGCCACATGCAAATCTGGGAGTCTGATTTTTTTTTTACACAACCCCTCCAATATCCCGTGCTCACCCCAGAGACTTCTTGGGGGATCCAGATGCTGTTATTCCAATCTCTATCTCTTACCACAATTTGCTCCGCTTTCTGCTATGCTCATTCACAAGCCTGTGAAACTGTTGTCTTCTTTTTGTAGCGGTCCCTCTCCAAGCCAAAGCCAAATTCTATACCTGCCACTGATCAGACCTGTCATTTTTTTGGCTCTGTTATTTTATTAAGACATTTGTCATTTCTTCTCTCTGCCTCACTATACAAATCCTCTGCTTTCTTGCCCTCCTGCTGCTTCTTCCTCTGTTCAGTCTCTGCAACGTCGCTACTAACATTTTCTCTCAACGTGGTCTCTGTCCTCTTGAAGACTGGTTTGACAGATCCTCTCTTGTCATCTGCTTGAAGGCTGATTTCAGCTGAGCTTATTCTGCCAGGACAATGTGTCTGTTCCTCATGACCCTTCCTCCTGAGAAGGGTCACAGGGATACAAGGTGTGCAGGGCTGTGGGCCACAGGTGCTAGTCTGATAACGTCAATAGTTGACTGCTGCCTTTTGGTAGGCCTGGTAGCTCTTCTCCTTGTCATTATCAAGGATATGCACTAGTCATTTGACAGGATCTCCTCTGGGTGTCCATGGGGTGATCAGAAAAGAGGATGTTTAGGCTTTGCTGTCAGAATAAATTTACTAGCCTGTGCTCACTCCCCCTTGCCTCAGAAAGCAATGTTTACGAAGAGCAGTCATTCCTTGCATGGTACCTGTCCATCTCTGTATCACCTTCTGAAGGAGACACAAGACTACACCAAATCCATATGAACCAAACAGGCAAGTGCAGGGGTTCCTCTGAGGAGATACAGTAGTTGGCGGGTGCATGTAGCTCTCCTCTGACAGTGAAAGAAACTGAGTGTCCATCTAAAACAGACGTGCGCCACTGATACACACTGCTCCCAGACTTCCCTTTCTAGTGAGACATTCATCCGCCCTTCACACACCCTCCATGAGGCACGCTGATTTCATTCTTATTTCTTCACTCTATTCCTTAAAATTATGTTTTTGCTGTGAAGCCTTAATATATTGCACTTGCAGGTCAAGAAATACATGACATGCTGTGAATGGCTAGTGCCCTCCAGGTTATGTGTGGATTGGAGGACACTTGGGGCAAAAGTTGAAATTTTTCTTGCAGGGAAATACTTCTTTTCATTTAGGAAGCTCCCCTTCCCAGAATTCAGTCTCCTAATTCTCATTGAGATTCAGCAGATCTTCACCTGTTAAAGCACTTCTCTTCAAAAGTATCCTAACATTTAAAAATAGACTAATTTGATCAATGGGCTAAGCACACTGAAGGCACTCTAATAATATCGTGAGGTATTTATATTATCCTTAAGAAATCTGCCAACTAGTAATCTACTACTGCTATTTTAATTTATGTTACATCATGACTGCAATTCTAAATTAAGGCCATTTAAACAAGGAAAGTTGTCGTTAAGCCTTTCACTCAATCCTTAACTTGCTTTGCTTAACTAAGTTATATATTGCAAGGGCTCTTAACTGTGCCTCACAATACCTAGGTATGTAAAGAGATTAATTACTGTATTGGGGTTGAGTGGCAAAGTGTTGGTAGCAGGGAAGCTACAGGGGTGGTATCTGCTAGAAGCTTCCCCCATCTCTGACGGAGCCAGTGCCAACTGGCTCCAAGACGGACCTACTGCAGGCCAAGGCCGGTGGTGATGGTGGTAGTGCCTCTGGGATAACATATTTTAGATGTGAAAAAAAGGTGCAACTGCAGCCAGGACAGTGGAGTGAGAATATGTGAGAGAAATAATTTTGCAGATATCAAGGTCAATGAAGAAGGAGGGACAGAAGGTTCTTCAGGAGCTGGAGTAGAAATTTCCTTGTGGCCCATGATTAAGACCGTGGTGAGGCAGGCTGTCCCTCTGCAGCCCACAGAGGCTAATGGTAGAGCAGTATCCACCTGCAGCGCACAGAGGATCCCCCACCAGAGCAGGTGGATGCCTGAAGGAGGTGGTGACACTGTGGGAAGGCTGTGCTGGGGCAGGCCCTTGGCAGGACCCGTGTACCTGTGGGAGGGACCTCATGCTGGAGCAGGAGAAGAGTGTGAGGAGTCCTCCCCATGAGGAGGAAGGAATGGCAGAGACAAGGTGTGATGAACTGATCACAACCGCCATTCCTCTGTGCCACTGGCAGGAATGAATTAGAGAAACCAGGAGTAAAGTTAAGCCTGGAAAGGAGGGAGGGGGGAAGGTGTTTTAAGATTTAGTTTTCACTTCTCATTATCCTACTCTGATTTGATTGGTAATAAATTAAACTAATTTTCCCCAAGTAATGACTATTTGTCTCCCCCGTGAAGCTGAGGAGAGGAACTGACAGAGTGGCTTTGGTGGGCATCTGGCTTCCAGCCAGGGTCAACTCACCACAACCAGTTTTAATTATTTTGGCATAAATAGCAGTATAGTTCACTAAAGCAAAGTATGTAGAAGGTGTAATTTTTATTTATTTGCCCCTTTTTTTAAAATTATGTTTAGTTAAAAGTTTCTGTGTGGCACCTCTCATGAGCTTTGCTGGGAGAGAGAGAACCTTTTTATAATTTTTTCAGTTGGTTTTCATTTTTCAAGTCTTAGAAATGCCTAAAGCAAATACTGATATTCAGAGCTAATTACAAATGTGTTCAAGAATCAAAAAGTTCCACATATACCATTTAGATGCTGACTTGGTTTTATTCTGCCTTGTCTATATACTGGAGCCAATATGGCCCTTCTAAATAGATGTTATTGATATAATATATGATAATCCTCCTCTGGGTCTCCAGTTTCTGAAGGGTTGGGACTCATGACCTCACATTCTCTCCTGCCTTGATAGCTTCTAGCACTGGAAGACCATACAGTGAAAGGAGTGTGAGCAGGGAAGAGGAGAGCCATGGAGGGATGTTTCCTATGCTTATTTTGCCTATGTTTTCCTTTACTTGCAAGACTCAGAGCTTTTTGTCTAAGATATAAAAAAAAATTTAAAATTCGAGGTTTCTTTCAAAGTACTAAATGGCTTTTCAGATTTGAAAACTGGTAGAAGTTTAGTCATTTCTGGAGTTCAACAACTGGCCAGTACATTTCAGTAAAATGTGACTAACAGTGATGTTGTTGCTATTATTTATTTTTATTTATCCTATTTAACCTATTTATCTTTTTCGTTGGTTCTTTTCCCTCATTATCCTACTCTGATTTCATTGTTAATAAATTAAAACTAATTTTCCCCAAATTGAGTCTGTTTCGCTTGTGCCTCTGGAGGCAACTCCTGTCAAGCATAAAGGAAAGTATTACATGTCACCCAGGAAAGTGGACCATCATGGAGAGAGATTTTCAGTGTCTGAGGGAATTTTCTGTGCTGGAGATGATTTATAACGATGAGTTATAAATATATATATTTATATATAATGATGAGTAGTTACCTACCAATGCACATAAAGTCCAGTGCACATCACCCACGTGTCTGAAGTTCCTACGAAGCGCACCACCATCCCATGCAAACTCATTGGCAGTAGTGTCTGGGAAAGATGGCCAGGGACAGATGGTGGATGAACGGTCTGGCCAGCTCTGGCAATACGAAGGCACCATCTCTTCCTCCCTATGGGCCTGCAGTTCAGCTGTGGAGGAACTCTCCCAGGAGTTCCAGCAATTCAAAGAGGGCATGTCTTACTCTCCACTTGTATGGGCCTGTATCTCAGCTAGGTAGGAGCAGATGCTCCCCTGCCCAAGAGACAGAATATGGAAGGTACACACCACAGGGTACCTTGTGGTTTTACCTATGTGATCATAGAGAGGGCATTAGAAAGTGGGATGGAAAACCTACACTGATTCTAGCTGCATGAGAACATGAACTGTGAGGGAAAGGAATCATAAAAGGGGTTTCTTCCAAGAAAAATGCCGCTCCAGTTTCCAGCGGGAAAATTCCCCAGACAGAAGAGAAAGGCTGATCTTATTTCCGATCCTCTTGGGGGACCTCTAAGTGAGTCTAACAGTGAAGGAGTAATGGATTGGTCTAAACCACGACAGGGCCCCCCTGCAGCCCTAACCAGCCCTATTCCTTCCCTCTCTGGTGAGTACACGGACATGAACTAACAGCATGGGCGCATGAGAGCACCTCAACGCTGTCGCCGTTAGAAAAATAAGGAGATGACGTAAACAGCAAAAAGGAGAAATTCAAGACAGAAATTCAGAAAGTAGTCCTGTAACCGGAACACCTTGGTATTTCACTGATTCCAGTTTAAGCTTGGGTGGGCTATGCTCTGGAGTTTCAACCTCCACATGCTCAGGCTATTGAAGAGCTATTACAAAAACAACAGAGACAAACATTTTAAACTCACAGTGTACCTCTGACAGTGTACCTTAAGTATCTGAAACCCATTTCACTTATTTCTCAGCATATGAACTGTATTTATGCTTTTCAAAGTAAAACAAGTAGTTTAAAAATTGGAACCCTCTGTGACTGCATCAAATGCTCCTTTCATCCATTCATTCTCTAAATGAGGACCTGAGTCAACTCCAGAAGAGTTACAGCTTCTCAAGTCTGCAAACACTTTTCAAAGGCGGGCTCTACCTTTTGGAATAACCATCATGACATGCCTGGTAGAGTTGGAGCTGGTGAATTTCAAGTGTTTAACTCTCAGATGAAATGTATGCAACTGTTAAAAATTCCTTTGAAAAAGTAGGTCTTATACATGTATTGCAGTCAGTGTTCACAGTTCTCTATTTTTTTTTAATTACCCAAGGCATTCTTATTACAGAGCTACAAAGTAATCTATTTTAAACTGGGTTTTACAGTCATTTAATGGGCACAAAAAGTATATGAAATTAGGAAACATTTACTTCTCTTCCCCTCCTTCTTACATTGCCAAATATATTTAAATCAAACTTATTTTTAAAACAAATATTCCCAGGGTAAGGACTTTTACAGCAACTTCTAGTTAAGTTGTTTCTGCTGAACGAGAAACCTCTGGCAATTTTTTCCCAGTGAAATGTAAATGATGACATATCATTAACTAGCAGCACTACACCACTAAAATACTAAGACATGTCTTGCTTGCCTCGAACCTCCCTTTACTTAAGTGCAATGCCTTAGAGGCAGCAGTGTTTAAATGGTACAAAGTACTCTGCTACCACCAGCCTGAACCTTTATTTCTGAGAACAAGCTTCACATTCTTCCCTGCTAACGCAGTATACGGGCATGTTCGGCTCCTCCATAAACACACTCACACACCATTACTGTCTAAAACAAGGTACAGTGCTGACATGACAGATTCATGTTCCCAGCTGTGACATAAGGACTCTTTGACAATACCACAGTGAAAGGCCTATTAAGAAAACATGTGCCGGACAGCGCATCTGATGCAGTTAAACGCTATAAAAGATTTTCCAGGTGTTAATGAGTTACACGAGTAGAATGAAAATGAGATGGATCCATGCGCTTGGAAATTCTCAAGAAGCAGGACTCAGGCTCTCAGAGAGACAGACAAACAGCGCTTTATAACCAACACTGGCCACGCTCTGCACCTGACTGCGCGAGGTGATGAGCCACCCTGACTGCTCACTGGGGGAACTGTTCATTGACCATCCTTTGCATGGGAAAAGACAAGACTTTCATGTCTTCCTGCAGTTTACTGCATCCTTTTTACTTTGCTCTGCTGGTGAAAAAGCACTAGCTATTTTCCTCCTTTTATGCCTTTTTTTTTTTTTTCCTAAAGCACAGGAAAACATTATGCCTGTTACTTCACTTCTTAGTTTTATGAGGGATTCAGCTTGACCCAGTACAGATAAGAAACTTTCATTTAACACAGATTAAAGTATAACTACTTACAGCTAATGCTTTTAAATGGCAGAAATACAATCCTCTGCGTACTTTCAAACAGCACTGGTTGAAAGTTTTCAAGGCAGTGTTGGGGCTTAAGACATACTCCCTTCAGCTATGTATAAAATCCTACGTACAGGCTGCTCTGAAATTTTCAAACACTGATATTTCAGAGCATGTGCAGACATTATCTTGTTCATCAGATCCTACAGTAGGATTGTTTATTCATATCACCAGTTGACTTGATAAGAGATTGTTTCATGTCCTTAGTATGTGTGAATTTTACGGTTACTGTCCCTGAGGAGCTAAGTTCTTTTATATCTACACATGACAGGTACAGTGTGAGAAGGCTGCAATGCAGATTTTTCCACGCTGTAGTGACCACAACCTCACTCTTAATCCTAGCATACAACTGTATCCAGGAAAAAAAATATTTTTGTCTCCGTGTTAAATCCAGTCTGATTTTCCTTAAAGGGGAAGCTTTCCTCTCAGAAATTAATTTAGACCCACCTATTTTATTTCCCACTTAAACAAGTACTATTTTATCTTGTATTTCCAATCTAACATCCCAAGTCCTCTTTCCTCGACTCCAAGAGAGTTACTTAAATAAAGTTGGAGAACTAAATTTTTTTTAAACGCGTAAGGAGACTAGGTGGAGAGAATGAGCAAATCAGTTCATTGACACAGATTCTTCAACACGTCTTAAGGGTTAAAATTCCTCTGGCTTGCCAGGTGTTCTGGGCAAACGTTGCATTCATACAATGCAGTATCTGACCATTTAACCATATGTCAAACAATCTCTGCTATGACAACCAGATGTAGACATTGCCATGGAATGAAATTATCATTTTATTAATTACCCTTTAATTAGTTGATACAGCAGAGAACATGCAGTAATTTAGTCATAATTGGCCTGACTGAGACTCGGTACTTACAGGGATGGAATCTGTTTGTGAGACTACTTGTTATGAATAACAATTATATCTGTGACAATGCAATTTTATTATGAAGATGTACCGTGCATTTCAAGCAACTTTTAGGTACAAGATAGTATTCAGGATTTAACTACAGTTTGATGGCAAATGTTTTCCTTGAATAACAGTCTATAATCTTGAAAAACATGTAATAAAAATGCAAGAAAGACTTCTTCCTGAACTTACTGTGACAGCCAAAGCACGTTTTTGATTATAGAAATGAGGTGGCACTTGGTAAATTTTGTATTTGAAAATGAAGGAAAAAACCACTTCAGACTTCTCTTGGAATCTTGTTATTGGTCTTTGAACTATTCTAGAGCATAAGGCGGTATTTGTGTAAGGGGTACACTATGCAGATTGTTATAAACATTGTCTGTCAGCATACTGCAAGCAGAAACTCAAGCATGATCTTACATGATCATTTGATCACTACACTTCTTGGATTTCTGTAAGAAGAGTAGAACATCCTTAGAATTCTTGGGCTAGATAAATGCAAATAAAGCTAGCAACATCCCCCTCTAGACTGTACTAGTGAGTAAAATGCCTTGAAGATGTCCCTTCAGTACAGCCTGCAATTCAATCAGGAATACTCTTCACAGACAGAACACTGAATATCACAGTGGTAGGACAGCGCATGTTCAACAGCTTAATAAAAATGCTTGCAAAATTAATCTTAACATTGGCCCTTCAATATCCAGTTGTTACAAGGGTTTTTTTACTAACACTAGACAAAACTCTGGAGTCACCATTCTGTCCTTGCTCTACTAAACACTGTGACTGGAGAGAAGACTGCAGTGGTTTACATTAGTTTTATACTTTTAGATAGACAATATGCGCCCTGTTTTGTCCACTTGTCTTTCCAAAATAATCTCACAAAGTGCACGTCAAAACCTTCAACAAGCACAGCTTCTACAAAATGTAACAACTTGCTTTACTTTTCAGACTTGAATGAACGCTCCCTGTTTTTGCTTTCCTTTTCTGTAATGGGTAGCTCCTAACTTCCTGCATGTGCTGTGACAGAAAATTACACTTAACCAAGTTTCTTTTTAAATCTCGCCCAATTCCAGCACATTTATTTATTTATTTATGATGTGTGGACAGGCTGCATGGATGTCTCCAAGCCAAATGAATCTTTCATACAACTACTCTAAAGTCAAGGAAGTTACGTGAAGGATGAGTCTGTTTCCTGTACAACTAGACTGCGAGTAATTCCACTCTGCTCAAACGCCTATGGACTGCTTTGTATATTTTCTTTGTTTTACACATAACATCCTTCTATCCTTACTGATAATTAATCTGTTGTTAGACTTTTTTTCATGAATATATATATGCAGAAAAAACATGCTATATAGGAAGAGAAACATTTTTTGCTTGGTGCCGCCTTCCAGTGAGTATCAGTAAGTCATGTTCTACTGCTTATAAGCACATCTTGCTCGACAACTTACAACCACCTCCGGTACAAATACATACAGGTTGTATTTTCCTGCTGTGTCACAGGGAATAGCTAACACCGTGTAACAAGCGATCAGTTCATTAGATTACCATGAAAACAGTCACGGCTGCAAGGAACCGGAGTTTAACGGGGACACAATCACAGTATTAAAAACTCAAAAACAGTTTACCATTAAAACCTTGTGTGTCTGCTTGAAAAATGTCTTAGAGCAGCACAAAAGCTGGCACCATTAGCTTCCATCCCTGCCGAGCTGGCAATAAAGTGCACACATAAGTAAAATGCATTAATTGGTATTAGTCAATCTAGTTAAGACGTTCATTCTCCAGGCATCTTGAGATTTTATTACCATAAAACAGGATTTCCTTAAATCTCATAATTTGATTGCGTCCAGCCTGAAATGATGTCGACACAGTGGCAGCAAAAGCACAGTTACACCCCAGCTTTACAAGAGTGTTCTCTACCTAAATAGACCAGGACTCACGTGCTCCCAGTTAAAAAGAAAAAACAAACAACAACAACAAAAAAAAAAACCAAACAAAAAAAAACCCAACTATGGAAGAGGAAAAAGTGATACATTTTCCTATTGCTATTTCCCCCCCTTTCCCCGGTATTTTTCCTACTGTGCACTACTGATTACTGCACTTTAAGATCAGAATGAACAATTAACTGCCTAATTATTCCAGTCACACCAAGCCACAATGAAATCTTTATTCAGTGTTTACAGCAATCTTTGGCAGAGACTGTCTTGCTGTTTTTAAACCAAGAAGAACTGCTCCCTTTGGCTCCCCTCAGCATCAGCTGCCTGGGTCTCAGAGCTGGATGCCAATAATCAGTCTCCTTTTTCTCTTCCAAAGTGGCTATTTTTTTTTTAGAGAGTGAAAAGATCTATTCTCATCAACTCCTCATATATTTTGCCTGATTTATGTCCCAGCCACTGGGTCTCTTCCTTCCGTATCTTTTACCATTTGTGTCCCCCTCGCACCGCCTCCGCGCCGCTCCCGCAGAGCCCGCCGAGCCCCGGAGCCCCCGTCCGCGCCCGCGGTGGGGGG